>CM076570.1:1476430234-1477030234 GCA_034641835.2 Pinus albicaulis
TAAATGATCCAGGTATAGGAAGAGCCCTAAGAGATTGTGGACTGCTTAAGTACTTCAAACTGTCAGGGACGAGGCAACAAATATAACTCTTGGAGTTCTTAGTTTGAGCATGGGGTCCAACTATCAATGTATTTCATATTAAGAACCAATTGGTTCCCATAACAGTCGAGGATGTATACTTTCTTACAGGTTTGTCGAGGAGAGGCTTTCCTATTTTGCTCTGAGGGTTTTTTGTTGGAGGAGAGACAATGAGAGATTATGTTTTGCAACATTGTTATCCAGGGGAAGAGCTGAGAAAAGATGGAAATATAAACATATGGGATGTTATATATTTTCCTTTGAGAACCATCTGTTTCATGATCGCAAAACTTGTTGGCACAGTTACACTACATGTAGCAAATAGATCATATATGCAGTATGAGCTAGAATGCATGGAGCCAATAGTCTTCAACTAGTCTGAAGTTGTTCTTTCTCAGATAAAGGAACAACTGAACAAAGCAAAGGGAGGAAGGAAGAAAATTTTTAGTTATGGTTCTATCCTTATATCCTTCACCTTAGAATGGATTCCACTGATGCAGCCACAACATGTGACACTAGATTTGTCTAATCATAGAGATCCATGGATGCAGAGATGGGTAGAACTCATTGGTAGGCATGCAGGCTAATATACCATTATGTTCTCAACTGCGTTCTTTGCCTGGTTCCGGTGACATATTTTCTCCATCGATGAGTATGCATACACAGGCATAGATTTCCAAGGAGATCCATATTTCACATTACTCGAAGGCACTCAGTTGGGTGCAATGGGTAAGAATGTTTTGAAAATGTTTTTTGATTTTCCTAAGGTTTATAAATTTTTTTTGTATTTTTTATGTTTTCCTAAGACTAAAATAAATGTTTTATGTAATGCAGAAGTTGGTCGTGTTCAAATAGTAGTGGAATTGGAGCGTGAAGTAGATGTACTAGCAGAGAGGGCTGTCAGGAGAGAAATCCTTCAAGACCTTGATATGCCTAAGACTCTAGCTAAGCTTTGGCAGCACATAGAGGGTTTGACCTTCGGGATTCTAGATTTTCGGATCGAAGAGTTACCCATGCGACTACAGTGACACACTATTGGGGCTCCTAACCACTATATGCGGTTACTACATAAGATAGCTAGATCTATAGTGTGTTACCACGAGCAGCACTAGTTTACTTGTGACATTTTGCATACATTTTGAGGTCAGATGACCAATGTGTCTTCGACACAAATTTTGTAAAAACCTATAACTATCTATCTATATGATTTCAGTGTTTTCCTATGTTTATTATGAAATCCTATTCAATGATGTGAATGTTTTCTTTACATATGTTGTAAATGTATGTCTAAAACTTGATTAGCTAAAGAATCAGTCAATGTGTTCAAATTTCTAGAAATGTGTTGATATTGAATAAAATCAAAGTGTCTTTCCAAAAGTCGAACTCTTAGGAACAATCTATGCAATGTTCGATTTCTAATAGTATAAAAATTAGTAAGTTGTAATACCACAAGTTATGAGTCTAACCTTGTGATGAGACAGTTAATACCAAATGAAATGGCATCAGAGAGAAGTTCGATGAACGAGCTATATTGAGTGCTATTGTTTGTCCATCTACCAATACAAATCCCTTGAAAACTCACTAACTCACCGTTCGGAGCAAAAATGGCCCACGCTGCAGAGGACAGATTATGCGTACTACAACTAGCACCATCAGCATATCCAACAAAGGGTTCTGAAGATTCATACTGTTAGGGTCCCGTGATTTGGCTGATTGGTAAGCCAAATGACCGTGTAACATCAAACCATTCTTTGGAGCCCAAGGACCTAGCCTTCTTGGACTCAGAGAGGGCTCTCTCTATTTGTGTAAGGGATATATGTGTGTTTGCTTATTGTGTTCTAATTTTAGGCTAGTTATGAAGTATGTTTTTTGGTTTTGGTTTTTAGGTTGTGAGGGATGAAACTGATCAAAGATATAAGATAGGTAAAAAGATGTCAGATCAACTGGGCTATGGGGTCGAAGAGGTCAAGAAAGCTATCAGACGGTGATACAAGGTTGTTGAAGGGCTGATTTGATTCAAGGTAGAAAGGATCTTTGGGAAAAATGGAGTAAGATGGACATTAAGTTTGTGAAAAACAAAGGATTTCAAGCATAATTAGTTCAATAGCTAACATAAACATGGTAGGGCAAACCATTAATCATGAGAAATGTAACTATAAGCTAATCAATACATAGAAATAAACATTCAAGCCATGCATAGAGATATATAACTCTCTAACTTTGGGAAATGGCTATCAGACTTTGGGGAAAAACACTTAAGACAGAAAAACAACTCAAATCACTATGCTGGAATGCCTAAACACAGTACTTCAAGTTATTGGGCACTTTGTAAACAAGATTGCATAGTCTTAGGAAAAGGGTAAGATCAGAACAAGACCTCCTTGGTTCAACAAATGACAATCTAATCAGTCAAAGAGAAATTTCATGGATGGAGCTATGGCTAGCCATGAGTAAGCAAGGCATATCGTAAATCATACTTAGCATGCATAAAACCATGAATGAAACAAGAAAAAATATCCTTAAGTTATTAAAGAGCAATCAAAAATTCTTTAATGCGACTAAGAATGAAGAAAACATGGAAGCTATGAAGAAACAAGAAATTTGAGGTGCCTCCAAGGGCATGTCTCAAATTTGTTCTCTACTGTCCTATAGCAATAGATAACATGGATTTATGAATGAAAACTAGGAAACAAAACAAAGAGAGAGACACTATACCATTCTACCAAGTCATGGAATCCAACAACAATCCTCTTTCATCATCCAAGAAACATCCAAGAAACTATCCAAAAGCATGAGACAAGTATTTCTTCCAAAGCTTATATGACCATATATTGCTAAAATTCATCAAGTTCAACCTTGTTTACAATGAAAGCCTTTGGAATAAATAGGCCAAAGTGAGGAAAACCCCTTGGTTCAATTTGCAATCTCATTTGCCTATCCAAAATATCTAGACTTGTCCTTGAGGCTTTGCAAAGCCCAAGGCACAAAATATCTCATAAAATATCTAAAAAATGCTAAAAGAGGGAAATAAATTGACTTTTCATAACTTTTCATGTGCAAAAATAGCTAAATGCACATGAGGAAAAAATAGTTTTGAAAGGTTCAATTTTTACAAAAATACTCAAAAAATACATCAACAAAAGGTCCCCTGACTTTCCAGCAACTTTTGGCAGCCTTCCCGATGTCGAAATGAGGCTCATGATAACTCGTTGGAAAGATCTAAGAATCTAATTTCGGAAAATGTTCATTTTTATCCCAATTGAACAACAGAAGTCCTCCAAAAATAGGCCGCATGAAAAAACCAAAAAAATAACCTTGCTGATGGACCAGGCATAGTGTAGAAAAGCGAGCATTTTTCGCCATTTCGGGGGAGAAAATGATCTTAAATTGTTCTGAAAATTTCTGATTATGTGCCCCTGAAATTATGGCATCCAATGACACCATCCTCATCCTTTGATGATGCCCCAAACTGAAATGGCGATGTCCATAAGTTTTGGCCAAAAACGCAAAAATGACAAAAAACCAAAATATGTCGAAAATCACCCAAAATTGGTGAGCATGACCCTCAAGGGTTCTCAACAACATGTTGTGAAGTAGAGGCCAAAATCTGAAGTGCTGAGGTGTCTTTCCTCAATTTCCGTGTCGGGCGCTTCCCTTTAGCCTCCTTGAGTTTTTCTTGAGAAGCCTTCAACTTCCGCCGCGCAAACTGATTTAATTTTTTATAATGCCCCGTCATTCTCCTTTGAAGGTCTAAATCCTTGTTTGCATTCTCCAATTTCTTCTCCAAGTGGTCATTGACTCTCTCAAGCCATGCCTCCCTATTGTTCTCTATCTCTTGTTCGAACAATGTTGTGAGAGGGGTGGATTGGAGAAGGGCATTTTCCTCTTCTTTTTGCTTCTCAAGGGCCTTTTTTAGCCCCATGGTTCTTGACCTCTTTCGCCTAGGCTGATCTTTGCCTTCACTTTCATCAAACTCGACCATGAGTTCTTCCAACCTCACTTGGGCTTTGGAGGCCTCCTTCTTGTATTTGGTCGCCCGTTTCTCATAAACAACCATATGGACACTCATTTGCTAATTTTGGATTTGCAAAAATTGATTGAAATTCCTAGCTCTATGAAGATCATCCTTCAAGGCATCAATTTGGCTTTCCCTATGGATCAATAGGTTTTCTAGAATCCAGGCCTCATTATCCCTACCATCGCTTTGGATTTGGATGATGTTGAATGCACTCTCCTATTCATGACTGCCTTCTTCCTTGCCCTTCCCTTTTCTTTGGGTGGCTATCCTAGTGCTCTTCCTCCTGGGAAAATCAATCATGGGCATCTTGGGAAATTTTCCTTTGCTTCGGAGGGCCCTTGTCACATTTGGAGTGAAAATCTAGGCACTCTTCTCTTTGATGTCCAGGGATTGGCGACTTTTGGAGAAGAGGGCATGGCCCCTTTACCCTTGTCACCTTGCCTCTATTCTTTTTGAGTTTGTTGTTCCTCTTGAGGAGGCTGTTGTTATTGAGGAGGCTGCTATGTATCATCTTTTGGCTACCCTTGCTCATCACCTTCATGCTGCTCCTATTCAGCACTATCATGATGCCCCTGTTCAGTCTCCTTTGGCTATCCTTGCTGCTCTGTCTCACCCTCATCATAAGTTTGTTGTGTATCATCAAAGGTCTGCTCACCCTCACTGTGTTGTTTTTCTTCATCTCCTTGTTGCTGCTCATCATCATTGTGATGCTATTGTTTAGCACTTTCTTCCTCATACCCTTGCTGCTGTGTGTCATCATAAGGCTGCTCACCCTCACTATGAGTATACTGTGTGTCATCAAAAGTCTGTTCACCCTCACTGTGTTTCTTTTCTTCATGCTGCTGCCCTTCATCATCTTCCTCATCATCATGGTCATGCTCTTCTCCCTTTTCAAGCTCTTCTTCTTGCTCTGTGGTAAACTTGAGTTTTTTAGGAATGGGTCTGCTAGGGGAAGGTGAAGGATGATGAGTAGGAGGTGTAGGGGATGTATGGACTGGAGGGACAATGGAGAAATCCGGATGAGTGATGAAAGTATCCCAAGAGACCTCTCTCTTTTCAAGTTGATGAAGAATGATGATTTTGATGAGAGAGTGATGGAAGAGATAGGCTATTTTCTTTGAAGGAGGCTTCTTCTGAACAGTGGAGGCCATTTTCTCAGTGCTCTTGTGTAAGAAGAAAGGAAGATTTAGCAGCTTGGTCCTTGTGAAATGCATGATCAGTCGAATGTGATAGGCATAGATTCGGGATAATCTTCCCTCACAAGTGAAGTACTTCATGACAATCTTCATGGGAGGGGCGTAGCTGGCTAAAGATATGAGAAAGGGAAAATAAAAAAATACATGAATCTATGTGTTCAGGCTTTAGAAAGGGCTTGTAATCTTCTTATTCCAAATGGCTTTGTTTAAACCATTTCTCACCAATATAGGGGATTTTAGTGGCCTTGGAGATGGATCTTGGAGAGAATTTGAAGTCAAGGCCTGCCAGCTGGAAATGCTTGTCTCGAAACCTTAAAGTGCAAAGGTGTGTCAAAGGAGAAAAGCTCTTCACCTCTTGCACCCTTTGACAAAAATATAAACACCCGACCTCATGGAAATTGAACAAGACTGATGGGTGGGCATTCACTTCTTCAATGGAAGTAGACTCAAATCTCTTATGCAATCCACTCCTACTATCCTACCCAGGAGGCATCTTGTTCTGGATGCTCCCTGCAAAACCAAACTGCCTCAAAAATGTTTTCAAGAATGTTTTCTCAAACAAAAATATGCCTTCTTTGTTAATCACTGTTTGATCAAGGAAAATTTGCCTCAAATGCTGTGTGAAATGTTTTCTTTGATATTAGGTCTCTTCTCCCAAAACACTGCCTTTCCCTTTATATGTCAATCAACAAATAATTTTAATAACCAGCACACAGTCAACTAAAATGTATACACAATCAAGTGATTTTCGGTGTTTGGGTAAGATCACAGAGCTCTTGGTGTTTTGGTGGAAGCTAGGCAACCTAGTATTTAGACAGAGGAAAAATACTCCTCTTAATCAAAACACCCTCCTTTTCTTCACTGTTTCTCACACACATGTAAACAACAACACCTCCAAACTGATTTAACTGCTTTACTCACTAAAGTCTGCTTTATAGAATAAAGGAGGAAACAGTGGTTTTTGCTTTTTTACCCCACAAAGATGACTTTTGAAATAGCAAGGCACTTATACAATGATCACTGTTGTTGAAGTTAGGCCCACTACTTTGCTTTTCCAACCCTGTTTTTCCTCCCTTTAAACACTGCCTCCACCTTTCAACTTGTTTTGAGGGCAGTTTGTTAGGTCTTTAGACATCAATAAGAACCCACCATTTTTACTATGTCAATCTTGGGTAATGGCAACCATAGAAATTTTTCATATTTTCAACAAAAAATCAACCCTCTTTACCACTATTTTCACCACTCTATTTGCTGATAGAGGTCATAGATTTATCTCGGTCTTTGGGGGAAGCTCTAGGTTATTTGGAACTAATGAATCATTCCACTAACCTCCCACCATGACAAACTTCTTCAACATATTTAACACATCACCTTGATTCAGACCATGAGCTTCATTTTTTCCACTACTTAACAGTTTTGAAATGAGCAACGAGGCAAAAAAATACCTTGAAGATCGATGGTGGCGTTGTTTGAGGAGTTTGAGCTGCTTTCAAATCTTGTTGGAGGCGTTTGGATCATGTGAAACATGCGTGGCACGTTTAATAGGGAAAGCACTGCGCAAAGAAAAGTTGTCGGGTCACTGACGGGCAGTCGTGTCCGGCGCCTAGAGGCGCACCGCGCGCTGCTACAGGCGCGCCGCGCGACTGTGTAAATCCTTTACAAAATCTCGCCTGAACACGCCGCACAACTCTACAGGCACGCCACATAGTCTTCAAGCCCAAAAACTCTGTGAATTTTCCCGAACATTTCTTCTCCAGTCTTGTGAACAACAAGAGGAGTGTAGCTTTGTGTTTTGAGAAATTTAAAAGGGCTTGCGACGGTCAATCCACCCTTGTATTTGAAAAAATAAAAAACCCTTTGAAGTGCTTAATAAAGGTTTCGAAAATGTTTGAAAAGGCTTTTGGGTTAAAACCAAAACATGAAGCTCATACCTTTTCAAAACACAAATGAGACTCCCTTTTGTTCAAAAAAAAACATAGTGGCAAATGACCATTTCCTTTATAAGCCTGACCACTTTTGAAGTAAAGCAACCCTTTTAAGAATTAAAAACCTTCACGGTTTCTTGCTAAGGAATGAAGAATTGATTTCCCTTTTGATATCTATACCATGGAAAAGAAAATTCTGCTATGATCCATAAGAATCACTGTAGATGTGCCTTTTGAGTGCAACTGCCTTTTTGCTGGGGAAGAAGCTTAACTGCAATTTCAAAATCCCTTTTCCACCTCTTGTCTTTGTATGGCTCATCTTCCGTCACTTTTGATCAGTTGAAAAAGGTATTTATGAATAGAAAGAGAAGCACCTCTGAATATCATCATCACCTATTTGTTTTTCTTATTGAAAAAGGACACCTATAGAAAGACACCTTGTGTTATGTGAGGTTTTCTTTGACACTTTGAAGGAGGTAGCTTCACCCTTTTGAAACCTAAACTGACATTGTTTGCTCCTGATGCTTTGGAGGTAGTGATGCCCTATTGTGAAATTTATTTAGATGTTAGGTGCTGTTTGAGCTTCTTTTTTGACTGTGGGTAAAAATAAAACATGGGATGATGTACTTAGAGTTGAAAAGTGAACAAGGGAAGTCTGTCCCTTTGTTCTTCTGTGAAGGAGGTTTGCAAAAACGTGAGTTTTCATTCATTTCACCCCTTTTGAGAGCAGTCCCTTTAGAATATTTGTCATATGCCATGATTGCTTTTCAACGTTTGTCTTAACCAACTGAAGAATGTTTGGTGAGTATACTGATAGTGGTTTCCTTTCTACTTGATGGCAGAGGTCACTTTGAGACCAAGAAATTTTGACTCCTTTGGCCATCATCTTTAATAATATTTCTTCATTGATGATGAACCTATTAGCTTCACCTTGTAATTCAATAACAAATGGGGCTTATGCAAACAATCTTTGAAAAACACCACTGCTTTGCCTCTACTTTTAACAACATTTCATGCAGAGATCCTCAGTTGCTGTCTCACTGTACTCAAAAAATTGTCTTACAGTCAGTGCAATTCTTAAAATCAAACTTTTTCCATTGGCCCTCTGCTTATAAATGAAGGAGGCGCTCTTAACCTTCTACTTATAAAATGAAGGAGTTTCTTCAGTCTTCAATCCCTCTTCTTATAAAATGAAGGAAGTTTTTCAATCTAGCCATTTCATTAGCTTTTGACAGTGTTATATTTTCCTTTCATCGTCCTTTCATGCTTTGAATGTGATCGCAGGAGCTTAATGAAAAAACTCTCTGTCCTGTAGCTGCATCCCAAGCTCAAAATCACATGAGAAGCAACTGTCTTCTCATGTGGAACCAAATACTGTCTCCTGGAAATGCTGGTGTACTTCTGTTCTTGAAAGATCCATTAAAACACTGTAAAACCACCTAAAATCAGTTTGACCTATGGTACATGTATTGCTGAGACTTGAAGGTTTATGAGTGGCGCGACCTAGGGTTGTAACCAAATTTATTTGTAGAATGGGAAGGTCTGTTATGACTGGTCTATAGCAGATAGAGGTTCTTTGGCTGTAGGATAGTTTTCCAAGGGAGAAATGCCTAAAGCGCCACTACCTCACTTAGGGGAGACCTCTTTGGACAGATTTGGATTGTTTTCTTTGGAGCTGATGGACAAGCTAGTATGGCTGAGGCTAGATAGGACTTGATAATGAGGTTTCATCTCGTCATGGGCAGACTGAAAGGTAAGAGGGAAAAAAAAATTTATGGGTGTTTTCCAGCTGGAAAATTTGACAATTTTTTAGACCAGCTGCTAGAAAACTTGGCTGTTACAACTAGTCATCACCTAACAAGTGAAGAATACTGATGACTAACACATACATCTGTGATGAAATGTAAAGCAGATTACTAACGTCAAGAAAACTCTAAAAAAAAAATAAGATATTGAATGCAAATCAACAACATATATATACAGTATAATTCAAAACATTACTACGCTCATGATTAACCATAGTAATGTTTCAAATACAAACCATTTCTGGGCTGCGCCAAAAGAATTCCATCGTAATCAACCAAATCATAGGCACCCTTAGCAAGAACTCTTTTGACAATATAGGGGTCATGCCATAATGGCTCAAAATTTCTTGTACCTATTACATCAACTTCTTGATCATAAAGAAGAACCAACTCGCCCACTAAGAAAATGTGAGGCTGGACCATTTTGTCATATTGCGCCTTTATACGTCTCTTATGCCCTTCGTTGGCCAATTGGGCTTCATGACGTGTTTCATCAAGATGGATGAGGTTAAGGAGATGCGATTCTTGGAGGTGTCAGGTAACAAGTTGATTGCGAGTTTCAACAATGATATTTGACATTGGATTGGTAAGATAGCTTCCAGACCATACACCAATTGAAAAGGAGTAAATCTAGTTGCTTTTCTCATCGAGGTTTGATACACCCACAAGGCAGAGTATAGGATCAAATGCCAATTTCTTTTATGAACTCCTATCATTCTTTGAAGCATACATTTAAGAATCTTTTTGATAGTTTCAACTTGTCTGTTTGATTGTGGATAATGAGTAGAATTATCATGTGACAATCCTAACTTGGCAGTGAATTCAGCCATCATGTGATTCCAAAAATTCTTCCCATGATCTATAACTATAGCCTGTGGGACTCCAAACCGTGCAATAACATGATTAAAGAAATACAATGTACTTGTTTGTCCTGTGTTGTTGAATGTAGGCATCACTTCGGCCCATTTGGTAAAATAATCGACTGCGATAATAATATAACCATGCCCCCCAGATGAATGAGGGTTACAGGTCATGAAGTCAATACCCCATTTCGAAAATGGTCCCATAGAGACAACATGATGCATTGTCACTAGCAGTTTGTGGATTTTGCGGTAAAAAATATGGCATGCATGACAACTTCTGGCTGCGAGGATGTAGTCTCGAAAAATTGTAGGCCAAAAGTAATCAGCGTGGAGTATCTTCTGCGCGGTAGCATATCCAGATAAATGTCCACCACAAGCCTCAACATGAAAATCATTTAACACTTTTTCTGCCTCCTCATGAGTGAGGCACCTCCTTAAAATTGTATCGACACCACGATGATAAAGTGTATCGCCGAAGATCAGATAATCTTTGGCTTCGTATTGAATATGTCATTTTTTAGAGTGAGAGGTATCAGGTCAAAAATTTTGAGTTTGGAGATAAATGATGAAATCCCCATACCAAGGATCAAATGATCCAATAAGAAATAGAGACTCATCAGGAATTGATGGTTCAGACGTAGAGGCAGTACTATTAGAGGGAAAGTCACAAAGAAGCTCAACCAAAACAAAAGATTTCTTTGAATTGGATTTGATGAATTCCAAATCAAATTCCTACAAAATGACAATCCATTTTGAATATCCCCCCCCCCCCAGAAATTGACGTGATAAGATATAAGTCATGGGGTTGCAATTTGAAACGATAGTGGTTTTTCGGAGCAAGATATAATGGAAAAATCTTTGGACAACTTGAACAGCTGCCAAGGCAAGATTTTCTACGTATGAATACTTAACTTCCGTATCATTTATATTTTGACTCAAATAATAAATCAGATTTTCAATTCCATCTTCTACTTGGATCAAAACGATAGAAATGGTCGTTTCAGCCACGACGATATATAGGAAATAATCATTTTGATAATTAGGGGGGTACATTAATGACGCTCGGATAAGGGTATCCTTGACATCATCAAAATAAGCTTGCACAACTTGGTCCCAATGGAAGGGAACCCCTTTTTTCAGTAGTCGAGTAAATCCTTTAGCCATTTCGGCGTAATTTGGAATGAGCCTTCTTAGGAAGTTAGCCTTTCCTTGAAGTTTATGTATCTGAAGTAAATTTGATGGTGTAGGAAAATCAATAATTGCCTGAACCTTCAATGGGTTGATTCAAATTCCTTCCTTTGAGACTACGAATCCAAGCAAACGACTATAACCAACACAAAACACACATTTATGTGGATTTAGGCATATTTTGTAGTGTCGGCAGCGTAATAAAATGGCTCTCAGGTGCATCGAGTGATCAGTTTTATTTCATGAATGCACTAGTAAATCATCTAGATAGGGTTTCACAATGTGCTTGATATCATTGAAAGCATAATCCATTGCTCTCTGAAAAGTTTCCTCAGCGTTCTTTAAACCAAATGGTAGTTTCCTATAAGTGAATGTGCCCCAGGGACAGATGAATGTTGTATTATGTTGATCCTCTGGGCGGATTTTGATTTGATTGTAGCCGAAAATTCCATCCATGAAAAGAAAATATTTCACATCCAGCACAATCGTCAATAATGTGGTCGATAAAGGGAGTAGGATAGTTGTCTTTTGTATAGGAAAGATAGACATCCCGATAATCGACACACACTCCAATGATTCCTTATTTTTTCATGACATGAACGATATTGGAAACCCACTTAGTTATCGGAACAGGGTATATGAAACCAACACGCAAAAGTTTTTCAACTTCTGCTTTTATGGCAATGACTTTCTTCGGATGAATAGGATGAAGCCATTGAGGCACCGGTTTGACATCAGGATACATATTAATAGTGTGTTCAACAATACTAGTATCTATGCCTCGAATTTCCTCATAAGAAAAAGAAAACACATAACGAAATTCACGAAATAGAGAGCGACATAATTCGAGTTTTGATGGAGAACAAGATACATCGACATGAATATTTTCTACAATGCCTAGTTTGGTCGAAATATCGATATAAATGGTTTCTTCAATATTTGACAGATTTCGCTCAAAATCGATTGCGTTAATGGGTAAAGAATTCAAAAATAAAGTATTGATTGATGGGTGATATAGTTCACTAAGATAGTTTTATTCATAATCAGGAAGACGGGAACGATGATGATAATCTTCTCATGGTTCTCCTTCTGACATCATGGCTTCCAAAATATTCTCATCTATCAAGAACATTGAGGAAAAAGGATCAGAGGAAGTACCAAAATCTAAGGAATGATCAACCCAAACACTCGGCGATGCTGATTTTAGATTTACCACCCAAGCTAGATAGATTGATTGCTATGCCAAATCAATAAGTATGGGCAGCAGAAACTCATCCAACGTAGTAATTTCATAATCACCCGTACTCTCCCTTAAGCTAGATAGAGTGGAAGAGATCAAGTATCAGGTCTCTATTCTTGCAATTTCTAATGACGTCACAGGCGGTGGTAATGAAAAGTTTCCCATGAGAGTGGAATCCTTTAAGAGTCCTACACCAATGTTTTGAAGTTCTATTTGGGGTACGTGAATGAAATAAATGCTTCCAGTTACCTGCGAAGTGGAGGAAAAGAAGGATAGTTGATTGATGAATGTGATAGCACCTTTATATGGAAAGGTGATCATTCTAAAATATGTAGAAACAATTGCAATCATTACATACACCCGTGGCCTTCCAAGTAGAATATTATAGTCAAGGGGTCCATCAATAGCCTCAACATCAACATTCACTGTTTTTCCCCCTAGTTCAACATGCAGGTTATTAATGATACCGCAAGTTTTATATGTACATCCATCAAATGCCTTCAATGTCATTGATGATTGTGAGAAGCGCGGCGAGCCAAGTGACTTCTAACAATTTAGAGACATAATGCATGTAAATGCTCCCTCATGAATAATAGTACGATGAAAAAGGTGATTGAGAACATTTACTTCTATGGAGGATGCCAATTCTGCTAGTAGTTGTAGCGAATAGCGTATGATTAAAGATGACAATATTAGAATTAGTCGGATCAATTCCACCAATAGCCGAAAATAAAGACTGTTTTTGGGAGGGAAAATTTTGTAATACCTCAAGAGAAAACATAGCTTAAGGGAATTGAGCCAAATATTCAGCTATATTATAATTTTTTGTAGCTCTTTCTCGAGGATTATATGTCGATTTGTGAATTACTCCCTTTGGTGGCTTGATTTTCAATTCAGGAATGGCAGTAGGAGATACTGATTTCGTAGACAGATTCATTGTCGAGGTAGTAGGTTGATTAGTGGCCTGACTGCCATAATATTTACTATGCATTGACACCAAAATATCTGTTGAAGGTTTTGTGACAGATAACATTAACACTTGGGAACTAGGAGCTGGATCTGTATCAACCATGTTTGTGTTCGGATTTGGAAATGGGTCTTCCAACACAGCTGACGCATGGGAAGTCTTGATGATTTTTGAGACTTCATCGTGGTGAGGAAAATCCCTAAAAAAGTGTTCCTCATTATAGATTATGCATGGATAACGAGGTTTTATAGGTCCAAACAATTTATCACATGATCTTTCCTGCAGGTTAGAGGTTTTATTTTTCTTAGATTTCCCTTTCTTCTTACTTCCAGGTTGCTTGTCACTTATTCCTTTGTCAAAAAGCACGACATTAATTTTGGAAGAAGGTGCGGGATCAGATGTAGTAGTCTGATGTGTTCTTTCAGTGCCTATCAAGTCATCTCTAGCATGAGAGTCCTTTAATTGAGGAGGAGCAGTGAAATTAGATCTCAGCGCATTAGGAATTTTTTCATAGTGTGCAGACTAAGTGTAAATAAAGTCTAAATATTGGGCACGAGCGATAAATTTCTCTTTTGTGACGATTCCACCCTTAGCCACATCCTCAGTTATATATGGTAATAGAGACTTAATGAACCATTCAACAAGGAGCTGATTAGAAACAAATTTCTTAACCATTCTACGACAATGATGCCACTCATGAATATGATCAGAAATGTCAGTAGCAATAGTCTGTTTGAAATTGGCAAAGAATTCTGTTCCAATTTCATATTTGATGGGTAAATAGAAATGAGTCAAAAAGACAGTAGCTAGGGCAATGAAATTATCAAAAGAAGATCTAGGTAACTCAATATACCATTTTGCAGTTGGACATGTGAGCGTACACTAGAAAAGATGTAGTCGAACCGAATCATCATTTAGGGAATTTGATGAACACCATAAATGATAAGTCATGACATCAGTCGACGGATCTTCTCCAGGGTTTCCATTGAACTTAGGAATATCTAAGGGTAATTTGTGAGGTATCATCAGCCACCAAGGAGCATAGTTATTTGGATCATTAGTTAGCCGATTTAAATCTGGTAACTCTAAAGTTGCAACAAAGGGAAACTATCTATTAAGGTCAAGTTGAGCATAGCCAAGGTAAGATGGAATTTCTTAAGAAATAGGCCTTTGAGCACCATCATAAGGAATCTGTTGCTGGTAACCCAGATAGGGGTTGTTTTGAAAAGAAAACGCTTGAGGATTTTGTTGACCAAAACTTGGATATGATACTTGTTGAAATGAAGTTTGAGGCATTTGCACTTGAGGTTTCCAAGGGGTCTGTCCACCAATGTTATAACCCAAGTTAGGATAACTTGGATTTGGTTGATAAGTATAACCAGGTTGTGGTTGTGACATCCCATAAAATGGTAAACCAGGTTGTCAATAAATGATTCCGGATACAGGCTGTTGTGAATTAACTGAAAGATTTGGAGTCTGTGGACCTAACATTTTAGGATATTGAGTTGAAGGACCCACTTGATAAGGTTGTTGTAAAAAAATTTGATTCTGTAACAGGGGTAAAGATGTATTAACAAGTGGTAATGAAATGGGTGTAACAGGTTGAAATGGTCGATACGAGCGTACAAATGTTTGTGGTTGGATAGTCAGAGTGGGCTGCCATTGACAAACATTCATTTGGACATTAGGTTGACCAAAACATGATGGAGTAATGTCATATTGGGTGACCAAAGGTTGGCCCCCAGCATGAGGAGGATAATAAGACAGAAAATTTTTCTCTCCAAATGTTGGGAGTCCATTTGATATGGTACTTGAAGGAATAGACACAGAAGGACTGGCTTGATATTTCCCTGATGATGTGTATAGAGAATCAAGTCATTTATTACTCACTATAGGATTACTAGTTAAAATACTGGATGATGACATTGGTAAAGTCCATGGGTTTGAATATGCACCAGAGAAAATTCCAGATAATGATTTGTAACCTGATGGAACCATAGGGCCACCATGAAAATATGATTCTGGTGAAGTTGTGAACATCGACGAGGTAGCAAGGGTAGGTACTGACATAATTGGAACAGATGGCCCAACCGAAGATGTTGGTTCATGCATGGTTACTTGACTAAATGTATACCATTTTAAATCGACAGGAGTATGAATAGGAATAGGATCAATAAAAGTAGATGGTAATGATTGAGGAAAAGACTCATACAGGTAAAGGTCCTTCCCAAAATGGGTTGTACTTAACGGTGTCTCTTCCTGTGGGATTTCTTGAATTGCAATCAAACCAGGTGGAAGTATTTCATCGTCAGGCCCAATGTATATTTTAGGTGGTTGATTATGTGATATGGGAAACTCAATGGCTACAGATATTTGTGGGATGAACAAGGTAGGAACAACTTCTGGTTGAACGATGTCGGGTCCAGGAGTTATGGTCTCACTGATTGGATGGATCATGACCATGGGTAGCTGTGAAGACTCCGTTTCGACAACAGTAGAAGAACCAGGATGCATAGAAACAACTTGAGCTAACTCTGGTTTATTAGAAGGTGATTTTTCACCAGAGGTACGAATTGTACTTGATTCGGCAGAACGTGATCGCCTTCGCCTACCAAAAGTAACTTCTGGTGGTATAGGTGGTTTTAATGCTAGTATACGCGAACGACACGGGAAAGGATTTTGTTCTTCCATGATTACTAATTTATTTTAATGATAAACAAAATAAAAGGGTACAACTAGGCCAAAGGGTTTACCAAGAAACTATGAACTACATAATACCTCCTGGCGAACCAAGAAGTACGAGTAGGTAATCTCCTCGAATGCTATGTTCGATGTATCACAATTTACAAGGCGACCGACTTGGTTCACTATGGATGGATAACACCTGAAATTTGTCCTCCCCAATATACCCAAAGGTACGTGGGGGCCCAAGTCCATATTAGCGCTGCCTAATGCGAAACCGCATAGCGAGAGCACCCCTTTATACTTATCGTACTATAACACCACCCGATATACTCGAAAGTACGTGGATGAGCTACAATATACTTACGTATGTGGAGTGAGGTATCCCACTTGGAATGTATCGCAGAAACGTTAATGAAAACTACTATGTTTTACGATGCAGGAACACCTCTCTAGCCTAGAACTTCTAAATGTTATTGTTATGGTTCCAATTCTTTGTTAGGTAAATTGAGATAAATTTTATGTTAATCTTGTTTAACAATTTGCCTTTTTAAGGTTCACTGCGATGATGTATTGGAAATTCCTAAAATGCAAACTAAGAATGATAAGAAATCTTTCACTTTTAGTTTTTCAATGAAACTCCTAGCTACTAGAGGTAAAGAGAAATAAATTTGCGAGAAAACAAATCAAATAACACAAACTAAATGTAGATTTCCTAATTGTTCCTTTTGCAAATCACACAAACCACTACATGCAAATGTAGATTTTTCTTTTCAGTTCCTTTAATGTTATGAATGAAGAAAAGAAACTAAGTGCACTAAATCAACAAAAACAAATGCCTTTTACTTTTTGATAAATGAGGAATATAAACAACAATTTCTCTTTTGAAGGAAAAATGAGGAATTAAACAACAATTTATCCTATCAGGAAACAAATATTTTAAGACAATTTCCTTTTTCAAAAGCAAATGGATCTAATGCGACAATGAAAATACTTTAAAATCAATTCGCCAATGATAAAGAAAAATGCTTTAAACAAACATTGAACTAATTTTCCTTTCAAACGAGGAAGAGGTAGATAAGATCACTGTTCAATATGAGGCTCCAACTTTTCAAAACACAATAGAAAACAAACTGAAACAAATTGCAATGACAAATTCTAAGGAATTTGGCTGGTTTCAGGAGGCAACACAATCTCTAAAGAGAGACAGTGCTTTGCAATGCAGGCCCGAAAAGGAGACAGTGCTATTCAAAGCATTGTGTCCTATCCAACAGTGTGTTGGACGCATTGTACAATGAAAAACACAGTTGTCTAACACACTTCTAATGCAAATTTGGATTTCAAAAAACCTAATCTTTGTGAGTAAAAACTACTGGGTGAATAAACAGAGAAAATCATAGGCTAAAACACCTGGGATAAAGAGTAATCTCCCCAACGGAGTCACCAATTTGTTATACAGAATTATGAATTACGGATAAATCATTCCTCCCTAGACAGGTGCTAACCTAGAACAACAGGTCAAAGACTTTACGACTATCTTTCCTAACTGTAAACAGACACACAGAATGAAATAGGAGGCTTACTTGGATTCCAAGCACTTCCAAAGTCTCCTTCTGTCGCTTTTACTGTAGCTTCAAATTCCAATCGGCTGTGAAAAATATTTCCTGCAAGAATGAACACTAAATAGGAAAATATAGCAATAATATAGATGTCTATTAAAGTTATTTAGCTAAATCAACAAATCATAAACCATATACATAAAATAAGAAATCATGATATGGAAAATCAAAGCTTATACATGTGCATATAGGGAAAAATAAGCAGTAATCTTTATTAATGATAGAAGGGGAGGTTACAACCCAGTGATTGATTTAGTGTCACCATCTCCAGTAGCATCCCAACCTCATCACAATGCAAATATCTCTAGTAATATGTCACTCAAATCAATCTCCTCAATTGAGATTCCACCAAAATTTATCTACACAAATTATTCCCTCTCAAACACTAAGATCTGTGCTCAATTTATATAGGAGCTGAAGGTAGTTTTACAATCAATGATTTTCCAATAATAGGCAAGATATGTTCCCCATCTTGTAGATGTCAAATGGACACATGGATTCGAAGTTTGACACATGTGAACTCTTCTAGAAGGCACTGGTGAAGTGGAGATTCCGGAACAATTAGAATTTCACTCCCAACGTGACCAAGGCACCCTTGGATGTCGGGAAGTGCTTTATAGAGCAACCTTGCATAGGGCTACTTGCATATGCAATGCACTTAGTCCCTTTAGAGGCAACATTGATGAGCTATCATATGAGATATTATAAACTTCAAATCTTGGAAACCTTTGCAGATGAAATTCATGAATGATTTGTCTTGTTCTTTGTCTTAAGGCATATAACAACTTAAATGTAGGGGATGATAGACCCTTTTCATTGGTCCTGGAGATGTTTTATAGTTAACTAGGTCATTGGGAATGGTGCCCAAATTGACCTATAACAGTTTGTTCATCTTCTTCAGTTTAGAAAGAATTCATGCTTAACCTTGCTCTTTCTAGCTCCTCATCAGTCTAATCCAACTCACCCTGAAACCCTAAAGTGCTAGGCTTCCTACCTACATTTCCCCATTTAAACTCTGCAACCCTAATCTTATTTTCCCTGACTTAACCTCTTTGACCTAATCCTCATCCAGCAACCCAAATCCAAAAAACAAACCCTTGTAATCATACCTAGCCTAAAACCCTAGTTCATCCAACCCTCTTGGTTGTGAATTTGTGGAGAGACCATTCACTGGTTTGGTAGGGCTAGCTACCAAGCTAAAATATTGGTCTGTGGTTACCTCTGTTTCGACTCTTTCTCATCCTTAGAGATCTGGTGGAGTGATAACAAAAATGTCAATGCATCTCCACATGGATGAATTCAGAGGAACGATACCAACTTCTCCTCTCTTCTAACGTGTATCTAGTTTATTTACTTATTGCTATTGAATGCGTAGCTCATTTATACAATATTTATTTCACAGTTCTTAACTGGACTGCATTGATTTTTCTCTTGCAGGTTTTCCTCGGGGTTTTTGAAGGACTCTATCGATAATCTGATGTAGTCTTATGTTTTCCACGACACATGTAAGAAGTCAAAAAATTTACTAGTATTTTTCATATTTTTCCCTTCTGGTATCCACATACCAAGCTATGCTTGGTTTTCGCAAGCCATCCTTCAGTGCCACTCGAAGTTTTGGTAACCTCATAATACATGATGGGTATGCTAGAATAGGGACACTCATCATTTAGTTTGACAGTGCATATAATTGTTTTTAAATACTGTTTAAATCTAGGGTTTATATGGCTTTAATGCCACTCCTGAATTTTTTAATTGATACTGGACTATATCCAAAGTTGAAAGGGCTGCCTGTCACTTATTAAAAATTTGAGTGGTAAAATGTTAGGCTTAAATCCACCGAACATTTTTATATTGATTTAGGCTATGGGTCTGGTTGTTTGTTAAGACTTATGCTACGATATTTTCCATTCGAAACCTTCATGCATGTATTTGTAATATGTTTTCTAGTTTGATAATTTGAATGAAATTTGAAGTTATTTTTTAGTTTATGCTGCATGCTCCAAAATTGGTTTAATGGTCTTTATTTACACTATCTTCATGATAAATATATGTATAATGACCCTACTATTTTAGTTCTCAGTTATGTGACAATTTTCTTTTCTTGACATATTTTTCCTCAGAAGGCATATATGTATATTTCGTAGTTTATTAAGCATTATACTTCTGAAATTAATTCGTGTTGAATTTAAACCCTGATTTAAGTAGATATTTCCAAATGTCATGGTTGACACATTGCTTCATCTCGCCATGCTTTTGGCTTAGATAAATCTGGTGATTATCCTATTTTTTTAATGCTAATTTTTCATGGCCTCCATGGTATAATTCTTCGTATGAATTTTCTTGCAGTACCTACTTATTATTTTAACACCATTAATAGGTTACACAGATATACATTATACTTCATATGCTACTCTTTGGAACCCAAGGGGACAGACCGGTTTGGTCTTTGGCCAGCTAGTTAAACTCCTTGGTGCATTACTAAATGCCTTGTCCTATTGCCAATTTCGTCGTTTCATCCTATCAGTTACAACTTCCATTTTTGTTGGGCTAAGGAAAAGGTACATTTTACCCCTCTCTTTAGCATTATTTGTCATTAAATTTTATATTTTTTCATTCATATTAGTAATAAATTAAAGGAGAATAATGTAAAAGTAGGGGAGAATGAATTATTGATAAAAGGTGTGTTTAATAGTATGAAAACTAAATTTTGTTGTCCTTATTGATAGGGAATCAAAACAACCAAACTACTAACTAGAATGACCAAATAAGAGTAGACAAGAAAAGTAAACGGAATCGCGTTAGTTCCTACGAATCAATGGAAGATGTAGAAGCACACCTATTATTGAAGTATTTGGTTGATAGTTACGAAGCTTTAGAATCTCCTGATCCCGAGGAATCGTTACTCTATTTTATTTTGTCTTAAGTTATAAAAGGTTGTAGGTGAGAGGGACAGAAAGAATTATTCATGTATTATAATTTTCCTGTAATAAACTTATTCATACAAAATCATTGAACTCGTGATGATGTATTGCTCCATTTATTAATGAAGAAATTGGCCTTTTCATTATAAATAGCTTCTGAGTATTTCCTGGCAGAAGACTTCTAGAGGCTTTGGGCCCGTTCCTTGGGAGTTCTCCTGTTGTTATTTATGAGTCTTTCGTTTTTATTTATCCTTTTTGTTTTATAACATTATCATTGAACTCATTAATCGCAGGTGTGATGTGTTGCAATTCCCTTTCCAATAGATTGAATTTATCATTAATGTTCTTTTATCATGAAGTGATGCTTTTACATTCATTAGACTAGTTTCAACATGTTTAAGTATTTGTTGTTCGATTCTGCATACAGTTATTTCTTAATTCTTTCCAACATAAGTGTTAATGTTTGGTTTGCTATTTAATTCCGAATGATGCTATTAGTTGAGTTATAGTGAATTCCATTGCAAAATGTTAAATAATTGATTGATGTTCAATTCATTAGGATTTTTGTTCAATTCATTATGGTGGATGTTCAATTCATTAAAGTGTGATGTTCAATCGCAAAACATTCCTTATTTCAGTATTGAGTGGTAATTTCTACATAAGCTTAGAACAAGAGTTTATTCCTTTGATTGATCTAAAGTATTTCATAGTTTACTTTTGAGTGGATTTGATTGAAATTCAAGAATTAGATAACATTTCTTACAACAATTTAGAGTATTTAACCTCTGACTTCACTCGCATATATTTTTCTTGCACTCTTACAATAAAAGGAATTTCTCTGGGTTGATGATTAATGTGAAACAATAAGGCTACCTTTAACAGTCACCTTCTTTGCCAAACATTTTGGTGTCGTTGTTGGGGAGACTGTTTAGGATTGATGTCTTTTCATTTTTTCCTTTTGTTGTAAAAGAATTGGGTATTGAAAACGAGAGGTAAGAACCTATGTACTAGCAAGAAAAATGCTTGCTCTCCAACCTGCTTCTCAGCAATTGTGCAGAGGTTAATAGGATAGGTATTTTTTTTCATGAATAGGAAGAAAAATATAGAATTAGATCAAAACCCCCCACCTAAATCCGTAAAACCCAAGGGGTCGATGGCCCTTGGCAGAACCATATATAAAAACAAAATCATTAAGAAATTTGAATCCTAGGCATCTGTAGGACCCAAAACCATTCGTGGAAAGAGTCCTACTATAATCCCTCAGGCAGCAATCTCACCATCTACGGCCCACACCAAGATTCATAGTGAAACAGAAGGGTCTAAATGGAGATTTTAGACTATAGAACACTTAAGTCTCGACCCTTCATGAGAGGAAAATTATTACAATTTGCAAGAAGGACACAGAGAAACAAGCAGTGCAGTACAGGTAAAAACTCCAAAACCTGTATCTCTTGAGATAGTGGTTGAGGCAGAGACACCCAATATTCCATATTGAGGAAGTTCTGCAATGCCTCCTCCAAATCTGCCCCTAATTCCACTCAAATTATCTTCCCAGACAAGGAAATCCTTGAAGGTTATTGGCACATCTTTGATCATATGGCGCACAAGCAACACCAAAGATAGACATCAACATTGGAGTATCCCATTGTTGATCTGACTGTAAACTCCCCTATGAAAGCTATTCCATTACAAAACATCGTCACCTTCCATGGGATGACCTCGGACGATATGGATCCATTTTTATTTTTATTTGATGTTTTTTGTAGGGGATATGACTACACCACTGACCCTCAAAAACTAAAACTATTCCCCTCTACATTGGAGGGGGCATCACTATGCTGGTTTTTGGGGCTCGGTGGAGGAACCATTAATAGTTGGGATCAGATGAAAAAATATTTTCTTAATAAATATCAAGATTACTTACAGACTCAAGAACTAAAAGACAAAATATTCAACATGTCTGCAAAATAGAGTGAGACATTAGAATAATATGTTGAACGATTTTAGTATAATTTGAAAATATCTACATATACTACACTATCTAAAGATATATTGAAAGCAAAAATTATTACAGTAATGAAAGAAGAATGGGTAGAAACAATTAATATAATGGTAAAATGGGAAATATATCAAGAAAATTATGATGACATTATTCAATTATGTATCAGGTGCTCTCGAGGTAGTAGGCGTAATAGACCAACCGGATGGGATAAAGTTACGAGGAATTACAAACAGTCATGTGGCAGTGTGACCAGGGTAGAATTCGGTAATATTTTAGAAAATTTTAAAACCAATATCTTATGCACCCTCACAATGCAGCTAGATTTCCTACAAGCCAAGCAGAAGCAAGCTTTAGCAGAACAGAACTTGGCTGTTTTTTTCCCACGCTATCGGAAGAAGCACAACCAATGGGAGTGTCCGTTAGACATGGTCCAAACATGTGCTATATGTACAATGGACCACACCATTCAGCATTTCCCTTCACTTCCAGGATTTAAAGCAATTTTAAAGAGGAAAAAGAAGAAACAAAGCCAATGTATCTAATGAAACAATGTCCACAGTGGCAAGCATGACCAGGTTTGTCACAAGACCCATCTTAGTTATTTTCTTCTCCACAACTTAATCAATAGAACTCTCGAACAACATGGGAAAGCCAATCACCTTTTTCTTCTTGGCCATCCCAGTCATTGTCCATTCCTCCTTGGCCAACGTAATCCCCTTCAGGAAATAGTTGGCTAAGTTTTCCTTTCTCTCCTCCATATTGGTAAAACAATCCATATTAGTCCCAGTGGCCTTCCTCCACTTCATAGAACACGAATTGGTCTCAAAACTGTTAGCGACCCCTAGGAATGACCAATTTACCTATGGGGACTACGGCTTAGGCTCAACCCACATTATCAGCTCCATACCCAATCCAACAAAATTCTCAGCCTATTATACACCCTCAACTGCCAGCTCAACCAAATCCTAATCGTAATAAAAAGTCGGTTCAACTGATCCAGATTGTTGAGAACCCAGACTATGAAACTGAACAAAAGAAATGTAATGAACTTAAGCTAATATCAGGGCCTGTTATTTCACCTAAATAAGATACAACCCTGACACAAATTGAGTCTAAAATTCGAATAGTACCTAAACAATCGACTATGACAGAAACAAAGATAGAGCAGGGGAGGGACACAGTCGACCAAAAAGATTCTGAAAACCTTATTATTTACTCTCAACCATTCTCTAAGAGATTAAAAATACATAAACCAATGGTCTCTTCATATTTTGATCTCCTAGTGGAATTAAAACATCTTTGCATTAAAATCTGTCTCCTTTAGGCTATAAAAGATATACTTATCTATGACAAAAAAATTAAAGAATTATGTGTCAAAAAACAGGTGAGGAAAGAAAAGACTTTGCCAACTGTTCATGTAGTGGGAGAAATGTCACACTTACTCTTGGGTAAAGAGACACCAATAAAATACGATGAAATGGGAAACCCCATAGTCACAGTACAGATCTATGGCCGCTCCTTTTCAAATACATTAGTTGATTTCAGGGTATCCATTAACATCTTAACAATAGAAACCTGCGAGACATTGGTTATAACAGCCTTGGAACACACTTCTACCTTGTTGGACCTTGTTGATAGATCTATTGTTAAACATAAGTTACATTACAAGACATCCTAGTTTCTGTAGATTCATGGGAATACCTGACAGATTTTTTAGTTATTAACCGAAAAAGTAGGTTAGACAGACATACCCTTATATTGGGATGACCTTGGTTAGTGATGATGGATTCTTACATAGGTTTTTGAACAGGCAGCATGACCATTGCTAGAGGAGATGTCATAAATAATATTTCTATATACCCCCCTGCCAAACCAAGTCTTCCCACTCTAATATTCACAGACAACCACATACATACTGGGAACAAAACTTTTGTTCACCATTGAAAATAGTTCAAGCACTCGAATTCAAAGTCCAAACTAAAGATGATTGGATCTATAACTTTATAAACCAGCCATCTACTTCAGAAAATTTAAAGTTCCAAATTTTAAAATCAGTTCTTGACAACGAAGCAGAGGAGAACACCTTAGCATACATTGATGACTAGCACATACCCGCGACTGCTATTCGCAACAACATGCCAATTGAAATTGAGCTAGGAAAAGTTTTAAATATCAACGACAGTCTGGATGGTGAACAACAACAAAATCTCATTAAAATTTTACAAAAATGCAAGGGAGCCTTTGCTTGGGACTACCCGTACATGAAGGGTATAGAACCTCAACTGAGCACACTTCAAATTTATACTGAAAAGGATGTCCACCCTATTCAACAGCCTCAGCGAAGGTTAAACCCACATCTGAAAGACATTGTAAAAGATGAATTACAAAAGATACTAGATGTAAACTTCATTTATCCTATTTTAGACAACAAATGGGTGTCTCCTTTAGTAGTCATTCTTAAAAATAAAGGTAAGTGGCGAATCTGTGTGGATTACAGATAATTGGATAAAGCCACACATAAAGACCACTTCCCCCTCCCCTTTATTGATTAGGTCCTTGATACATTGGTAGGAAAGCGGTTCTTCTATTTTGTTGATGGTTTCAGTGGTTACAATCAAATCGAGATAGCCCCTAAAGGCCAAGATAAAATGACCTTTACCTGCCCCTCGAGCACATTCAGCTATAGGGTATTTTCGTTCGGTCTACGAAATTCCCCAACAACATTTCAGAGGGCCATACTCAACATTTTTTCTGATTTAATAAATGAAGAGCTTGAGGTCTACATGGATGACTTTACTCCATATGGAGGTGACATTGATTAGGGACTGGAAATATTGGAAAAAGTATTGGAACGATGTATTTCTGCTAGATTATGCTTGTGCAATGAAAAGCGTCACATGATGATGATCGAAGGAGTGATCCTAGGACACTACATCTCTACAGCTGGAATACAGGTAGATCTGGCAAATATAGAGGTAATTCTCTTATTAGCCACACCATGTACTCAGACATAGGTATGTATTTTTCCTAGATATCGAGGGTACTACCGTAGGTTTACAAATAGTTTTTCACAAATTTCTACACCTTTGTATGCATTAACTGAAAATATTGAATTACAATGGTCTGAAAAATGTGACATTGCTTTTTCAAATTTCAAGAAACTCGTCTCAACTCCACTAGTATTACGTGGCCCCAATTGGGAGTTGCCTTCCACATTTCCTCAAATGCATCTGATACAGTGATAGGAGTGGTTATTGGTCAAGAAGAGCACAAGAAGCCCTACGCTATTTACTATATCAACGAGAATCTCACTCCTGCTGAATTAAATTATACAGTGACCGAAAATGAATTCTTGGCTGTCATTTATGCTATGAATAAATTTAGAAATTATATAACTGGCTATCAAGTATTCCTGTATACCGATATTAATAGTTATATATTTAGCTAACAAACCTATTACAAATGGAAGAGTGACTCATTAGTTATTTCTTTTACAGGAGTTCGATATAACTATTAAGGACCATCCAGGAAAGGAGAACGTAGTTGCATATTCTCTGTCTAGAGTTCCAAAGTCAAATGACCCACTAGTGGTAGATGATTAGTTCCTTGATGAGGATTTTTTTGTTGTAGTGGTAAGAGTGCGATGGTACATAGATGTAGCGAATTATTTAGTAGTAGGATAGCTGCCAAGACACTTGACAACAAAGGAACGAAAGATGATTGTTCAATGCAGTGCTAGATTCTCCTCGATTGGTGGATATCTTTTCAATAGAGGAGTTGATATGCATATACGCAGATGCATCCAAGAATACCAGATTTATGACATATTGAGGGCCTGCCATGATGAACCATGTGGCAGCCATTTTGGGGATCGTAGGATGGGGCACAAAATATTACAATTGAGCTGTTGTTGCTCGAAAATTTTTAAATATGCCAAGAAATATGTTCAAGCCTGCAATAGTTGCAAAAGAATGGGCCACCCTAGCCAATCTGAAGAGATACCATTGCAGCCACAGTTCGTAGTAGGACATTTAAAAAGGTGGGCACTGGACTTTGTTGGGCGATTCAACTCACCATCGAATTAGAAGGCCTACATACTAGTTTCCACAAACTACGTGACGAAGTGGGTAGAAACAGTGGCTTTGTTGAGAGCCACAAAAGAGTTTTTGATCAATTTTATTTTTGAGCTATTTATGCGGTATGGCTTACCTATGGAAGTGATCACTGATGGAGGGGCACAATTTGTGGGAAATAAAATTACGGCCACTCTACGGAACCACCACGTCACCCATAGAGTCACCTCTCCCTACCACCCGCAAGAAAATAGGCAGGTCGAAAGCACCAATAAATTCCTTGAGGAAATTCTCACTAAAACAATTTGAACACATCGCCGATATTGGGCTACTAAACTGCTAAAGGCCTTGTGGGCTTATCGCACAACCTGGGGAAACATCACCAGATATTCTCCGTACCATCTCGTATTTGGAAAGGAACCAATTTTCCCCATTGAATTTGAAATAAAGACTCTTAGAACAACCCAAGAGGTGGGGTTGGATTTGACAGAGGCCCAAGTTAGAAGACTCCAACAAATAAATGAATTGGATGAAGCACGGCTACTTGCTCTACAACGCACTGAAATTATTCAACAAAAACAAGCCAAGTGGCATGATAAACTCATAAAAAAGAAGACATTCCAAAAGGAGATTGGGCACTCCTCTACGACTCTAGATTTCAAGACTTCTCGGGTAAATTATAAACAAGGTGGCTTGGGCCATATGAAATTCAAGAAGTGCACAGCAATGGTACCATTACCTTGACCACCATAGATGGATCTAGCTCCGCCTTTCGAGTCAATGGACACTAGGTGCACCTCTATCACAAGCCACTTACAAAAGAGTCTTTCTACCAGCAAGTGCGTGACGACCCCACTATCCAAATTTTAGCTGCAGGGAATGATGGTCCGACAGCTTTAATTTCACAAAACTTTTTTATTTCCTCTTGTAAATAGTGTATATATGTTTCCTGCAATTCATAGTTCTTTTCATTGTTGGATACAAGAATTACGTTTTCTTTTATTTTTTATTGTTTTGATGCTCACAACTGCATTCATTTCCTTTTGTGTGTTTATTTATTTATTTATTTTGTTCAACCCATTGAACAGTTGATTTTCAATTAAATTGAACAACTAATATTAAGTTCAATTGAACGGTTTTTTTTTTTTTTTTAGTGCATTTTTTTTTTGTTGTTCAATCCACTGAGCATTTGTTGTTAAATTGAATTGAATAGATTTTATTCAGTTCAATTAAACGACTATTGTTTTTAGTGTGTCTTTATCTTTTTTTTCTATTCAATCCATTGAAATGTTGTTGTTCAATCTAATTGAACAACTGACGTTCACTCCAATTTAACGGTTATTTTTTTAGAGTGTTTTTTCTGTTGTTCAATCCATTGAACAGTTGTTGTTTAATTGAATTGAATAGTTGTCATTCAATTCAAGTGAACGACTATTTTTTTTAGCGTGATTTTACTTTTTTTGTTCAACCCATTGAATAGTTGCTGTTCAATTGAATTGAACATATGCCGTTCAATCCAATTGAACGACTGATTTGTTTTCTAGCATTTTTTTTTTCTTTTTTCAAAATAGCAAAAAAATTGTCTTTCGATGATTTCCTTTCGAATATCCATGCTTCCTTTACACATCCTTGCCATAAAAACCATTTTTATAGAAAATGAATTGGCACCTAAAGAAAATAAATGCAGTGATATTACTAATATTATGTCCCTTTGAAATTTTGATGGAAATATCTACTTCGGAAGATGACATGGTTTATCTGTGTAATGAAGGGCTAGATATCTCCTATTCAGACATATTATTACACAATTAATTACTGTAGTCTTATGCTGGTGTATCTTTTTACACTCTCAAGTGGTAATTCTCTTCGACATGAGGATATAGGAATAAGAGCATCAATTGTATTGGCATTATTTTTTACTTCTTACACCATCCCTAAGTCTTAAGGAGTTAATGAGCCTCCCTCCATTTGTAATAAAAAGAAAATATATCTCTATGTGAAATTTTTTTAAATAAGAGAGAAAGGGGATCTCATCATGAGCTAACCTACCATGATCATGAGGGTTTAACAGGTGACATTCTCATAATGGCTAACACACCAGGGTAATGACCTTCTCAACAGCTAAAACTATTTGAAGGACAGGACATCTCATCATGAGTCGGCCTGATCACTCTGTTAAAATCTCCATGAATGGCATTATGACTATATGTCCACCATACCAGCATAGTGGTCTCCCCATAAAACAAGAAAAATGTATACTTTTGAATAGAGGATTCTGGCTCATTTCTGGGTTAAAATAGCAACCTTGTCGAGGCTATGGATGCCTACTAGCAGTAGTGGCTCTACTTGTGGTATTGGAGTATTTTTCTAATAGCGGGAAATTCCTATTGATCCATTCATGAAGACAAATTCACTGCTTAAATAATTTTATCACTATCAAAACCTATTTGCATCTACTTCACCAACTTATTCGTACCTACACAAGCTAGAAGGGTTTAATATAGAGACTAAAATTGAATTTTTGCAAAACCTGTGGGAAGGGCATACCATAGTCAAAGGAAGAATCATACCAATCTCTGAAGAAATCATCGCTGAGGTCTCTAGACTTCCAATAGAAGGAGAAATATGGACTGATAAACATGTCCTCATACAAGAAGCAGTTTGAGTGTATCAGGACCCAAGTGAGCAAATGGAACGAAAAGGAAAAGGTATTAACCATGCGTCCTTGCAGCAGCCTTGGCAAGAATTGGCAGTCTTCATTCAAAAATATATCGCATGTGACAAACTCCAGGATGTGCTAAAGTCCCGTCAACTTAAACTGTTAGCTATTCTCAAATGAAAAATTTCAATTAATTTGCCTTTTTTCCTTAATTCTATATTGCATGATACTGTTGTTCGGATTAGAAGAGCTAAAAACCCTTAAGTAGTTTTCAGTCACCATGGCTTGATTAAATTGATTATTATTCATGAGTTAAACAAATATCAGTTAACATGGGATAGCTTTGTTAATTCTGCCCTACCTTCCCTTGAAGAAAACCCTGACAGAGTAGAAATTAAACTTCCTAGAATATTCATACCCAAGAGAGCTAGAGGGAAGAGAACCCATGTTTCAACCACAGAACCAGGAAAACAAATATGGTTTGAAAGGATACAACTAAGGAAAAACACCTTCGTATTGACAGATGAGATGGGACCATCCCATACACCACCTCTGAGCCCTCAAAATATGTCTTTACAAGACTACGGGGAGGAAATCGCTCAAGTACTAGAGAAAATGCAAGCATATTGCGAAATTGGGAACCCATTTGAACAATCTGAGGAATAGATAAACCATTCAAACTAGTTTTCCTCTACCAGCAGCTCTAACCATAATGAAATCCTACCTTCCCATGATGAATTGCAGGATTTGAGGGTTTTATCTCCCTTTGATAATGAATGGGTGAATAGGGAAGATCAGATGGAGAGAATATCTGAGTTTGGAAACCAGTCATGGGATACTATTCTATTAGAACGAGACACAAGTATTGAGATAGTTCCCCTAACACATAAACGAAATATTATTCCACGTAGTTAGGACATCAATGTTGAAATATCCTCTTGGATGCCTGAAGAAAACATAATTTTTGTAACCCTAAAACTGCCACAATCGTTCTTGAACCCGAAGCCATTTTTATTCCTTCTCCTGCGGAAACCCTACCAAAAGAAACATCAACTGAGATTAAGTCAAGAAAAATGAGCAGGAAAAGCAAAAAATTGAGGGAAATGGTAAAAAAAATTAAGGGAATGGTTGAAAGAAGCAGACAAGGCTTGGAAGCCTAAGAAGGAATTAGCTACCATGGGAACCCAAACATATTTTGTTATCGAAATGGTAGATATTGTTGAAGTCTCTGTGTAGACTGATTTAATACATACTACTAAGTTTCTATGCAAACTGATTTGATACATACTGCTGAAGTCTCTGTGCAGACTGATTTAATACTTACAGAAAACAAGGAAACTCAAACAGAGGTAACACATGCTTACACTCCTTTGGTAGAAAGAGTTGCCAATAAAAAGTTTCACAACGAATTAACTCAAGTTCAACATGAATTGGCCCAATATAAGAAGGAAATAGTGCCCTTATAAGACCATCAGGCATTACTAAAATGATTTAAAGACCTTTCTGCAACTGAAGATGAAACCTTTGCCCAACTTAGGGAAGAAAGAGAAAATTTGAAAAAGAAACATGATCAATTCGAATAGGCTAAGAAAAAACCAGTGTTGTTTTCTCTCTTTACTCAGATGTGTTGACTTGCAGGGCACCAGCCACCAATTATGCCTTATTCTTAGTATAAAGATATTTTTTGCTAAATATCAAAGCTTTCAGAGCATGGAAACCCACTACCTTCAAGACCATTGAAGAATTTTCCAATGTTGTAACGATCATGATGAACAAACCCAACACGTTATGTGCGAATTGTATTTGCACGATTTCTTTTTAGAAGAGGATAGAGACAGTAACTCCAGTCCCTTCATAGCGGACATTTAGTTCCAAGATTTTCTATCCTTTGCGAAAAACCAGACTAGATGGGCTAAATCCTACAATATCTTTCAGAAAAGAGAGCATGGCTTAGATCTATGAGTCAGAAGGGAACCTACCAAACCCCTATATTTGTTTACTCAACATAAGAATTTTATGCAACGGGAAGGGGTGATGGCCAAATTAGGACCAATTCACAAGGATATTGTGCAAAATGGGCAACATACTTACAGGATATTCGGGAAGAAGCTTTATTAGCAGCCAAACAGAGATGGCAAGCCTCTACAAATAACGTTAGGAACAGAGAACCATTTGGGTATAGGAAATTTAATGTTGTTTCTTCTCGTTTTTTTCTATACAGTAATATAATTCTGAACATGGGTCCTACATGGATAGGGTACATATACAGATGTCCCAGAATATGGTACCCCCCTGAAGACTGTCATCATGATTATGAGTTACCAGAGGGACACACAAACTCATCATTTTCAAAAGTAAAACAGAAACATGGTTTTAGACTTTATAATGAAGAATTATATTGTGCCTATCCCTTAACTCAACTACACCTCAATCATCTGTTTGCACGAGGACATTCAAAAAGGTAAGTAGGGAAGTATGTTAAGCTGAGGAAAAGGTACATTTTACCCCCATCTTTAGCATGATTTGTCATTAACTTATATATGTTTTCCTTCATCTTAGTAATAAATTAAAGGAGAATAATGTAAAAGTAGTGTAGAATGAATTATTGGTAAAATGTGTGTTTAATAGTATGAAAACTAACTTTTGCTGCCGTTATTGATAGGGAATCAAAACAACCAAACTGCTGACTAGAATGACCAAATAACAATAGAGAAGAAAAGTAAATGTAATCACATCGGTTCCTAAGAATCAATGGACGATGTAGAAGCATACCTATTCTTTAAGTATTCGATTAATAGTTACGAAGCTTTAGGATCTCCTGATCCTGAGGATTCGTTACTCTGTTTTATTTCGCCTTAAGTTATAAAAGGATGTAGGTGAAAGGGACAAAAATAATTGTTCATGTATTATAATTTTCTTGTAATAAAGTTATTCAGGAAGAATTTTTGAACTCGTGATTATTTATTACGCCATTGATTAATCAATAAATTAGAGTTTTCATTATGAACAACTTCTGAGTATTTCTTGGCACAAGACTTCTAGAGGCTTCGGGCTCAGTCCCGGGGAGTTCTCTTGCTATTCCGTGTTATACATTTATTTACGAGTCTTGCAGTGTTAGTTATCCTTTGTGTTTTATAGCATTATCATTCAATTCATTAATCGTAGGTGTGATGTGTTACAATTCGCTTTTCAATAGATTGAATTTATCATTAGTGTTATTTTATCATGAAGTGATGTTTTTACATTCATTAGACTAGTTTCAACGTCTTTAAGTATTTCTTGTTTGATTCTGCATAAAGTTATTTCTTAAGTCTTTCCATCATAAGTGTGAATGTTTGGTTTTATTTTTAATTTCGAATGATGCTATTAGTTGAGTTATAGAGAATTCCATTGCAAAATGTTAAATAATTGATTGTTGTTCAATTCATTAGGATTGTTGTTCAATTCATTAAGGTAGTTGTTGAATTCATTAAGGTAGTTGTTCAATTCATTAAAGCGTGCTATTAAATTGGAAAAAATTCCTCATTTCAGTATTGAGTGGTTATTTCTACATAAGCTTAGAACAAGATTTTATTCCTTTGATTGATCTGAAGTATTTCATAGTTTACTTTTGAGTTGATTTGATTGAAAATTAAGAATTAGATAACATTTCTTACAATGATTTAGAGTAGTTAGCCTCTCACTTCACTCGCATATACTTTTCTTGCACTCTTGAAATAAAAGGACTTTCCCTTGGTTGATGATTAATGTGAAACATTAAGGTTACCTTTAACAGTCACCTTCCTTGCCCAACAACAGTGACACCTGTTATAATTTGGGTAGTTATATTTATATGTTTCTCGTACCATGCTTATCTTTATATCCTCGGTGTTTCAATAAGTATTAAACTCTTTTGAAAATACTCTTTACACTATTACAATATTTTAAGGAATGATTATAATGAATGCATGGCTGTACTTTTCTAGTTGTGCTAGAATTCCAAAATGATACGAAAAAGATACATATATACATGTGTGTGTGTGTGTGTGTGTGTATTGTTCTTGCTATTGAAGCATCTCGTTAACATTCTACAACAATACATAGAAATATAATTTTTTAACCATTTAAGCTTTTTAATAAAAATCTACAGCGATATGTAAACTTGTAATTTCTAACCATTTAATATTTCTAAAAAAAATATATAACAATATGTAAACTTGTACATTTCCAGCTATTCAAATATTCTGATAGGATTTGCAACAATATAAATACCTATCCTTTTCTAGCTATTTAGGCATTCTGATAGATATTTGCAACAATAAATACATCTGTTTAAACGTTACCAATACTTATCAAGCTTGGCCAATCCTCCCAACCATGAGAAGGGAAATTACGTCCACTTCTCCCCACTGATCTCCTATTCCTTGGTAGCGTACAAAGTAGATATATAGCTCCACTCTTGTGCAACGGGATTACAGTCCAGCCTGTGGTAATCGGGTGAAAAAATAATCCACTAGCTCTGTCTCCAGCTCGAGAGTATTCACAGGCAGTGCCCTACCTTCGAAAGATCCTTGTCTCTCACCTCTTATAGACCAAAATTCTCTAGGGAAAAAATTAATTAGAAAAAGAAAAAAAGAAGCCACCTCTCCCTCTCTTCATATTTCCTATAAATTTGTAGAAAGGTGGTTATGGTTGTTGAACCGCCCCAACTACCTAGGGCTTCGCTTTATTACCAAACAACTCTCTTTCATTCAAATAATATTTATATTAAAAATAAAATGATATAATATATTCTCATATTTTGTTTACACTTTAAAAAAGATAGAAATAAAGTATTTTCCACGGTAAATCCAAGTAACGAATAATTTTTAAACTGTAGGAGGGTTACAGATATTTTTTCTGCAATTTTCTCAAAATTTCCTAAAGCATAATTTCTAAGTTGTGTGGAAGCTACTAAGCTTTCGCGCGACATTTATTTTAGATGGATAAGCTTTTAAAATAACCAATAAACTATTTCATGGTGAAAATAATTGTTAAAAATTTATCTTTCATAAAATACAAATCACATATGATCTTTAATAAAGTACGTTGAAAACCCCCCGATCGGGGTGTAGAGAGGGCACAACTCCAAACACATAATGATAAAGGTAGTTAATGTAATGGTATACGCCGGGTAGACTAGCCCGTCAGAGAGCAGGTTACATGGTATTGACAGTGAGGGTGGTCGCGTGTGAAGAGGGGGGTGCTCCTTTCAAGAGTGGCTCGATGTGATGAAGGAGGATAAAACAAGCGGGATGAGTCACAAAGATCTTATTAAGTATGTATGGTTCCTTGCATGCACAGTGAGAAGGTTGGTGAAGTCATGCATGATAGAGGTCGGAGGTACTGATCTAGACTTCTGCAACCAACGACACTGCTTCGAGGCTCAAGGGTATGTAAATTTGCATATTCCCCCAAACCCAATGTATATGGATCAATTTAAGTTCTGCATGATGAATTTTGTTAATTGGGTGATTGAGATGCAAAGCATCGTTTGGCTACATGGTTGGGTGTCTGTGGAAACTAGCGGGAACAATGTGGGCAGACTTCAATTGATTTCTATTTTTTTGGGATTGTGCTATGTAATATTGGGGATGGGGATATGGGTAAGGGTTTAGAGGCTTGGGATGACCAGGGAAAGTCAAGGCTGCCCACCTTAAATCTCGGGTGGAGCTATGAAATTATGAATTTGAGTGGTCGACTGGCTTCGAAAGGTGGTGAATTCGATTGTTGGGTGTATGGTACCAGTAAGGGAAGAGGATATGAATTTGTAGGAGGATACCCTGATAGACCTTGGATTTTTGCTGGGGATGAGGGGACCAGGTTACAATCGTGAGGTTTTACGAACAATTGAGTATGTCATGAGCGCCCCGGGAGACCTATGCATGGTACAGGGGGTGAGGGAGTCAAGTCACGGTGGGGAGTTTATACAGTGCGTCGATTTTGTCAATTGTATAGTCATTCAGCTGAATTATTAATATTGTGGTCTATGAAAACTTGCTCTATCTCTATGACGGCCTTCGGAAGGCAAAACAAGACCTCCGATGGAAAGGCACGGGCCCTCGAAATTGCGACGTCCCTCACTCTTGTCGAGTAGTGTCAAATGGCTTGGGCGAAGGCAGTAAAGGAGGAATCATGAGAGGTGAACAAGTAGCAGTAATGGAAAAGAGGCTCATAGAAGGAAAAAGGAGAATCATCCACTTGGATTCTTAGGTGGTCGAGGCGTAAGCCTCAGGCCGAACACATCAGAAATGAAACTCTCACGTATATATAGGAAATATCGCCCCAAATGAGGAAGGTCATTGCTAAATGGGGGGAAGCCCTCACTCGTCAAGCTGAGGAGGAGGAGGTAATTCTGGAAGAAGAAATGATAGTGTCTAATCTGGGCAACACCAAAGGCAGAGTAGGTCAACAATAACAAAATTTTCAATTATACTGGTGAATGAAGTACCAAGTGGAAAAATCCATCATGCATACCACTGACTTTATGCAAGTAGATCCTGTAATGTAGGAAATTCAGAAGGATTTTAAGTTATTGCAATTTTAAGCGTAGCAGCAGAACGGACGATTGAGCAGAATTGAGAAGCTTCTGAAGCATCTGCAACAAATGGAGATCCCTGGGTCCAATGTTAAAGACCCAGCGCCAGTCGAATCCTCAAAGTGTTGAGATGGTTTTAGTATTTTTTGTCTTTACTATTTATGTTTATCTATATTTATATCCCTTATTTTGAAATATGTAAGTAGTAGGCTTGTGTCCAGTTTGTCGAACTATGTCAAAGTCACCAACATTGTGGCTTTAAAATCTATGTATGTTAGACTGATTTTTTTTTTTTGGGTGGCTTACAATGCCTTCTGATGGCCAACAAATCTGGTTTCCCAGCGGGACGTATTGAGGCCTTGGAAGTGATTATATTATATGAATGAAAAAAAAGGTACTACTAAGATTTTAAAAAAAAGTTTATTGAAAACAGGCACAAGTGTGGTATTTGACAACATAGTACTAGTTAACATTGCATTTCAAAGTTACTGACAATATCACATTAACATGTGAATTTTATGAAATCTAAATATGGGAAATTTTGAGATTTAATTGGGTTTCTCAAGGAATATAATAAAGTAATTATAAAAATAATAAAACAACAAATCAAATACAAGTGTTTATAGTAGTTGGATGTAAAATTAGATTTCACATCCAACCAATACTCAGTGTGCATAATTTTTAGTAGTTTTTAGTAGATCTATAGTGATTTCTTGAAACATGAAAAAACCTATATGAAACATGTTTTTTTCATGTATCTTATTTTTTTCTTATTGTGATCTAACCAAAGGCATGTAGTGTGAGTAGTGGGGGTAATAATTGGATGCAAAATCTAGTGTGTATAAACTTGAAATTTAAGTAAACGTACATGGATATAAGTAAAAGAATATAACTAAAAATTGTTGCTTACCCTCCATTATCTTAGAATATTTGCCTACACCACTATTAATTTAGCATTGTGATATTTTTTTAGTGCAAATTTTCTCAAAAGCATAATTTCTAACTTGGAATATTGTTAGCACATTTTTCATTTAAAAACCCATTTTTACCACAAAATTTCCCAAATAACAATTATGTCTAAGTACAAATATCATATATATTCGAATGGTTAACCATTTATTAATGTGATAATATTTCAAATACTAAAAATAATATTTGAAAATATAAAAAAATAAAAAAATTCTTAAGCACATAATACCAACAGCTAAAAAAATTTCACATGTTTTGTGCAATAAAAAGGGGACTACTAGTTGGATTTCTCAAGTTCTTTCATTTACTTGAACATCTTTCCTTCATTTAAAAAAAAAAAAAATCCATAGTTTATTAGTTATGGCAACATTTTTTTGGGTCAACTTTTGTGTTTTTCTTTGTTTTCTCCTCTGTCTTTTTTCTTGTATCTCTAGTTTATCCTCATCATTTTGTGATTTCTATATGGAATTTGCATCTGAATAAAAGTGTTAAATATTACTTGCAAAAATCTTAACTTTCTCTGCTTGAAACATGTATTTTTTATACGTTATGAAACATCCAATAAATAAAATTATTTCACCTTATTTAAAATTAAAAAAATTCTTCTGCAACTTATGGAAACCAATCAAGAGTAGATATAATATATTTTGAATAATTTTCTTACTGTCAAAATTTTTCTCATAATAGTATTTTTTTAAAATCATCAATAATATAATATATTGAAAAAAAAATATACATACAACTCTAACATTTTCACCTTATTTAAAATTACACAAATTCTTCTGCAACTTATGAAAAACAAATTTTGAGTAGATATAACATATTTTGAATAATTTTCTTAAATTAATAGAAATGGATGCATGAGTGTATCAAAAGCTCATGGTAAGTGATTCTCATTAACATATCTTCTGTATACAATAATTAATAGAGATGAGTGTATCAAAGGCTCATGGTAAGTGACCTTATTCTCTTATTCTATTTTTATTAAATTTATTCCAAATTATACCAAATAAAATATTATAGCAATTGGATTTTATTTTTTTCATCATTTTCTATTTCTATTATAAATGTGTAAAATTTTATTTCAATATTGATTTCAGCTAGCATTTCTACCAATTCTAGAAGTATTCCCTCTCATTCCAGTACATCTAGTCTTTTGAATCTTCCCAATTCACAAATGTATTATAATTTTTTGAATCTTCCCAATTCACAAATGATATATTTGAAATATTGTGATTATTTTACTAGAATAATGTCACAAAAAAAAATTATAAAATTATAATATTCTTAGTGTTTATTACGTAGTATTTTATTTTATATTTAGATTTAATATTGCAACATTAATACATTAAATATTTTTATTTTGGTTATAACAATGTAGATCTAATTTCAAGGATATTATTCATGAAATTATATTTTTTGGTTTCATAATTTTATAAATTTTTTTTTTTTTAATTTATGAAAAAATAATATCTTAAATGATTTAGTTTTTAAATTTATAATAAATTTATTTTCTGATAAATATAAAAACAAAATAAATATAAATAACAAGAAAAATAAAACTAAAAAAAAATGAATGAGAACTTTGAAAAACCATAGCGATTATTCATATTATGAACATTATATACATTATAAAAAATTTAAATTTAATTTAATAAAATAAATATTTTTTTCCTCTGTGAAAAAATGAAAGATGAGCCGTTATTATCAGCAATTTTATTTATGCATAGTGGAGAATTTGTAAACCAAATGACCAAATATGTCTCAATTTATTATCAGTAGTGAACAATTTGTAGGTAACCAAACAAAGTTAAAGCTATAGCATGCTTTATGATTTTTCCAACGGATTAGTTTGTAAATATTTTATCTAAGAGAATCCAAATCTGGTTGTAAAAGGAGCAGTTTCTTATTAAACACGGGTGGGACATATGCCTGGTCAATGAAATAATTTACTTATTAAATAATTTCACCGATGTTTATTTAGAACTGTGTCATATTTTAAATTATAACCAAAAAACCATAAATTTTATGTCATCGACAATCAACACTCAAAACACGAACGATGAAATAAATTTATTAATGGGGAGGATTTACTTTTTTATGCACATAGGCTTTTATATATATATAAAAGGTGGGAGGGTTGTTGACTTTTATTTTTGAATTAAATAAGATGAGAGTGTGGTTGACTTTTGATTTTGATTTTGATTTTAATTCAGGTTAGGATATACTTTACAGAGAAAATTTGGGAATATGCTTTCGATGATCAACTAAAGAGGTGCAAGGGAAGGGAAACTAAACTGACAATCTGAAAATATTTAAAAGCCGGTAGTTTTTAGTGGATATTTTTGAGGTTTTTTTTTGGAATTTGTTGGTTTAATTTTTGTAAAATTTGAGGAATATATTGAAAACAGAAATTTGATGGGTAATTTTGCACAATCAAAATGCCATAATTTTTTTTGAAAGTGTTAAATCCATATATAGTAAAAAAACCAGTTTAAATAATGTAAATCAAGATTGTACATCAATTTTTTCACAAAAATTCCAAAAAAATCTAAAAAAAACAAATCCATTTAAAGTAGATCTTAAAAAAAAAAAGTTAAAGTCTCTGCCACCTGTTGCGTAAAAGTAGTCGGCGGCAGTGTAGAAGATAGGGAGGCGCAAACATGGCGGTTGTGCAGTGACCAGGTTCTGAAATGTTTATTGGGTGTAGTCCATTAAAACATAATAAATGTAGTTAAAAATAATTACGACGTAAGTGACGACGTACTTATTTGAAAACAACATACGTAAATGCCATCGTGGACATGTCTGCACAGTCCGATCAAATGTTAGACAATTAAATCATTCTCTGCCGTTGGATTGAAACCGTTACAGAAATCAGTTATAGAAATTGAAATGATAAACGGAATAGTTGAGTCGAATCGAACAAAACCGAAATCTCTTTGCTATTCCATCAGTTATTTTCTATGTTGAGAGAGTTTTCGAGACTATTGAAATCAAATCAAGGAGAATTCCAGCAATTTCCTTTTGCCTTTCTCGTGCTATTTCTACACAGGATCCCTGTGTCTGGAAATGTTCATGAATTTCCTTGCAACCGAACCTGTGGTTTAAGAACAGTGAAATATCCATTTGGCTTCAGCGGCGCTTGTCCATACATGCTGGATAGTGATTAATGTATATTTGAAAGGATTTCAGGTTCTGAATTTTACTAATTCCAGTATAGTAATTCTGCCGTGGAAAAGTAAAAAACTAACCAAATTTCCTATATCACTATGGATTTCCTGTATAGTTTCCATCTTTCTATGTGAACTGTAAAGCCTGTTGACCACAGTATCATTCGATGATAATCAGCGTATATCAGTATTTATAGCTTGATAATTAGTGTATCGAGTGATATATCACAAATCCAAGCATATTCATGGAGATAATCCACGTATCCAGCCCATAAAGTCGCTTATCCAGTTCAATTTAGTGGAATAAGATAGAAGAAATCACATATCTGACGAGATAATTCAACATATCCACTACATATGGCGTGGAGTTGTTCTTAACAGAGAAGAACTTGCAAATCTGCGAGATAACTCACATAACAATCTATATTTAATCATATAAATTTAAATATAATGAGGATTTATATTTAATCATGGATCTTGGCCTTTACTTGATTCATATTTATATTGATAGATCGACAGGCGTAGGAGGAATTTTGTTTCAGTAAAAGCTCACAGACACTGGAAGTATGAATGTATGGCTATGTCTCACTCTGTGCATAATTAAGCTTTCGCCTTTCTGTTCATTTGATGCAATTTACGTTTTCACACGTCTTGTAGAAGTGGAGCAATTTACAGATAAATCCAAAACTAAAGAATCCATTTATGTGAATAGTTGAAATGGTTTTTCCTTAGTTTGCACTTGCTGGCTACAAGTGAACTCTTCAATATTTTCATAAAAATTGAATCCATAATATCAGTTATCACATAGATTCTCTGTAGTTTAAATGACCGTTTCAGATTAATCTTAAATGATAAAATATGTTTTCTATATATAAAAAATTTTAACAACATAATTACATTTTATGCTTTATTATTGTATATCGAGTGCTTATGTGTGATGTGTGTGTCTGTAAATGGTGGAATCACCTAATAATTCGTTGGGTACGGTGGGTGCTTATAAATTATAAATTCCTCTGTTTGGTATAGGTTACGTTTGGCAAATTACATAAACAAAAATTAAATAATTATTAATTAAAATATTTGACATAATTAAATTATATAAAAATTAAAATTAAATTAAATTAAATAATCAAATTAATAACTATAACTATTAAATTTGTTTAAATCCATTTTAATTTTAACTCTTAAATCTTTTAAACTGTAGACTTATTGTATAGTGAAATGAGACAGGATAAATCTAAGTTGCTATATAATCATATAACCTGTAAATCAATTTAATTGAAAATGAATTGATACGATTATAGTTATATGTTGTCCTTACAAAATTTAAACCTCACCTATATAATAAATTAGTGTGTTGATGCGAAACCCCAATATAAAATCCATTAAAAAAGTAAATTTTTACTCTTTTTTTAAATAATTCTATTATAGAAAATTAATTAATTATTTTTTTATTCCATTTTTTATTTAATTATTTAATACTATATTAACATTTAAAATAATAAATTAATTTTAGATAAATTATAATTAATAAATATCAAAAAATTAAAAACTTATTTATTCTAATATTTAAAAACTATCTAAAAATTATTAATTACATTATTGATATTCACATAAATTTACATATAAAAATATAACTGAAACACACATGGTGTAAATATCCCTGAATAGGTATCTTTAAGACGATCATATATTTACTTTTGGTTATCTTATTTACTAAACTAATTTCCACTAATATTTAAAAGATAAAGGCATCTATATTTTTATTTTATTTTTATTAAATTTAATGTTGAAATATTTTTATTTTGTTTAGCATGTATTTTTGAATACATAAATATATTGAGCACCCTCGAATCTCTTAACTATTCAATTTTTTAGATTAAATAACTTAAACTCAAGTTTTCTAAAATCCTAGTCTGACATTGATTAAAATTAATCAGAAAACATTCGTTAAAAAGGTCATTTCCTCTATAAGTTAGACTGCAACTTTTAATAATATTTATAGTGATTTTTAAATTGATGATAAAAATAAAATTTGCATATTATATATTTGTACAATTTAAATTATTGTTAATAATTTGACTCTAGTGTTAGATGGAATATTATTTAAAATTCACGTCACTATATAATATTGAATCTACAATCTCTTAACTATTCAATTTTTTAGATTAAATAACTTAAACTCAAGTTTTCTAAAATCCTAGTCTAATATTGATTAAAATTAATCAGAATTAAAAAGGTCATTTCCTCTATAAGTTAGACTGCAACTTTTAATAATATTTATAGTGATTTTTAAATTGATGATAAAAATAAAATTTGCATATTATATATTTGTACAATTTAAATTATTGTTAATAATTTGACTCTAGTGTTAGATGGAATATTATTTAAAATTCATGTCGCTATATAATATTGAATAATGTAAATGATTGATAATTAAATGAACTCATTACCATGTATAAAAACACAAATTTATTAGTGATTTGGGATATCTAAATATTATTATAATAATTATCATGAAATTTTAATAAATTTTAGAATTATAGTAAATTGTTGAAATATGTCAGGTGAGAATATTGATTTAATCAACAAGTATTAGATGAAAGCTAAAATTTTAACCTCCACATAATATTTTTAGCATATTTTTAATACTATTCATAAATGAAAGGATGATATTTATTTTAAAAATAATTATGACATTTTTTCATATTTAATTATATTGATAAAATTAAATGAGTAAGTTTACTAATAATCAAAATAGATATAATATGGATAATGAGCTATAACTTCAGGAGGTTTCGCGTTTCTGTTAGGATCTGCCGCCTGACTCGCGGGTCAACTACGCAACCTTACGCGCTAGCCGGCGCAGCTCTAAAAAAAAAAATAGATATAATATTTTTTTTCCATTTTGATTAGTTTCAGGCTTCTTTCTGGAAAATATCTAAAGATGCAAATAGTGTACCTATCCAAAACATATACAATGACTATGGTAATATTAAGAAAGAAATCCTTTATGCATTTACATAATCCAAAGTATTATGTTGGTTTTCGTTTGTACCTTGCAAAATATACTTACGTACAAATACTATGTGACAGAAGTTGGTGGAATTACATAATTGCTGGAAGTTTTTATGAAGAGATATGTCTAGTGTTATGGATGTGAAAATCCATACAGATTATATCCCTGTGATGTGTTGCATGTTGATACATTACTGATGTAGATATGAGGGATAAGCTAACTAAGCTAACTACTTTTATTTTTTAAAATCCTCTGGAACAAAAGAAGGGAGGAAAATATAACAAGTCATTGAGGGGGGTTGAAAATGAAGAAAATAACAGGGAGAAGCTATAGATGAAGAAAATAAGAAAAACAAGAAATATTAATATCAGCCTTTGTCAAAGCATAATTTAAATGTTTATAAAATATTAATAAATTTGTACTCTCCATGTTCCTTTACATGTAAAATGGGCATTAGGCAAACTTGCGTTTCCTTGAATGTTGAAGACGAGAATAAAAATGTCTATTCCATTTTCCTAAGCTTGCCTTCTTCCATATTTTATCATTATTGGAAAATTTGAACTGATTATTACATACAGATAATATTAATTTTCAACTTTGGATTCTCTTTGTAAGCCACAATCATTCTTTACTCTACATTTTGTCTCATATAACATGATTGAATGGATCTTTTGAAAGATATAATTATGATAGAGGAATTTTACTATAAATTAGTCATAAAATAAGTGTGTCTTACCATTTTTTTCCGTATCATATGATTGAGTCTTTAAGAACAACTAAGAATTTTATAGTAGCTTACTTATAAGTTATGAGTTATAAACCAAAGTAACTAAGTCTAAATTTTACACCTTTTAAATGAAGTAGAAGTTGGTGCCACGGTGGAACTGAACCTTTGGTATTTAGTGAGAGAGAGTCAAGGAGAATATTTCACTTTCAAGCTAGACTACAACTACAATTGAATTCAAATAATGAAAAGACACTTCCAAGATGGAATGCTAAGTAATCACAACTCATCAAAAATAAGTGTGCGTGAAAGGAATACAATTGCATAAACCTAGAAAAACTAGTTACGACGACAATTGCAACAATTAGTGTCGTCGCGACATGTGGAATCTAATGAAGCAATAAGATTGTAATGAAGCAATAAGATTTGACATGTGAGTTATGTTGGATTTCATTGGAAAAGATGGATGAATAACTCTAATTACTTCTCTAATAGAGAGGTATGTAGTAATTGGGTTTAAAATCACTTTCATATGGATTAATATTTCGATTGTTTAACATTCAATCCAATGGTGCAAACAATGACACGAGTTGTCTTCAAAGGGATGGAGTTTATTAAATTTTTTGTATAAGATCTCATTTGGTATGAGGTAAGAGATTTAATTATTGAAATTTATTAAATCAATGTATAAAATCCCTTTTTGTGTGAGATAAGAGATTCATTTCCTGAAGTTTATTAAATTAGTGTATAAATCTCTTTTGTGTGAGATAAAAAAAAATTGATTATCAAAATTAATTTAGGTGTATTTATTCCAACTTATTTTTAGATGTAAAAAGACATTTTTTAAGCTATTAAACTCACTCATTAGATAAATTCAAAATATTTAAATACTTATAATAACATATAATAATAATTAAAATTTTAACTATATTTTAAAATTTATCTATTTTTTAAAAATAGACTAAATAAACTAAATAATCTAATCCTCTATTCCCCTGATTCAATATTTTCCACAATATTTATTGTACTTTACTGCATTGTCTAATATAAGTATCTTTTTTCTCTTTCAATGTTTTCCAGTCTTTAACGTAGGGTTTGAAATTTGATTGAATGGCCACTGAAAACTTGTCTTTTTCAAGTTGTAGAAGGAAGAGTTGCAAGCGAAATTTCGGAAGAAAGGGTGAACAGAAGGAAAAGGATACAGAGTAGAGCTTTTGATGATGGAATAGTAGAGTGGGAGAATCCTTAGTCAATTCCACGGCATTTCTATTGATCAAAGTTAAGGCTCCTAGGGGAAAAACCCACTATTCTGCCTTCATCTAGTTCCGCTTTGATCTTTTTGAGCAGAAACGCTGACTATTCTGCCACCAACTACTTCCGTTTTCACTTTTATCTTGAATAGATTTTTTCATGGTAGAATTTGTTTAATATTTAGTCAGAAATTGTTTTGATTGCTTGACCATTTACGTAATGGATTTGGCCACATTTTAGCCCAGAAACCTGCCCGTCAAGACTCACTTCGCTAAATGCCTGGGGATCATCGCATCCTTATTACTACGCGAGGATGGGCATCTGATGCCATCGAGTCGCCATCGCCACCTAGTATGTGCAACTTAAAGAGGCGCGATTTGAATTATGGGCACGTCATTTGAATTTTCTAAATGCGAATTAAAAAACACGCCCAAACAACCATTTGAAATTTTAAATTGGACAGCTCTTCAAAAGAAATACCGAAGCAGAGAGGACAGCTTTTTAATCATTTGAAATTGGACAGCTCTTTAAAATAAATACCGAAGCAGAGAGGACAGCTCTTTAATCTTTTGAAATTGGACAGCTTTTTAATCATTTGAAATTTTACTGCTAATTCTTCATTTCACTGATGCAGGAGAAGAAATTTCTTAAACCGGGGTTCTGGATATGTTAAATCATTGAGATTTTTAATGGCCTTTGAAGGAGATGGATTTTCAGAGGGTTTGGGATGCTGAAAAGTTGGAGGAGTTGGATTTTCAGATGGTTTTGCTTGTCTCAATGGTAAACCGATTAATGCCCTCGTTTTCTGTATTTGCTTTTTAAGTTCAATTTCACTCTTCTGCTCCCTCATTTATTAACCAATGTTCCATTCTTCTTGTTCCAGGTTCGTTTGCCATCATGTCTGGAAGGCGTCTCAACATTCGCTCAAGCATTGAGTATAGTCCGAAATAACCGTCTCGTGCTTGGCATCCCAAATATTCTCCAAAGTCTTCCGGATGTACATAACCTGAGCTAGGTCTTCTGTGGGCGGTAGTCGAAGCGGATCATATGAAATTTCTTGCAACAACGAATTCATATAATTTTCATGAATGTCAATCCTCTCAAAATCCATTTTCGGTCGTATCTTACAAAATGATTGTCTCTATTTTTAATGATATATATATATATATATATATATATGCCCTTCCAAATGTGGCTCTAGATCTAACGATGTTTGACGGTCTATTTTAATTTTTTTCTAATGATAAGGTTGTATTAATTAATTATTAAAGAAATAATATATTTTTATTTTAATATACATATTTTTTTTGAAGTGTAGTGTAAGGAAGGAAAACAATGGAAATTCTTCTAAAATTTTAGTAAACTTAGGCTAATTTTTTTTTAGAAATCTGAGTTATATTGTGTTAACAGTTGTCAAGATTCAAGATTTTGGATGCTTTGGCAGTTTTTGATTCTGTGGAATCTATTTCCACCATAAAAAAATAAAAAAATCAAACACTCCTATCATTAAATTTCTTAGGAAAAATGTGGCCCCCACTCCCTACACAATCATTGCTATAAAATTCCTTATGGAAATAGTTTGATCATTTCTTTCATAGTTGTTTATATACATTTTTTTATTTAATCAAGAATATGGTAGATTTATATTTGATAATTATGTGTATGGGTAATCTTTATTTTCTTTTCTCACAAACAAAGAAGTCTTATACAAAAAATTGACTTTTGGATTCGTAGTGACTTTAAAGTAATCATTATTATTAACAATAAGGTCTTATACAAAAATTTGACATTTGACATTGGATTGGTAATGAATTTAGAGTTATTATTATTATTATTATGAATGATGTAATTTTAATAACTAAACTTCGAGTTGAGTGATAAAATACTTGTTTCTGAGTGATATTACTTGCTTCAAATTTAGTGATTGTAGTCCTTATTTCCATTTTTTTTCCCTTTATTCCTTCCACTTATATCTTTGTCTCTCTTGTTTAATGTTTTTTTCTGTTTTCAATATTTTCCTTTCATTTCTTTGTTATTTAGTTTCTAAGTGACAAAAGGAGAGAGATAGAGACTTACATGGAGGGGATCGATAAAGGGAAGATTAGAGAGAAATATACATATCTATACATATATGAACATAGAGAGAGTGTGAGGAGGAGTGAGATTTGGAAGAAGACATAGAAAGATAGAGTTATGGGAAGAGAGAAATAGAGAGAAGGAGAGGAAGGGGGAGAGAGATGTAGTTTTCATTCTCATTCTTTGAGGGCCACTCTGCTAAGGATTCAATTTATGGTAAGTATGTCAGTTAACAAGTTGTTACAAGGAAAAAGAAAAATATGTGTACATGTGTAGTTTCGAGAAACGAGATGTAGTTTTCATTCTCATTCTTTTAGGGCCATTCCTCTGCCAAGGATTCAATTTATGGCAAGTATGTTATTTAACAGGTTGCTACAAGGAAAAAGAAGTTTCACATTTCTAAGAAAATAACTGACAAAATCTTATTGAGGTGTTATTATTTCTAATGCATATTTTATTAATGATGAGTAAAACCCTGTCCTGAATGCAAAACACAATTTTATTCTTAATGCAAGTTCCATATTATGTTATCAAATGAAAGTTCCATATTATGTTATCTACTTACGGCGTTTCCTTTGCAACATTTGGTGCAATTGCTAGTTATATCAAATGAACTCATTGATGTCGTAAATGTGATAAATATTAGCCTATATGATTACACGTCCAAGATGAGAAAGTTTAAATATTTATTAATATGACACATATTTATTGAAGGCATAAATGTGAATAAAATATATTAAAGTGATATATCTATTAAACTGATTTATATTTACTGAAATGATTAATGTGATGAAGTGTTGTTACATCATACTGATTAAGCATATGACATTTTGGTGTTATGTAATAAAGTTAAAAAAAATTGTTGGGATAGAAATATTTATACAATCAGAATTAAAAGTAAATCTAGTGTAATGAATAGTGAAATATTTTTATAAATTCAAATAGAAAGAAAAAACACCCCAGGAAAATGTAATATATATATATATATATATATATATATATATATGAGAGTAAGATTTCCTAGTAAAATTTAAAATGAAAACATTTATATTAATATGCAAAAGTAATATATGAGTGATTTTTTTAAAATAAAATAAAAAATAACTATATTAAGATTTTATAAATGTAAATCAATTGCTTATTGTTTATATAGAAGATTGAACCTTGTACATGGTTTTTGAAATGGAAATATAGTTTTATTAAAATAAAGAAGTGATTAATATAATATAATATAAGTACAAAAATTTGATATTTAGATTGAATAAATGTGAAATAATTCTTCAAATAAAAAGAAAAAACATAGATTGAATAAATGTAAAATATTTATTCAAATAAAAGAAAAAAACAGATTCATCCATTTGAAAAGAGAACATTTATAATTAAATGTAAAGGAATTAAAAAAAACAACTATGTAAACAATGAAACAAATATATTATAGTCAAGCAATTGTTTACCTAAAGGAATCAAAGTTATTTATACAGTGTGAAATGAAATCGTTGATTTGACCATGGAAAAGTAACAAGTAAAATGTAACAATGTTATATAAAAGTGTAAAAAAATTAAAATATATGTGATTTTGTAGGGAATTGAAAATTTAGAAAAATATATATATATAATATTTTAGATATTGAATAATTAATGATCTTGATCTCACAACTTATTTGGATAGAAAAAAACATATTTTATGGAATGAAAAAAATAAACTAAAATATGGAATACGATATATATATTTTTAGAATGAATTTTATCTAGAAAATATATGTAAATAAATAAAAAATTATTTATTTCATAAAATATTATGGAAAGTGGAAAAAAAATATGAAAATTGAAATTTCTATTTTTAATTCTCTAGAAAAAAAATGCAAGCCCATAGCCTAATGGTACATCAAAACAAAATAAATGGAAGGCAAATAATTTGCAAAGTGGAAATAAAGAAATATATGTGAAGTTATCTAATCCGTTATTTAGAAATGATACCACAAGAAAATTTACAAACCCGTTGATCAGATAAGCCACTGCTCAGCCATGTATACTTTCCACGATTGATGTAAAATGTTTACGCCATAGAAAGTAGGTGCATCACATCTTTTCTTCTGATAAAAAAACCTATTTCGCTTACACAGACATTTTAATACGGTTAATAGATATGACGTGAACTGACACCAATGAATAAGAAATTTAGTAGAGTCAATCTTGAGATAAAATTTTCTATTATTTCCCTCAAATTGGCAATTGTGTGTTGTTTAGTTATTCAGGATGAATAGAATGTCATTGAATAATTTTATGCACGGATATTAAAAATCATATTAATGAATCGAATGTCGTCGAATAATTTCAGGCACGGAGAATCAAAAATCAAGGTCTGCCGACTCAATTTACAATTATTGTTTTCAAATCCATATTTTTCATAAATTTGTAATATTTATGATTTTTTTTGGGTTGGAGTAAGATTAAATTCTATTAATGAAACATAATTTACATGGAGGCTAGTCTCTATAGTTCAAGCTTGTATCAACGGCATAATTCACAAAAAAACATAAAAAAAGCGCTGCCCATGTAGGGGAAACCAGCCCATAGATAGTTTGATTCGCTACTCGTGCGAGGAAACTAGCGTTATACAGACAAAATTTACTTACTGTGCCAAACATAGACAACAACATTTAACAGGACCCTGATATTGAAAAAAACGTGTGAACCTAGGTGTCATGAGGCATAGGAGGAGTCTCTTCGACGATGAGACATCTATATTCGTCGGCATCGACATCCTGGGTGGCAAGTGCTGCATGTCGAGGCTCCATGGCCTCACCATCTTTGCCCATGGCCTGTTCGCTCTGCTCCTTATCATCCTTGTTGTTTCCCAAGCTACTGCTGCTGTCCGAGTGCAAATTATGCTCGCTAGAGTCATGATACCCCTTATCATCCGCAGAGGAATTGAAATCATGGCGTGGGAGCTTCTGCGAAGTGGGCGGACCGTGGCTGGGAACCTCAGTGGGCTCCTCCCTTAAGGAGACTAAAATGGTGGCAACAACACGAGGACAGTCTAAAGAGCATTGGAACTGGAATTGTGTAGAGCTAGAGGCTTGGGGGTGACAGAGGGGACCAGATGAGGCAGAGGCTGTGGAAAGGGCTCTGAAGCAGAAGGCTGAGTTGAGTGATGGAGTTGTTCAACTAAGCATTCGTGCCCGCTTCAGGTGGAGGGATACCTGCCTAAGGAATGTTCTAGAGAAGAAGACAAAGAATCGGACCAAGAGGAGAGCGATGGACGAGCAGCGCGACCTCTGCTGCTGCCATGCCTGCATCGCATGCGATGCCTGAGTCGAGCCATAGTGGTGCAATAAGGGTGGAGGGTGCTCTGGGCTGAAGAAAAAGCAGGGCGGTGGCGCCACAGAGACGAAAGCTCAGAGGTGGTGGTGAGACCAGAGGTAAAAGAGAGGTTCCAGTGACAGAGGACACTCTGCGAGTAATGATGGCCTGGGAGAAATTCTATACATCACCGAAGGCTACAACGTCTCCCTGTTGGCGTGCGAGAGCTCGGCTCCGTGACTTTAGGGGGATAGCAGCTTCGCAGAGGAGAAGGCCAGGGAGACATAGAACTAGGAGGCCGAAGAGCATAACCAGGAGGTCAAAGAGCATAACCAGGTAGGTGAAAGAGGAACGTCATATTGAGGCGGGGGAATCAGTCTCGACGTTTGCAATGAATTAAATGCTACTCAGGGTGATGGCCATAGCACTTAAATGCTCGTCGGTGTAGCTTGTGGGTGGCCATGTGGCCATGCCACACGCTGACCCACAAGCCCATCGTCGTATGCCTCTCATAAATCACCCGCATCTGGGATGTAATATTTATGAATTATACTTGTAATAAAAAATAATTACCTATAATTGTAAATTCCATTTTTTATTTTGTGGAAATAAAAACATGTGGGGCTTCATGAAATTTCTAAATGATTTCAAACAACAGAGGAATAAAAATTCCCTAATTTCAAACACAAAGATTAAAAAAAATGTAGATAGAGATGCATAACACTTCTATTTCATTAAAATTTAAAAAAATATTACAAAATTCTTGAGAAATGCTCTTTAGTTTGTAACAAAAAAAGAAATTCAAGTTTTTGTTGACCACTACAAAAAACAGTGCAAAAATCTGCTCTATGTCTCCTTTGTTTTCTGCCTTAGGCCTACAAGAATACACACAGTGAAAGAAACTTTATGTTCTCAGCCTTCTCGCATAATACACTTTCTATTCTCTGTCTCCCTTTAATACACTTTCTATACTCTTTCTCTCTTTAATACAGAGTCCAAATAAAAAGGATGCACGCACAATACTCTTCAAAGTTTTTTTTTTTTTTTTTAATTCATTTTTTTGTCTTTTATATACATTATAAACATATGATGTTTATAATATATATTATGAATATTAGATATATAATATACATAACTCAAAAAGGTTTTAAAGTAAAACTGCGGCATATTAAAACATTAAAATTTTACCAAGGTTAATTTTTTTTTTAATATTTTCATCGCAGACTTTAAAACTTCAAACAAAAACGTTTTTAATAAAATCATCCCATCCAACTTCTCCATGGCTAACTGTATTCCAAACCATGCAATCACATTTCTATTGGCTGGTGGTGGAGCCCAACGGACTTCAAACAATCTTCAAGTGTATCGCATCACAATCTATATGACTTGGTCTGTGGGTGGTTCGGGTGATAAAATAAATATTTTGCGCATGCGATATGCTATATAGGCAATATCACATCGCAGACTAAATAACATAGATTTGCGGTTGTGGTGGAAAACTTTAAAATGTTGTGATGTGCGTTGCTGGAAAAATAAAAGGTAAGTCAAAAATCAGGTTTCAAAACATTAAACGAGTGTTGGCAATTAATACAGTTGGTGGTGCAAGTTTAAATGCAGCATGGTGTAGGTTTAAATCGCTGGTTTGCATGGTTTGAAAACCATGGTTCTACACAACAAGATAGAGTTACAGCCACACAAAAGATATTGACTTGCAGACTCAATCAAATCTGAACTTCATTGCTTGGTTGCATGCCAAACATAATTTATGTTTTTACTGCTGTCGTTTTCCTTCTGGTCTTCTTGCCGTTTAATTTCTTCCTCTTCTGCAAACTTCCCAGTTGAAATTAAATTCCAATACTCCCCCTTAATTTCAACTGTTGGATTCTCTTCCATACCCAACCATTTTCTCAAGTAATTAAACAATTTCTGCCCCAATGGTTTTGTTAAAATGTCTACAAACTTCTCTGTTCTGCAATGTTGCAAAAAAATTTCCCTTTGTTCACTAGCTCTCTGATGTAGTGATACTTGGCATCAATGTATTTCGTTCTTCTATGAAACACTGGATTATTTGACAATGCTATAGCTGAACTATTATCACAATAAATTGTTGTGCCTTTTACCTGTTCATGACACAAACCCCTCAACATTCACCTCATCCAAACTTTTTGACATGTTGTTGCTGTAGCTGCCACATACTTTGCCTCTGCTGTTGATAAAGCCACAATTGACTGTTTATTAGAAGCCCATGAAATGGCTCCTGAACCCATATGAAAAACATAACTAGAGGTGATTTTCTGGTCGTCTATACTTCCAGCCCAATCACTGTCAGTATATCCAATCAATTCAAAAAAATTTGAAGTGGTGTATAAAATTTCATACTTCTTTGTTCCTTTCACATACCTCATGATTATTTTTGCTGCTTGTCAATGTGCCTCCTTTGGCCTTTCCATAAATCTGGAAATTAAACTCAGAGAATGCATAATATCTGGTCTAGTTGCAGTCAAATACATGAGGCTATCAACTATGCTCTTGTACAAACTTGGATCAAAATCCTTGCTGTTGTCTTCTTTGCTCAGTTTCAATCCCATCACTGTAGGAGTAATTGTTTCCTTGCAATCTTGCATATTAAATCTTTCCAAAACTTCATTTACATATTTGGCTTGAAAGATCATTTTTTTTTTCATTTTGCTTTACTTTTATTCCTAAGTATTTCGGCAATTTCATTTTGCTTTACTTTTATTCCTAAGTATTTCGACAATTTCATATTAGTCATCTCAAATTCATCCTTCATGACTGATTTAAAATTCTCAATGAAGTAAACATCATTACCTATAAATATCACATCATCAACATACAAAACAACAATCAACATCTTACCATCTTTCTCCTTGATGTGTAATGTGGATTCTCCTTCACATTTTTCAAACCCATTTTCCAGTAGATAGGCATCTATTCCACTGTACCATGCTTTTGGTGCTTGTTTCATCCCATAAAGAGCTTTCTTCAATCTGCAAACTTTGTGCTCTTGACCTTCTTTCTCATAGCTCAAAGGTTGTTCAATATAAACCTCTTCCATCAATACTCCATTTAGGAATGTTGATTTCACATCCATTTGGTAAGCCTTCCATTTGTGTTGTGCTACTATGGAAAACACTACTCTTACTATTTCCATTCCTGCAACCGGTGCAAAAGTTTCCTCATAATCTCTCTCTTGTTGCTGCTTGTAGCCCTTGACAACAAGTCTGACCTTGTGCCTTTCAATCTTAACTTCAGCATTTCTTTTGGTTTTATAAACCCATTTAACTCCAATAACTTCTTTGCCTTTTGGGAGATCAACCAATTCTTATATTTTGTTTTTCTCTATTGCATTCATTTCTTCATCCATTACATCTATCCATTTCTTATCTCTCACTGCTTCTTCAAAATGAATAGGATCATCTACATGACAATACAGTGCAAATAAAGAGTTCATACCTTCATTTGCTGCCTCTTGTTCATAAATATCATTCATACTTATGAATCCGGTTCCTCTTTCACTTGTTGAACTTGTGCCTATAGAAGCACTCAAATATGCTCCTTGTGGTGCGCTTGGAGAAGCACTGACATCACTTCTCAAGGGTGTTCTCATACCTGCTTGTGGTGTCCCTTGCTGTCCTTTTGTTGGTGGAGGTGTTGCTACTAATGAGAGATGTATTTCAGCCATCTCTTCCTCATTATCATCACGAGACAAACAATTTTTAACACACTGTTTTCTCAATGCTTCCATCCCAAGATTATTCCTCAATGAATTATACATCTATGCTTATAACAAAATTCTTGGTGGATGGGTTATACAATCTTTATGCCTTGGATTCTTCACTATATCCAATAAATATGCACTTCTCCCCCTTACTGTCCAACTTCTTCCTTCGTTGATCTGGGATGTGTGCATAAGCCACACAACCAAAAACTCTCATGTGGGTGACAAACTATTTTATGACACACCATGCTTCTTTTGGAACTCTATTCATTACAACTTTGGTTGGGCATATATTCAATATGTATGTTGCACAATGTATAGCTTCAGCCCAATATTCATTTGGAGAATGTTTTGCCTTCAGCATACTTCTTACCATGTTCATGATGGTTATATTTTTCCTTTCAAAAAGTTCATTTTTCTGCGGCGTGTACCTTGCTGTAAATTGCTTATGTATCCCATTTTCTCTCAAAAAATGCATAAATTATTTTGAGATATACTCTCCTCCTCTATCAGCCCTTAAAACTTTAATATGCTTCCTACTTTGTTTCTTTACAAGAGCTTTAAAGTGGTAGAATTTCTCAAACACTTCACTTTTAAATTTCAAGAAATAAACCCAATTTTTTTTCTAAAATCATCAATAAAAGTCAGCAAATAGTGTCTTCTTGCTAGTGATGGTGTTTGCATTGGTCCACACAAATTTGAATGGACAATTTCTAAAGGTGTCGTTTCCCTTATGCTCTTTCCTGATGGAAAGCTTTCTCTATGTTTTTTTCCCAAGATGCAGTCTTCACAAAGGCTGTCCAGTTTCTCAATCAATGATAATCCCTTTACCATTCATTTCCTATGCAATAAATTCAGACCTCCAAAGTTGAGATGTCCAAATCTCAAGTGCCATAACCAATTTTCATCTTTTGCTTCTCTTTGGAATGTCTCGTGTCACTGCTGCCATTTTAGCTCCTTTCTTCAAATCTACTCTCATCTTGAGAGGGAACATTTTGTTGTTTGTCATCTTCACTTGTGCAATGCATTTCTTTCTTGGTGGTTTATCCATGATGGTACATACATCATCTTCAAAGAAAACATTGTAATCATTTTGAATGAGCTGTCCAATGCTCAAGAGGTTACACTTCATACTAGGCACATAGTATACATCTGATATGGATCTTCCTTCTCCTTTCTTTGTCAAAACACTTACTTTGCCTTTTCCCATGACAGAGACCTTCTTGCCTATCCCCAATGTTACTTGAGAATTTACATTTTCATCTAACATAGAAAACATAGAAATGTTTCCAGCCATATGGTTGCTACATCCTGAATCTAGAAACCATATATCTTCATCCTTTTCTTCAACCATATTACATGCTAAAAACAACTTCTCTTGAGTGATTTTTTTTTAGTAAAATTAGCAATGGGTCTATTACCCATGTCACTCTGTTTCTTCCTACATTCATTGGCATAATGGCCATAATTCTTACAGTAATGACATTGGACTTGGGATTTGTCATACCTTTGTCCATGTGCTTGATTTTTTCCACCTTGCTGGCTGTTGCCTTGGCCTTGGTTTTGAATTTTTTTGCTGCCCCTTCCATTTGTATTTGCAGAGTTGTTTCTTCCGCCTTTGTTTTGGCTTCTGCCTCTTCCTTTTATTCTATAGTTTCCTCTGCTTTGACCTCTTCCTCTTCCAAAGGACACTTGAGTCTTGAATGCATGCTCCAAAGATGAGTTTGCTATTCTTCCCAATATTTGTTCATGAGTCATCAACGATGCATGAAGCTCATCAATAGTAAACTTTGAGAGATATTTCGTCTCTTCAATGGTTGTGACTATCACATTAAACCTTGAGGGTAAACTCTTTAACACTTTCTCCACTATCCTTCTTTCTTCAAGTGTCTCTCCATGAAACCTTATCTGGGTAACCAACCTAATCACATGTGTGAAGAATGAGTCTATGTTATCAGACTCTTTCATACAGAGAGTTTCAAAGTCTCTCCTCAGCAATTGTAGCTTCGTTGTCTTCACCTTCTCCATACCTTGATAGGCAATCTCGAGTGTATCCCATACATCCTTGGACCTCTTAGTTGTTGCTATCCTTGGAAACACACTGTCATGCACTGCCTGATAGATATAGAAGAGGGATTTTCAGTCATTCTTCCTATTTCTCTTCAACAAATCTTTCTCTGCATGTGTTAAGGCATTAAATGCATTTTCATCTACTGGTTTTTCGAAACCATCTTCAAAAAACTCTCATAAATCTTGAGAGGAAAATAGGGCTCTCATTGTGATTGCCCAATAGTCATAGTTCCTCCATTGAACTGTGGGAGTTGAGTATTTCCTATACTCGTGCTTATGCTGGCTCCTGCCATGATTAGCTCACTAAACTATGCTAAAAACTTGACTGTGATTTTTCAACAACCTTCTCACTGCTTAAGAGTTAAATTCTGTCTTCAAAAAGACATCTCTGGATTACACTTTTTAAACACAAAACAAAACCTCTATTTTGTAAATACCTGGTCTTTGTTGAGCCTTCACACTGTTGGTCAAAAAGCTACAACAACACCTTCTTCCTTCAGCTTCTTTGACAACTTCAAAGAGCCTGGTATAACTCCAATACCATGATGAAATTTCTGAATAATTCCAAACAAAAGAGGAATAAAAATTCCCCAACTTCAAACAAAGATATTAAAAAAAAATATGGACAGAGATGCATAACACTTATATTTCATTAAACTTAAAAAATTATTACAAAATCCCTCAGAACAGTTGTTCAGGTTTACAACAATAAAAAATCAAGTTTCTGTTGACTGCTACAAATCACAGTGCAAAAATCTGCTCTCTGTCTCCTTTGTTTTCTGTCTTCAGGCTTACAAGAATACACACAGTCAAACAAAACTTTATGTTCTCTGTCTCTTTAATACAGAGTCCAAATAAAAAGGATGCACACACAGTGCTCTTCACCAGTTTTTTTTTCTAAATTCATTTTTCTATCTTTTATATACATTATAAACATATGATTTTTGCAATATATATTATGAAGCTTATAATATACATAACCCAAAAATGTTTTAAAGTAAAACTGTTGCATATTAAAACTTTAAACTTTCACCAAGGTTACAAAACACTTTCATAATCTTTTCATCGCGAACTTTAAAACTTTAAACAAAAATCTGTCGAATAAAATCATCGCATCCAAATTCTCCATGGCTGTCTGGATTTCAAACCATGCGATGAGATTTGTATTGGTTGGTGGTGGAGCTCGACGGACTTCAAACAATCTTCAAGCGTATCGCATTGCAATCTATATGCCTTGGTCTGCGGGCAATCTAGGTGATAAACTAAATATTTTTCACATGCGATATGCGATAGAGGCAATATTGCATCACAAACTAAATAACGTAGATTTGCGGCTGCGGCGGAAAACTTTAAGATGTTGTGATGTGCACTGCTAGCAAAATAAAAGGTATGTCAAAAATCAAGTTTCAAAACATTAAACGAGCGCTCACAATTAATACGGTTGGTGGTGCAAGTTTAAATGCGGCATGGTGCAGGTTTAAATTGTTGGGTTGCGTGGTTTGAAAACCACAGTTCTACATGGCATGACAGAGCTACAACCACACAAAAAATATAGACTTGCAGGCTCAATCAAATTTGGACTTCATTTCTTGGTTGCGTGCCAAACTAAATTTTAAGTTTTTACTGCTGTCGCTGTCAGTCTGGCCTTTCTGCCATTTAATTTCTTCCTCTTCTACAAACTGTGCAGTTGAAATTAAATTCCATTAGGGCCAAGGCTAGTAATTTATATGAAAACTATTAAAATGCTCGGAAAAGAAAACATATTGCGTAGTAAATTTGTGCAAGAAAGAAAGCAATTTTTTCGAGATTATTTGTTTTTGAGAGAAAAAAAAATTATTTATGGATTGGAAACAATTTCTAAATTGCAAATATTTTTGTTGAGATCGATTTTCATATATTAGAGAGACAATTTTAATTAGAAATGACAATTAAAATAAATAAATAAATAAATAAATAAATATATATATATATATATATATATATATATATATATATATATATATATATATATATATATATAGAACCCAATTGCAATTTTTTTTTTAAACCGATTTTTCCTAAATTGGAGAGACAATTTTAACTAGAACAATGAAAACATTCATTTTGAGAAGTTTGAAAAAAAATTTGTTTTTCTTGCGCAAATAATTTCTTTTCATAAATTGGAGAGACAAATTTACCTAGAACAATGAAAACATTATTTTGAGAAGTTACCAAAAAAACATATTTTTATTTTCTTAAAAAAAATATATTTGGGGTCAAACGTGCATTTTGGTTTTCTACACATAAAAAAAATTGGGGGTCGAGACCTGGAATTGTTTATCAAAACAATTTAAATGCATGGCGAAGAAAAAATAATTATCGTGTAAATTTATTTTGAGAAAGAAAGAAAATATTTTCGGGCAATGTTTTTTGCAAAAAAAAATTTAAAAACAATTTCTAAACTACAAACAAAACATTACAATTGTAGAAACAATTTCTTTTATATAAATATTTTATAAATTGGAGAAACACTTTTACTTGCCTAGAACATTTAGATGTTTTTTGCTAGTGAAATTTAAACTATTGAGGAAATATTTGTGCCAACTCTCTGTTTCTGCAACCCCAACTAGGGGGCACCAAACCCTCAGAAGGATACGTCCACAGGGCTAAACGCCAAGGGAAAAATATTGGCCAATAAATCCCGAGATTAAACCAGGAGTCCTGCAGTCGAGACCCGTCCACCCTAGCGGTGGCCGTGGCACAGATCTTCTACAGAAAATAAAGGGCAGAAAGACCATTAGCAACAGCCAAAATAATGTTCTCGAAAGGAGGTTAGAGGTAAAAAATCTAAAGAGAGAGACGTGGCTCTTGTTGGGCATCGAGGTATGCCTGTTTGGTGCCTGCCTAGAACCGTGCCAGTGCAGTGGCCACGGTGAGAAAGAATTGGGTTAGAAACCCTATTTTGTTTTGGTTTTAAAACTGACGCTGTGAAAATACTGGATTTTGGAGATGAGACAACTATTCACAACTCGATTGTGGAGATGAGACAAATATTTCACACCAAAAACCTCCTGTGATTTGGACGCAAGGTCTTTTAACATGCAAATCCCATCAATCCGCAAAAACTCATGCCTAGTTTGGCTAGAACGAAACCCCGGCAGTCGGCAGGAGGGGCTTAGTCTCGTCTCGTGGGCTGATATTGCAAATGACGAGAGGTGGTCGGGAGCCATGGATCAGATGAAAACACATCTTTGTAAACTGGCACACATCTCCATTCCTAAAAGATTTGGGAGCTGGGGTCTTTTGAATCTGAGAGTGTTTACAAATGTGCTGCTGGTAAAATTATTGTGGAGGCCTTTGAAGGGAAAGGGGTCTGGTCTAAAATTATATATCTTAAATATATATCATAAATACATTGATGGAGATTCTATTCATTTTCTGTATTACGGAAGTTCGTGGACAGTGAAAAATGTGTGGACAGTAAAAAAATGTGTCTATGATCTAGCACAACTTTACAAAAGTGATGCATATTCTGGGAGAGAGGTTGGTTTGGCAATTTGGAAACGGATAGAAAATATTGCTTGCGGTTGATATATTTTTTGGTCTAGAGGGTATTCTTCGCACTGATCCAAGCCTATTGCACCCACTTAATCACAGAGATATATTTTTCCTTTTCCATCTCCTATCATGTTGGAATTTAGGGGCTTCCATTTGGAAAACAATAAAGATGTTAGGTTTCTAGGGAAGGGAGGCAAGCATGTGGGAAAGTCATAAAAACATTTTACAGTCCTTGGAATTATTTTTCATAGGAGAAGGAGATGTATTGGTTTGGGGAGGGAAGAGCCATGAAGGTTATTTATTTGTCAAGGATATATATGAGCACCAAATTAAAGAGTTGATACTTGACATATCACTATCTCCTTTTCATGTTGTATGGAAATTGAATATCCTAGAAATTGAATATCCCCACTAAGATTTTGTTGTTTGGGTGGCTTCCTTGGAAAAACAAAGTTCTTACATGGGAGGCTCTTCGAAAGCGGGGTTTTTAGGGCCCTGGTAGATCCTCGTTTTTCCTTCAACATGAGGAGACTAGTACTCACCTTTTCTTCTATTGCACTTTCTCTCTTGGTATTTGGAAGTGTTTTATTGTTTTTCTAGTGGACCTATCTTGGAGCACTGTTGATTGCAATCAAAATATCATGATATGGGGGGTGTCAAACTGTAATTACAAATCTCCTCCATTTTATGTTTTCTGGGAAATCTAGTGTGCCCGGAATCGTACTATCTTTGATCATCTTCCCGTAAGTCAATATAGGATTCTCAGAAACATTATGCTATGGATAAATGATCGCTCACTGATTTCTCAAGGCATCGTGGATCTATCTATCCAGAAATGTCCTCACCATATTGACCTCTATGCGATATACTTTGATGGCACGCAAAAGGATGGAATATGTGGCTGTGGAGCTTGGATTAAGCTCGTGGAGAATGAGTGGTATCATATTTGCTAGAATGGGGGTGCTGGCTCAAACAACAAGGTGTAGATTATTGCATTATGGAGTGGGATATTGATTGCTTATTATATCAACTTATCCTCTAATCATATTTATGGAGACTCTAAATTCACTATAGACGGAATCAATGGTCGCTGCAGGATGCATTGTTAAAATCTGTTTGGGTGGATCCAAGGGATAAAGTATCTTCTCAGAAAGTTATAGTCCCTCACAATGCATCATATATATAGAGAGAGAAACATGTTTGCTGATTCATTGTCTAAAAAATGATTTTTGACACCTTTTGGAGCTATTTAGATCACACATTACAAGGGCTTGAGTTTAGTGGATTCATTAGCTATTTTGTTGCCTTAAGTTTTTCTCATACAAGGATTTGCGACAAGCAATCTTGGCTCTTTCAAGCGAGCCGGTTATATCATTCTCTGCCTTTAATATCTTGCTTCCACATCTTCCTATTTTTTTCATATAAGAGCATTTGATATGTTTTTTTCTTTAATCATCTGAGCCTATATGATTTTTTTTTTCCACAGGAGATCGATATTTTTCTCGCTAGCCCTATTTGTCTGCACAAGATTATTTGACCCATAGGGTGGTATATATATGTAAATATGATCCCGTTTTTTTGGCACAGTCTTCTCATTAATAGGATATAAGGCTTACATGTTTATATGTATACACATGGATTATGCTTTCCTTTTGTTGCTTTCGGATGGAAGGCACTTGTTGGTGATTCATATCACGCCATTTTCTAGAAAAATGCAAGCTCTAGCTTGGTTATTTATGTATCTAGGTTATGTACTGTTAATAATATAACAATGTTTTTTCTTCTTGAAAAGAAGACGAGAGGTGGTGGGGAGGCCGGGGGGGTGGTGATGAGGTCAACCAGGGATGTGCCGTGAGGAACGTTGGATGTAGTTGGGGACAGGTGGGCAGAGGAAAGGTGGGGATGGGAATGTGGAGGGATGAGCATTGGACACATCAAGTTCTAGAAATTTTGGAAGAAATTTTGGACGGGAAGGTGGAGGGATGAGTGTTGGACACATAAAGTTCTGGAAATTTCGAAGCGCTCCATGAAATACTTTGTCGACAGGGGTTTAAACATTGAACCGTGCAAAAATTTAATTTAACATTTTAAATTTCATATATATATTAACATTGTAATCCAATTCTTTTTTAAAATTAATTAAAAAAACTTTGACACCTAAATATAATAATAAGTATAATATTAAGTGAGGGGTATTTTCCGCATTGTATTATATTAATATCATTTTTTTGGATTCAGCTACTTATGGCCATTTCCATGAATGAATCAATGAATGAAACTTTAATGTCCATGAGACTACAAATAGTCTATGGACTATGAGTTCCCTGTTTTTCATCTTTTGCATTTCAATCCTTTTCTTATTCAAATTGATGATGTGCTGACACAACCTTCCAACAATCTCATCGCTGAAAATACAATGCTAATAAATCGATGCTAACATAGTCCCATAACTTTCTCTGATGTCTCTGAACGCATCACATTCCAAAATGAAATGTTTTTCTGATTCCTCTACCCTAGATGTGAAAAATTTACACACTCGTTCTTAATTGAGCAATAAAAACCTTTGCCCTATGTTAGACTCCTGTATTTCACATTATCACAAGGTGACTGATCATTTCTTATATTTTTCATAGTGACAATAATATTCCAATGCTATCATTTATTTTGAGAGAGAGAAAGGCAACTCCTGATTGTAAAGAGCGTCAAAGGTATCAATCCACCTCTCCGTCGAGTAGAAGGAAGGAAGTGTTGCTGATAAGGTGTAATGGGGATCAAAATTCATTTCTGCCCTCGTTTCATTTAATTTCATTCACCCTCTTTCCATCCCTCCATTCCTCCATATTCTCCCATGCTCTGAATCTCATTCAAACCTCCCCAAAAACCTAGATAGATAACATTTCGGGGTTTATTACTTTGTAAACATTTTTATTATAATGTTTCATAATTTATAATTATAAGCTCCACCACCCACGAAAAATCATGTTATATTAAACCTTATCGTTATATATTATATATATAACAATATGCATTTAAAACCTTTGGTGGGAACCCTTATACCTAATCGCATATCGTCGTCGCAACGTTGTGTTATGAATCAAATGCCAAAACTTATAAAACCGCCAATGCGATATAATGTGGGACCCAATCCCCACCTCCCTTTAATTTCTCTTTCATTTTTCCTTTGAAAAGCATTAAATTTTCCCTTTTCATTGCTTTTCCCTTGTTCTTCTTCCCAATTCCCGATCGCGGTGAAAAGTGGGCCCTTGTCACATTTCACAAAATTTACATATTTGGCATGGAAACTAAACCCTAAATGTTGCAATAATTGATTTAAGATTGCGATATCACATTGCATTTGACTTACAATTGTGCATGCCCATAAGTTTATCCATTTAGTTTTGCAATGCGATAAACCAACCCCAACTCCATAGCTCCACTCTCGCTTCATAAGCCATTGCAATTCATCTGAATATCATATAAATTCCCTAATACTTAGTGCCTTAAACTTTCCGCCAGTTCATAAAAACTCCGCCGCATTTGATAGTGGGTCCCTCTTCCCCGCATTTTGAAAAATTTAAAAGTTAGCCCTCGCAAGATAAAATCTCTAACTTGCGATGTGAATCGAGCGCAGATCGCGTATTACAAATTTTACAAGTTAGCTACCAAGTTAAATGTTAAAAATGCCAACATGCTATGTGTGATGCCCAATGGGGCCAAATCGAAAAACACGCATCGTATTTTTTAAAGATTAAAGTTCGAAGGGTAAATGTTAAGTCCTGCACCGTACAAAGTGCAATGTTGGCACACATGCGATGTATTTCACAACGAAGGAATAAAGGATTTCAAGTCCAGGTGAATGGTTTTTTACGATGTTTGGCTTCAAAATGGCCGAAGGGGCTCGGGTAGCAAAAAGACAGAAAAGGTCGATTATGGTCCCACCTTACCGCCACGTCATTACCCTCTCCTCATCGTCCTCCATATTTCCTCCATCCCAAAGCAACCCCTCCTCATCTGGCAGTCCTGGTGCATTTCAAACCCCCCGCTTGGCTTCTAAAATTTAACCATAGGGGGCGAGTCTAAAATGGGTGGTATCCAATACCACCCACTCCTCCACATGTCTTCCCCTCGTCATTTTGCACCCCCCTTCTATATTATTACTTACCACCTAAGACCCCCTCCGAAAAGGTTTTTTCGCTCACTTCCAAATTGCCTTCGTATTCATTTGACCACTACCACTGTTGTTGCACCAAGTCCACCAAATACCATCCCTATACAACCGGGCATATAAGATCTGTTTGCCATTTATGAGGAAATAGGCTACGCATAACAGGAGGACTCAGGTAGGACTCAACAAAGGTGCAAAAGGCAGGGCGAGGCTGAACATCACAAAGAAAAAGATGGTAAAATTCGATTCAGGCATTTATGGAGAGATCAAACAATAGAGACTAAAGCAGCAGCAGAATGCACCAACACCGACACCAATCAAAGAAAATAGCCAAAGCTGCACCAGACTTAATTTCTCAATGCTGGTTTTTTGAAGAGCAAGGCCATATGTCAGGAATACTTTATGAGCCACCTTTAAGGCATCACTTCAACCAGTTTCCAACCACTCTATAATTAATAACAGACTCTCGAAAGCCATTTATACGGGCCAAGATGGTCTTATCACTGCATGCATGTTTCCACTTGTCTAGTTTTGCTTGAATGTAATTATTGCAATAGATAGACTAGCTGACTTAAGTGTTCTATAAATATTGCATGCATTAGCAATGCAGAGGAGGCCCAGAGGGGTAAAACCATTGTAACAGACTCAGATGGTCTTAAACACTCTGTATTGAATGAATGAATGATTATGTTGTTTTCCAGATTCTTGTGTTATGCTATGTGGTGAAGAATTTTCCCATGTAATTTGTTTTTCTCCTGTTTGCTCATATTGTTTCTCTTCTTTACCGCGAATATAAATTTTTGTGTAGGATTTACCATAGGGTACCCTACTCAGTCTTAAAACAATACATTATGTTTTCTTCTGAGACCAGAATGTAGAATTCAGAGACAGTATGCTCTGCATTCCCATTGATTACACTAAGACCTAAATGCAGAATTAAGATAAGGTTTTCTCTGTATTTAAGTTGAACTTTAATCTCTCCCTCCTTTCCATTTCACAAACTGTAAAGATCCATTGACATGGCTAGCTTTCCTGGTTGCACTTGACCTCATTTATCCATCTATTTGAGTTTTTTCACACCTGTTTGACTCCATAGCCCAATGGTCCTCTTCTGCTACCTCAACCAAACATCTTCAAATAAACCTCATTTCTATAACTAGCCTAATATCAACATTTATAATTATCGAGCTATATCTAATAGAGGGAGCCCTCTCTAAGTTCAAGAAGGCTAGGTCCTCGACTCCAAAGTTGGTTTGATGTTTCACTATATGGTTCTGCCTCCAAAATTTAGAAATTACTGAGTGCTAACATAATGGCGACCATACTGGGGAACAATTATTGAAAAAATCTTAGTGTTCCTTTAGAAACTTAGAAAGCACATAAGAGTTTAGATCTGATTACTGATGCTGGACAATGACCAGACAACAAAAGGCTGCATTATTCACCTCGCGACTCCATGATTCAAAGAACCTAGCTTTTGAGAATTCATGGCGACTCCACAACATGCTGACTAGAGTTCTTGCTGAACAAGATGACAAGGTTTGTGGCAGACCTTCTATCTAATTAAGTTATAAATACATTCAGGAATCAGTTATCAGAATTTATGCTTGATGAATATTTTCTAACAACTATCTTTCTTATTTTGAATTCAAGCAAATTTAATCCTGAAGCTAAAAAATGTTTTCTGGAGTTAGTTAGTGAAAGATATGAAACTGGTATTGAACTTTTGAATTCTCAAATTCAGTCATATAATTTCCAAGATCTTAGAGAATTCTTGGAAATTCTTCCTTCCCCTAAGCAAGAGGAAATTGTACTACATCTTGACTTATATATATTCGGGATGACTGTGCTTTCATTTCCCAAACTAAATATGTGGTTTCAAGGTTTAATATTGGGGAAACAACTGATCAACTAGTCATTGAAGGCCTAAAATCAGGTATTATACATCATGCTTTAAATGATCCTATCGCAGAGTATATGGAGGTTCTTCTTAGTTCAAATTTTCAAACATGTACTCTTTATAAAGATCAAATACATCAGCAATTGCCATTTCATGTTATAACTTTGGTTATGAGGACACATAATCAAGTCATACTCCTGATTTTCCTGACTTTCAGTCAAGTTGTCCATTTGTTTCTGCTGCTACTTGACTGGTTGCATTGGCATTATTGTATAATTTAGAATAGTAACAATTTCAGTAGAGTAGGGTAGGTAGGTGCAAAAATAAGCTCAGTACTCTAAGCATCTTTCTAGTTTATAGTTTCAGATTGCTTTCCAGTGTTAGGTACAAGTATTTTCCAAACTTCAGTTTGCAAAGAGTATTTATTTTGGACTGAGCCTCCTCAGCCAGGGAGGTTTTGAAGTAAAAAGAGTTGTAGATTTGTGATCATCCCAATGGATCAAGCCACTAGTCTACGGTGTTCTTGACACCTCCTATAAGAGCTTCCATCCTCTGTCGAAGCCAGTTTTAGACTCCTGTATTTCACTGTATCACAAGGTGACTGATCATTTCTTATATTTTTCATAATGAAAATAATATTCCAATACTATCATTTATTTTCAGAGAGAGAAAGGGAACTCTTGATTGTAAAGAGCTTCAAAGGAGTCAATTCGCCTCTCCATCCAGTAGAAGGAAGGAAGTGTTGCTGATAAGGTTTAATGGGGATCAAACTTCATTTTCGCCCTCATTTCATTCACCCTCTTTCCCTCCCTCCATTCCTCCATATTCTCCCATGCTTTGAATCCCATTCAAACCTCCCCAAAAACCCACATAGATAACTTTTCAGGGCTTATTACTTTGTAAAACCTTTTATTATAAAGTTTTGGACTTTATAATTATAAGCTCCACCACCCACGAAAAACCGTGTTATATTAAACCTTATCGTTATGTCATATTCATATATATATATATATATATATATATATATATATATATATATATATGCCCATAGAAAACCTTTGGTTGGACCACTTATACCTCATAGCATATCGCATTTGCAACATTGTGTTATGAATCAAATGCCAGAACTTATAAAACCGCCGAAGCGATATAATGTGGGACCCAATCCTTGCCTCCCTTTCCTTTCTGTTTCATTTTTCCTTTGAAAGGCACTAAAATTTCTTTTCATTGCTTTTCCCTTGTTCCGCTTCCCAATTCCCGATCACGGTCAAAAGAGGGCCCTCATTTCATTTCGCAAACTTTACATATTTGGCATGGAAACTAGACTCTAAATGTTGCAATCACCGATTTGCGATTGCGATATCGCATCACATTTGAATTACCATTGTGTGCACCCGCAAGTTTATCCATTTAGTTTTGTGATGCTATAAAATAGACCCACCTCCACAACTCTGCTCTCGCTTCATAAGCCGTTGCAATTAATATGAATATCATATAAATTTCATAATACTTACCGCCTTAAACTTTTTGTCGATTCATAAAAAATCCATTTCATTTGCCAGTGGGACCCTCTTCCCCGCATTTTGCAAAATTTAAAAGTTAACCCCACCAATTTAAAAGATTTAACTTGCGATGCGACCCAAGTGCAGATCGCGGATCACAAGTTGTACAGGTTAGCTACCAAGTTAAATGTTAAAAATGCTAACGTGCAATGTGCAATGTCCAGTGGGGCCTGGTCGCAAAATGTGCGTCGCAAGTTTTAAAGAGTAAAGTGCAAAGGGTAAATGTTAAGTCTTGCACCATGCTAAGTGCGATGTTGGCACGGATGTGATGTATTTTAAAGAAAAGGCCTAAAGGATTTCAAGTCTGGGTGAATGGTTTTTGACATTGTTTCTCTTCAAAAAGGGTTGAAAATGGCCAAAGGGTCTCGAGTATAAAAAAAGATAGAAAGGGTCGATTCTAGTCCCACCTTACCACCATGTCATTACCTTCTCCTCATCACCCTCCATATTTCCTCCATCTCAAAGCAACCCCTTCTCATCTGGTGGTCCTGGTGCATTTCGTACCCTCCCCTCAACTTCCGAAATTTAACCATAGGGGGCATTCCGAAATGGGTGGTATCCAATTCCACCCACTCCTCTGCGTGAATTCCTCTCATCATTTCTTACCCCTTTCTATATTATCACTTACCACCTAAGACCCCTTTTGAAAATTTGTTTTCGCTTGCTTCCAAATTGCTTCCATATTCATTTGACCACTACCATTGCTGGTGCACCACATCCACCAACTGCCATTACTCCACAATCGAGCATATAAGATATTTGCGCCATTTATGAGGAAATAGGTTACACATGGCAGGTGGACTCGGGTGGGACCCGAAAAACGAGAAAAAGACATGGCAAGGTTGAACATCACAAAGAAAAAGACGGTAAAATACGAGTCGGCCATTTACGCAAAGATCAAACAGTAGAGACTGAAGGGGAAGAAAAATGCACCAGCACCAACACCAATCAATGAAAATATCCAGCGCTGCACCAGACTTAATTTCCCAATGCTGGTTTTCTGAAGAGCAAGGCCAGATGTCAGGAATAATTTATGGGCCGCCTCTGAGGCATCAATTGAACTAGTTTCCAGCCACTATATAATTAATTATAGATTGATGAAAGCCACTATTGCAGGCCAAGCTCGTCTTATCAACGCCTGCATGTTTCCACTTTTCTAGTTTTTCTTGAATGTAATTACTGCAGTAGAAAGACTAGCCGACATAAGCGTTCTATAAATAATGTATGCATTAGCAGTGTAGAGGAGGCCCAGAGGGGGAAAACCATTGTAATAGACTCAGATGGCCGTAAACACTCTCTATTGAATGAATAAATGAGTATGTTGTCTTCCAGATTCTTGTGTTATGCTCTATGGTGAAGTATTTTCCCATGTAATTTTTTATTCTACTATTTTCTCATACTGTTTTATTTTCTTTACTACAGATAGAAAGTTTTCTGTAGGATTTATCATAGGGTTCCCTACTCAGTCTTGAAACATGACATTATGTTTTCTTCTGAGACCGGAATGTAGAATTCAGAGATGGTCTGCTCTACATTCCTGTTGATTCCTCTGAGACCTAAAGGCAGAATTCATAGAAGCTCTACTATACATTCAAGTTGAACCCTTAATCTCTCTCTCCTTTCCATTTCAAAAACTGTAAAGATCCATTGACATGGCTGTCTTTCCTGGTTTCACCTAACCTTAGTTATCCATCTATTTGAGTTTGTTCACACTCGTTTGACTCGATAGCCCAATGGTCCTCTTCTACTGCCTCAACCAAACATCTTCAAACAAACCTCATTTCTATAACTAGCCTAATATCAGCACTTATATTTATCAAGCTATATCTAATAGAGGGAGCCCTCTCTGAGTCTAGGAAGGCTAGGTCCTAGATTCCAAAGTTGGTTTGATGTTTCACTCTATGGTTCTTCCATTAGGGAAATTTTGTGGTCTAAAATGGGCCTCCTAAGAAAAATGTACAAGAAAATAAACTTTATAAGAACTAATGGGATTCAAGATGATGATGTCAACCATGGGGGGTGATTCACCAATTTTTAAGTACAAGGGTAAAATATTAAAAAATAATAAAATAATAAAACTACTTTTTCAACTCGTATTTTAAACTTATCTCCCAAATTTATTACTCAAATTTCAAGTGGTAGTACTCATTAGATGCAAAAGTTAATTCCTCATTCAAGGAGTACCCATGTTGCATACTTTTGATGGACCTTGCTACACAAAAAAGGAGAAATACATGAAAAATTGTGATTGAAATCATGTTTTTCATGTATTTCTCATTCTTCATGTAGAAGGATCCATCAAACGTATGTAACATGGGTGATCCTTGGATGGGGAATTAATTTTTTCATCCATTGAGTACTCTCCCGTGAAAATTGAGTAAAAAATTTGGGAGATAAGTTGAAAATACGAGTTGAAAAAGTAGTTTTTTCTTTTTTCCCTCTAAAATTTGATGATGTAATCCAATCTTCTTAAAATTCCCCCAATGCTCCAGCCTTCAGAAATTATAGAGAGATAACATAATGGCGACCATACTGGGGAACACTTATTGAAAAAATCTTAGTGTTCCTTCAGAAACTCAGAAAGCACATCAAAGTTCAGATCTAATTACTGACACTCGATAGTGACCACACACCAGAAGGCTGCATTATTCACCTCGTGACTCCACGATTCAAAGAAATTATCTTTTGAGATTCATGGAGACTCCACAACATGCTGACTAGACTTCCTGTTGAACAAGATGACAAGGTTTGTGGCAGACCTTCTATCTAATTAAGTTATAAATACATTCAGGAATTAGTTATCATAATTTCAGCTTGATGAAGATTTTCTAGCAGTTGTCTTTCTCATTTTGAAATCAAGAAAATTAAATCCTGAACCTAAAAAATGTTTTCTGGAGTTATTTAGTGAAATATATGAAACTGGTATAGAAATTTTGAATTCTAAAATTTACTAATATAATTTCCAAGATCCTAGAGAATTCTTGGAAAGTCTTCCTTCCCCTAACCAAGAGGAAATTGTACTACCTCTTGACTTACATATTGAGGATGATTGTGCTTTCAAGTCCCAGACTAAAGATGTGGTTTCAATGTTTAATATTGGGGATACAAATAATAAAATAGTCATTGAAGGCCTAAAAGTAGGTATTATACATAATGCTTTAAGTGATCCTATAGAAGAGTATATGGAGGTTCTTCTTAGTTCAATTTTTCAAACATGTACTCTTTATAAATATCAAATATATCAGCAATTTCCATTTCATATTATAACTTTGGTTATGAGGACACATAATCAAGTCAAACTGGTGATTTTCCTGACTAGCAGTCAAGTTGTACATTTGTTTCTGCTGCTACATGACTGGTTGCACTGGCATTATTGTATCATTTAGAATAACATCACTATAGAGTAGGGTAGGTAGGTGTGGAAATAAACTCAAACTCTGAGCATCTGTCTAGTTTCTAGTTTCAGATTTCTTTCTAGTGTTAGGTACAAGTATTTTCTAGACTTTAGTTTGTAGAGAGTATTGATTTTGAACTCAGCCTGCTCAGCCACATAGGTTTTGAAGCAGAATGAGTTGCAGATTTGGGATCAACCGAATGGATCAGGCCACTAGTCTATAGTTTTCTTGGAACCTCCCAAAATAGTAGTCATCCCCAGTTGGAGCAATTGGTAGACTCCTATATTTCAAAATATCACAAGGTGACTGATCATTTCTTATATTTTTCATACTGAAAATAATATTCCAATGCTATCATTTATTTTCAGAGAAAGAAAGGGAAATCCTCACTGTAAAGAGCTTCAAAGAAATCAATCTGCCTCTCCGTATAGTAGAAGGAAGCAAGTGTCATTGATAAGGTGTAATGGGGATCAAACTTCATTTCTGCCCTTGTTTCATTTCATTTCATTCACCCTCTTTCCCTCCCTCCATATTCTCCCATGCTCTGAATCCCATTCAAACCTCCCCAAAAACACACATAGCTAAGTTTTCGGGGCTTATTACTTTGTAAACCATTTTATTATAAAGTTTAAAACTTTATAATTATAAGCTTCGCCACCCACGAACAACCTTGTTATATTAAACCTTATGGTTATATCATATATATATATATATATATATATATATATATATATATATATATATAACAATACCCATTTAAAACCTTTGGTGGGACCACTTATACCTCATCGCATATCGCTGTCATAACATTGTGTTATGAATCAAATGCCAAAACTTATAAAACCACCAATGCGATAAAATGTGGGATAAAATCCCCACCTCCCTTTCGTTTCTATTTCATTTTTCCTTTGAAAAGAGTTAAACTTTCCCTTTTCATTTCTTTTCCCTTGTTCCACTTCAAAATTCCCGATCGTAATCAAAAGTGGGCCCTCATCGCATTTCGCAAACTTTACATATTTAGCATGGAAATGAAGCTCTAAATGTTGTGATCACCAATTTGTGATTGCGATATTGCATCACATTTGACTTACCATTGTGCGCACCCAAAATTTTATCCATTTATTTTTGCGATGCGATAAAACAGCCCCACCTCCGTAGCTCCACTCCTGCTTAATAAGCCATTGCAGTTCATATGAATATCATATAAATTCCATAATACTTATTGTCTTAAACTTTCCACTGATTCATAAAAACTTCACCATATTTGCCACTAGGTCCCTCTTCCCCGAATTTCACAAAATTTAAAAGTTAACCCTCGCAAGTTAAAATATTTAACTTGCGATGCGACCCAGGTGCAAATTGTGCATCGCAAGTTTTACAAGTTGGCTGCTAAGTTAAATGTTAAAAATTCCGTCGTGCGATGTGTGCTGCCCGGTGGGGCCCGATCATGAGATGCATGTCGCAAGTTTTAATGATTAAAGTGCGAAGGGTAAATGTTAAGTCTTGTGCCGTGCAAAGTGCATTGTTGGCATGGATGTGGTGTATTTTAGAGAAAAATCCTAAAGGATTTCAAGTCCGAGTGAATGGTTTTTTACATTGTTTATCATCAAAAAGGGTCAAAAATGGCCAAAGGGGCTCGTGTATCAAAAAGAGAAAAAAGGTCGAGTCTGGTCCCACCTTACTGCCATATCATTACCTTCTCCTCATCACCCTCCATATTTCCTGCATCTCAAAGCAACCCCTCCTCATATGGCGGTCCTGGTGCATTTTTCACCCCCCTCGGCTTCTAAAATTTAACCATAGGGATGGGTTCGAAATGGGTGGTATCCAATACCACCCACTCATCGACGTGTCTTGCCCTCATCTTTTCACACCCCCCTTCTATATTACCACTTAACAGATAAGACCCCCTCTGAAGAGTTGTTTTTGCTTGCTTCCAAACTACCTCATATTCATTTGACCACTACCACTACTGCTGCACCACGTCCACCAACCACCATCCATCCACAATTAGGAATTTAAGATCTGTGCACCATTTATGAGGAAATAGGCTATGCACAGTAGGAGGACTCGGGTAGGACCCAAGAAAGGAGAAAAAGGCAAGGCGAGGCTTAACATCACAAAGAAAAAGACAGTAAAATTTGAGTCAGGAATTTACGTAGATATCAAGCAGAAGAGACTAAAGGGGCAACAAAACGCGCTGACAATGACACCAATCAATAAAAATAACCAGTCTTGCACCAAACTTAATTTCCCAATGCTATTTTTCTGAATATCAAGGCCAGATGTCAGGAATACTTTATGTGCCACCTCTGAGGCATCACTTGAACCAGTTTCCAACCACTCTGTAATTAATAACATATTTCTGAAAGCCACTGTTGCTTGCCAAATTAATCTTATCACCATCTGCATGTTTCCACTTTTCTAGTTTTGCTTGAATGTAATTACTGCAGTAGCCAAACTAGCCGACTTAAGTATTCTATAAATACTTTATGTATTAGTAGTGCAGGGGAGGCCTAGAGGGGTAAAACCATTGTAACAGACTCAGATGGCCGTAAACACTCTCTATGGAATGAATGAATGAGTATGTTGTTTCTGAGATTCTTGTGTTATGCTCCGTGGTGAAGTATTTTCCCATGTAATTTTTTATTCTCCTATTTTCTCATACTGTTTTCTTTTCATTACCGAGGATAGAAAGTTTTGTGTAGGATTTACCGTAGGTTACCCTGCTTAGTCTTGAAACAATACATTATGTTTTCTTCTGAGATCGAAATGTGGAATTCAGAGATGGTCTGCTCTACATTCCTATTGATTCCTCTGAGACCTAAATGTAGAATTCAGTGAAGGCCTGCTTTGCATTTAAGTTGATCCTTAATCTCTCCCTCCTTTCTATTTCACAAATTGTAAATTTCTATTGCAATGGATAGCTTGTCTGGTTGCACCTAACCTGAGTTATCCATCTATTTGAGTTTGTTCACACCTATTTGACTCCATAGCCCAATGGTACTCTTCTTCTGCCTCAACCAAACATCTTCAAACAAACCTCATTTATATAACTAGCCTAATATCAACACTTATAGTTATCAATATATAGCTAATAGAGAGAGCCCTCTCTGAGTCCAGGAAGGCTAGGTCCTAGATTACAAAGTTGGTTTGATGTTTCACTTCGTGGTTCTACCTCCAAACTTCAGAAATTACAGAGTGTTAACATAATGTCGACCATATTGGGGAAAAATTATTGAAAAAGATTAATGTTCCTTCAGAAACTCATAAAGCACATCAAATTTCAGATCTGATTATTGACACTAGATAGTGACCAGACACTAGAAGGCTGCATTATTCACTTGGCAACTCCACGATTAAATAACCTAGATTTTGAGCATTCATGGCGAGTCCACAACATGCTGACCAGAGTTCTTGCTCAACAAGATGACAAGGTTTGTGGCCAATCTTCTATCTAATGAAGTTCTATATACATTTAGGAATCAGTTATCATAATTTCAGCTTGATGGAGATTTTCTTGCAGCTGTATTTCTCATTCTGAAGTTAAGAAATTTTAAGCTTGAAGCTAAAAAATGTTTTCTGGAGTTAGTTAGTGAAAGATATGAAACTAGTATTGAACTTTTGAATTCTCAAATTCAATCATATAATTTACAAGATCCTAGATAATTCTTGGAAAGTCTTCCTTCCCCTAAGAAAGAGGAAATTGTACTACCTCTTGACTTACATATTGAGGATGATTTTCCTCTTCAGTCCCAGACTAAAGATGTGGTTTCAAGGTTTAATATTGTGGGTACAACTGATCAACTAGTCATTGAAGGCCTAATAGCACGTATTATACATCATACTTTAGTGATCCTATAACAGAGTATATGGAGGTTCTTCTTAGTTCAAATTTTCAAACATGTACTCTTTATAAAGATAAAATACATCACCGGTTGCCATTTCATATTATAAATTTCGTTATGAGGACACATAATCAAGTCATACTACTAATTTTCCTCACTAACAGTCAAGTTTTCCATTTGTTTCTACTGCTACTTGACTGGCTACACTATAATTATTGTATCATTTAGAATAGCAAAAATTTTAGTAGATTAGGGTAGGTAGGTGTGCAAATAAGCTCAGTACTCTGAGCATATTTCGAGTTTCTTGTTTTAGATTTATTTCTAGTGTTAGGTACAAGTATCTTCAAGAATTAAATTTGCAGAGAGTGTTGATTTTGAACTGAGCTTGTTCAGCCACAGAGTTTTTAAAGCAGAACGAATTGCAGATTTGGGATCATCCCAATGGATCAGGCCACTAGTCTACGATGTTCTTGACACCTCCCAAAAGAGCTGCCATCCCCAGTTGGAGACACTATTAGACTCCTGTATTTCACAGTATCACAAGGTGACTAATCATTTCTTATATTTTTCATACTGGAAATAATATTCCAATGCTATTGTTTCTTTTTAGAGAGAGAAAGGGAACTCCTCACTGTAAAGAGCTTCAAAGGAATCAATCTGCCTCTCTGTCCAATAGAAGGAAGGAAGTGTTGCTCATAAGGTGTAATGGAGATCAAACTTAATTTCTACCCTTGTTTCATTTCATTTCATTCACCCTCTTTTCCTCCCTCCATTCCTCCATATTCTCTCATTCTCTAAATCCCATTCAAACCTCCCCAAAACGCACATAGACAATTTTTCGAGGCTTATTACTTTGTAAACCCTTTTATTATAAAGTTTCAGACTTTATAACTATAAACTCAGCCACCCACGAACAATAATGTTATATTAAACCTTATCATTATATATATATATATCTATATATACCCATTTAAAACCTTTGGTGGGACCCCTTATACCTCATTGCATATCATCGTCGCAACATTGTGTTATGAATCAAATGCCAAAAATTATATAAAGTCCAATGCAATATAATGTGGGACCCAATCCCGGCCTCCATTTTCTTTCTGTTTCATTTTTCCTTTGAAAAGCATTAAAATTTCCCTTTTCATTGCTTTTCCCTTGTTCCGCTTCCTAATTCTCAATCACGGTCAAAAGTGGGCCGTCATCACATTTCAAAAACTTTACATATTTGGCATAAAAAATAAACTCTAAATGTTGCAAACACCGATTTCCGATTGTGATATCACATCGCATTTGACTTACCTTTCTTTGCGCTTACAAGTTTATCAATTTAGTTTTGCAATGCGATAAATCGGCCCCACCTCTGCAGCTCCGCTCTCGCTTCATAAGCTGTTGCAATTCATATGAAGATCATATAAATTCCATAATACTTATCGCCTTAAAATTTCCGTCGATTCATAAAAAAATTTCCACATTTTCCAGTGGGTCCCTCTTCCCCGCATTTCATAAAATTTAAAATTTAACCCCGTGCATCGCAAGTTTTATAACTTACCTGCCAAGTTAAATGTTAAAAATGCTGATGTTCAATGTGCGATGATCAGTGGGGCTTGATCACAAAATGTGTGTGCAATTTTTAAAGATTAAAGTGCGAAGGGTAAATGTTAAGTCATGCATCATGCGAAGTGCGATGCTGGCACGGATGTGATGTATTTTAGAGCAAAGGCCTAAAGGATTTCAAGTCCGGGTGAATGGTTTTTTACGCTGTTTGGCTTCAAAAAGGGTTGAAAACGGCCGAAGGGGCTTGGGTACCAAAAATATAGAAAGGGTCGAGTCGGGTCCCACCTTACTACCATGTCATTACCTTATCCTCATCACCCTCCATCTTTCCTCCATATCAAAGCAGCCCCTCCTCATCTGGTAGTCTTGCTGCATTTCGCACCCCCCCCATCTTCCAAAATTTAACCATAGGGGGGAGTCCGAAATGGGTGGTATCCAATAACATCCACTCCTCCACGTGTCTTCCCCTCATCATTTCACACCCCCCTTCTATATTACCACTTACCACCTAAGACCCCCACCGAAAATTTGTTTTCGATCGCTTCCAAACTGCCTCTGTATTCATTTGACCACTACCACTACTATTGCGCGATGTGCAACAACTGTCATCCCTCCACAATCGGGTATATAATATCTGTGCACCATTTATGAGGAATTAGGCTACACATAGCACGAGGACCCAGGCAGGACCTGAAAAAGGAGAAAAAGGCATGGCAAGGCTAAAAATCACAAAGAAAAAGATGCCAAAATTTGAGTCAAGAATTTACGTAGAGATCAAACAACAGAGACTAAAGGGGTAGCAAAATGCACTAGGAATAACACTAATCAATGAAAATAGCCAAGCTGCACCAGACTTAATTTCACAATGTTGAATTTCCAAAGAGAAAGGAAAGATGTCAGGAATACTTTATGGGTCGCTTCTAAGGTGTCACTTAAACCAGTTTCCAACCACTCTGTAATTAATAACGGATTTCTGAAAGCCACTGTTGTAGGCCAAGATGCTCTTATCACCACTGCATATTTCCAGTTTTCTATTTTTTCTTGAATGTAATTACTGCAATAGATAGACTAGCTGATTTAAGTGTTCTATAAATACGGTATGCATTAGCAGTGTAAAGGAGGCCCAAAGGGGGAAAACCATTGTAACAGACTCATATGGCCGTAAACACTCTCTATTGAATGTGAGTGTTTTATTTTCCATATTCTTCTGTTATGCTCTATGGTGAAGTATTTTCCCATCTAATTTTCTATTCTCTTGTTTCCTCATACTATTTTCTTTTCTTTACTGTGGATAGAAAGTTTTGTGTAGGATTTTCCATAGGGTGCCCTTCTCAGTCTTGAAATAGTAAATTATGTTTTCTTCTGAGACTGGAATGTAGAATTCAAAGATGGTATTCTCTGCATTCTCGTTGATTCCTCTAAGACCTAAATGCATAATTTAGAGAAGGTCTGCTATGCGTTTAAGTTGAACCTTAGTCTCTCCCTCCTTTCCATTTCACAAAGTGTAAATACCCATTGACATGGCTAGATTTCCTGGTTTCACCTGACCTCAGTTATCCATCTATTTGAGTTTGTTCACACCTATTTCACTCCATATCCCAATGGTCCTCTTCTATTGCCTCAACCAAACATCTTCAAATAATCCTCATTTCTATAACTAGCCTAATATCAACACTTATAGTTATCAAGCTATATCTAACAGAGAGATCCCTCTCTGAGTCCAGGAAGGCTAGGTCTTGGATTCCAAATATGGTTTGATGTTTCACGCTGTGGTTCTGCCTCCAACCTTTAGAAACTACAGAATGCTAACACCCTCCACAGAATGTTAGCTCTAATGTACTCCTTTTGTTGGGGATCATACAGATGGTTGAATTATTCAATGTATTACTTCTCCTTTCTACCCAACTCTTTTACCCATACCTGTTTATCAAAATTCCCCATAACAAAATTATTTAGCTCCTTGCTATTTGTGGGACAAACAGTGAGGCAGATATTCCATTTTTTCATCCATGTGTATTGTTTTCTTTCTTTCACTCATTCCTTCATGGAAGATAACATTAGGCCATCTACCTACTCCCATTTTCTTAATTATTTTTAGATGTCTTATGAGTCACACCATATCAATTTCTTCAATGGGATTTGCTCTTGTTTCACTCAACATTATCTGATAAGGTACCAAAATTTTTAATTTGAACTTGCTCATGATAAAATGTTTTTGGATTTTTCTCAATTTTCTTCCATTTTGAGACAAGGGTGTTGTTAGCCCATAATTCACACCCATATAGCATCACTGGATAAACTAGGAGTCCAAAATGAACTTTAATCGTTTTCCAATCCCATAACTCTACCTTCATATATATGTTTTGAGGAGCATATAATGCTTTCCACCCTCCTAAGATTCTCTTATCTCTGCAATCTTCCCAATTAAGTTTTTTGTTGAAATCGATCCTTAGGTATTTGTACTCATTTAATTCTTCAAGAGTGTTACCTTCAAATAAGAATGTATGCCGACTCTGCTTCCTTTTATTAGAGAAAATCATTACCTTGGTCTTGCTAATATTGACTTGCATCCCCAAAGATCTACAACAATGGTCAAGGGAATATAGGTACATCTGCCATCCATGGGCCAATTTAGTTATAAATACAAGAACATAAACATATAAAAGAAGCTTTATCACCAACTCCCCAAACTGAACAACATCCGCACCTTGAAAATTTAGCCACTCTTCCAGTTTATCAATATATAAACCAAAAAGAGTAGGGGATAGAGGGAAATCGTGCTTGACTCCAATGTCACTTCTAAAGCTTTCTGAAATACCCTCTAAGGTTCTAATTTAGAGTTTTACCTCTTCATAAAGTCTATGGAAAATAACTCTATAATGCAAAGTAATTTCAAGTTCTTCCATGCTACTCCACAACTTATCTCTAGGGACTGTGTGAAATGCCTTTTTGAAGTCAACAAAACAACATAACACTTCTTCTTTACCCCCCCAAACCTTTTCAATAATGTGTATCAACGTGATGCTGTGATCCTCTTTAGAATGCTTCGCCCTAAAACCCACTTGTCCTTTTTCCCTACCATGCTACCGAAAAGCTTTGAAAATAAAGGATTGATCATAATGGTTCTATAATTGGGTGGATTATTAATGTCTTCACTTTTAAAAAGGGGTATTGTTAGGCTAGTTGTTTAGTCTCTTGGGAATCACTTTTGAATGATGTTCTTGACTATTTTCATGATGTGCGGTGCAAGAGTGTTCCTTCCCCATTTTAGATACTTTGCTTGAAGTTCAACCAAGTCTTTTGCCTTTACTGTTTTCAACTTTTTAATTCCAATCTCCACCTCCTATAATGTGAAGAACTTTGCAGTTGTGTTGAGCCCCGGGGGAGGCTCAAACTCTGGTTATTTCTCATAGAATTGTCTTACATATTTAAACCATTGATTAGATGTAATATAATTTTCAATTTTCTTATTCCTTGGTTGAAGTTCCTGTCATAAAAGTTTTGGGTTATTCTTGCCTAGATATATTAACTCTTCTTGCTTTATTTGCATGAACTCATATTTTTTCCTTTTTAGTATCTTCTTATATAAATTTACATTCATCTTCTCCTTGCCAATCTTTTTGAAGGTTCTCCTTGTTGTTTTTCATTCATCATCATGTTACACCATTTTTTTGGTCATCTAACCTATTATTATTAGATGAACCCAAGTATAGCATGTAAGACCAATTTTACCCTAAGTAAAATTGCTTTCACCATATAAAATAACTTATTTGGTCATATTTAACCCAAAACAAAGAAATTAATTAAATAAATCATTATTTATTTAATTATTTCCTAAGAACAAGTTATTTAAATCATTATTTAAATAATATTCTTATTTAAATTTGACTAAATCATCCATAAATAATTAAATAAACCATTATTTATTTAATTATATTCCCATCATTCCCCTAAAATGATAAATAAATCATTTATTTTTTTATTATTTATAAATGAAGGAATTGACCCAAGTCAAGAATTCTTTTCCCTCCAACAAATATAATAAAATATTCCTAAAGGTGCTTCTAGAATTCGATTAATAATATTTTATTTATGCACCGAGTTCTAGACCGCCCCAATATTTTGCTATAAATAGGGGTATTTTCCCCATTCATTAGTCACCTTCATTGCATTAGATCACTCTGGATCTTTTCTTGGTCACCATTTTCCATTTTTCTTTGTGAACTCCGATTGAGTTCTATGTTTGCTTTTCCACATCCATAAGAGAGAGAAATGCTAGATCTGAAACACTGAGGACTTCCAAGAACCCATCCCACTGAGGAGAACCAGAAAACACCTTTCTTGTTTTCCTCTCAGGTGCCCCATTCTTTAATATAATAAAAATTCTTTTATATACATTCTTCTTGTCTTGTCCATTGGATCTATGGAGCTATGTTATATTTTATTTGCTTAATGTCTTTTTGTGCTTAGATCTGAATTTGTGCAGCAAACTTAAAGATATTTTGCAACCATAATCGATGTTAGGGCTATTTGTTATGCGTAGCTAAAGTGATCTTTTACGACGAAAGAATCATACTAAAAATTGGCGACTCCACGCAGGTTTTCTTTTGCGACCGCTGTCGTTTTATATATTCCTGCATATCCAGCTGTTTCAGACCCTAGGGTTTCTCTTCCATTTTCTGTTTTTCCTATTTTTATGGTGTTTTTCACCCCTAAAACCCTCAAACAATCAAATTTTAACTTCCGTGTGTTTTTGGCCTTATTGCGTAGGTGACAGACATCAGCCGTAGCTGAGACGACACAATTTTTCTGAAATCTGCCGCCGAGGCAGCCGGATCTGTAGGTCGTACTTATTGGCCCAAAAAGTGTGACCTGAGCCTCAGGATGCACTTTTTTGCCCCAAACCTGCGACCTGGACTGAAAATAGGTCAGAACCTATGACCTGCACTTTTTCTGCAAATTTTTCAGCACTTTTTCTAGGTTTGTCTGAAGCTTCTGTTAGGGTTTTCCAGCCTCCGTCTCTGCCCGTTTGGACCTGTTTTTGATCTGCTTCACTCAAATAAGAGGTAATATTTCCCCTTAGGGCTCTAGTACCCTCCACTTTTTGTGGACGAGCCTTTTTTGTTTTAGAAGTCTGCATTTACAGAGTTTCAGCCCTGTCTTTCTCAGATCTGATACCTCTTTTTCAGATCCCTTTAGATTAGCTCTTTCCCCTCTCAAAACACCTCATATCGTGTTTTTTGGGCTCATTTCTAAGGTCACTGCCTTGCCCCTTCTATTTTTAGCTGATCCCTCCACTTTCGCAGCAACCTTGCCTCTGACTCTTTTCTATTTTCTGCACCACTTTTCAGCAGACTTATCCTTTAGATCCCCGTCCCTCTGGACCTTAGATCTATTGGCCTCTTTTTAGCGTGCTTCACCTAGTTTTTTCCTTATTATCGACTAGTTTTGAGAGACTTGCCTCCTTGGGTTAGCTTGCTGCATTTTTAGCTGTTAATTTTCTATTCTTTCAGTCTCATTTACAGCAGTTTTCTTTTCCATTACGCATCACACTTTTTCTTTTACTCTCAAAAAATCTGGGTTTAAACAATTAAAATTAACGCACGCCACACACTGACCCTAAGTGAAGAAGCACCTGGTTAACACCACCTGGAAAAGACTCTAAAATCAATTGTCACTGCACCTTTTCTTCCCTTATCGGTTTCCTTCTTCCCGTCATCATTGCGCCCCCAAGGCGCCTTTCCCAGAGACTTCTTGGCCTTCATCCTCAGTCTTCGCTTGATCGACTTCCTCCTTCCCATCGTCATAGAGTAAGTCCTCCCCTGAGTCCGCACTCTGACTCTTCCTCTAATGGTTTGGGTTCTCCCCCTAGCTCTGGTTCTCCCTCTATCACTTTCACCATGTCTACTTTAGGGCCTACTAGCAGCAATAACCCCAGTACTACTGCTGGGTCTGTTTCTAGTGGAACCACCACGGGACCTACCTCAACTGCCCCATTACTCCCTTATATGGCCGGCCTTAGTCTCCCCGACTTTAATCAGCTGATTAATGACCCTATCCGCCACGATGTTAGTTGGCTTGCTATGCCAACCAAGCTCCCCTCCGACATTCCCAAGTTTGAATGCCTTGCTAGTGAGGATCCCTCCAACCATATCTGATCCTTCCATATGTGGTGTTCCTCCAATTCCATTACTGACGACTCTATTCGTCTTAGACTGTTCCAATGCACGCTTACAGGCGAGGCTTCTAAATGGTATGTTGAACAGGCCACCTCCTCCCATACCACTTTTGTGACCATTGCCCAAGCCTTTTTGTCTTATTTCCAGCTCCCTCTCTGATACGACACTAGTACCGAGCTTTTAACCTCCTTCCGTCAATCCTCTTCAACCTGTCTTTCCGCTCATGTCCAGGAATGGCGACGAAGAAGAAGCTTATGTCGAGCTCCTCCCTTTGAAGATCGGGTCTATATGGACTGGTTCCTTCACTCTCTCTTACCTCCCATTGGCAAAGATGTCGCCTCCCATTTCCCTCAAACTGAAGAAGCAGCCCTCTAGATAGCCTTGAAGTATGACCTTATCTACTCCCAATTTGGTTATGTTTATACCGTCCTCCCTGACCTTCTCAAACCCGATGGCCCTAATGCCTCGAGGGCATCTCACTCTGTTGACGGTATCATTGGAGCCCTGTCACATTCCTCTACCCAACCTCTTCCGGGCCATGGTTTTCCTCCAGGAGCCAGCCCCTCCGGCATTTTTTCCCCTCCAGGTAGCATGTATTCAGGCTATGGCATGCCTCCTTTTGCCCACCCTCCTACTTACCTTACTGCTGCCCACCCTACTCCTTATCCATATCCGCAACCTGGTGTCCCAGCTCCTCCAGCATTTGGACCACTCACTCCCTTGCCTTCCCCACCCCCACAACCGCACTTACTACCCCCTCCAGGGCAAGTATTTGCACACTAGGGGGCACCTAACTTTCCTCCTTCTCAAAGAAGGAGAAGAGGCAACCCACCCTCTTCTGGTAATCATGGATCCACTCCTTCCCGTATTGACTCTACCACCGCCAATCTGCCACAGGGCCCTCAGCCCAAGTCCAACCAGCCGCTTCGCACCAATAAGCCCTATTCTTGTTGTAGTGTTTATGGTCACTGCACTCACGATTGTCCTTTATTATCACAAATGTGGCAGATGTGGGACTCTCAAGCCGCTGTGAGGGGGCAACAATCCTCCCCTCCTATCCCTCCCACTCCAACTACTTCCTCACCCGCTTTGTTTTCTGATCCTTTCCCTCAACAAGGATTCATGGCCACTCAACCTCTTCATGCCCCAATAACCACTCAATCTTCCCCTTCTGGTTCCACTGATTACCAGATTCTCATGATGGCCTCTGACCCTCCTCTCACTGTCAACCTCAACCTTCAAACTCGGTCCCGTTAGTATTCCACACCTCCTGTCCCATCTGCCTCCGAGTCTCCATCGTCAGATCCTACAGAGCCTCTATCGACACCCAATGGTCCCTTACAACTCCCTCCATCCAAAGCCGCGGTTCATCCCAAGCCTCCTAAGGGACCATTACGCCAAAATGCTACCTCTTGTAAGGCTACCCATTCATATAACATAGTAGATGATCTGGCCCACTCTCCTACTGCCATTTCAACACTGGAGCTCCTCCAGTCGTGTCCTTCTCAAAAGAAGGCTCTACTATCCGCCGTGGGTGCTGTAGATCCTGCTGATGACCAATTGATTGTTTTCGACGCCCGTTAGTTAGAACATCCCCCTCTTCCCCCTTCGGTTGCTTACCAAATCCCATTCAAGATCCGAAACGCTAATGTTGCTCGGTGTATTATTGATGAGGGGGCATCTACCTGCATAATGTTCGCTTCGGTTTGGAAACAACTTGGATCCCCTGAACTAGCCCCTTCCACCATCACCCTTCATGCGTGGGATGGCCATGCCTCCCAACCCATTGGCCTATTCCGTAACTATCCCATTACCCTTGCCGGCAAGACTGTTTGTGTCGACGTCGAAGTAATCGACGCCACTCTTGACTATAACATCCTTTTGGGGCGTAGTTACACCTATGCCATGTCTGCCGTCCCATCTGCAGTCCACCGCAAGATGGTCTTCCCCCATAATGGAAATATTGTCACCATTGACCAATTAACCTACCATGAACCAAAATCTCAGACCTCCCTTGAGTCCACCATATCTACTGTCACCAATAAACCAATGGTTGATTCCTTGACCAGTGTTTCCCCTGGCGTCTACAAAGACTCCTCTTTGCTCAAAACTTTTCCTGGTCCTCCCCCTCCTCTAGTCTCTGACCCCAGCTCAGTGAATGTTTGCATGATGCAATCTTCTCAGGCTGGTCTTCCGCAGCCTGCTACGGCTAGTCAGCAACCTCCATCTCGCCCACCGCCTCCTGCTCCTAGCCCTTCGATTCAGTCAACCGACCCTTCTTCACCTGAACCTTCCCATCACACTCTGGCACCTCCCCACCCCCTTGAGTCAGTTCCCTCAAGTTTCCACCATATGGGAGCTGTCCCCCCTAGTCATTACCCTACCGGTCAAATATCGTTCATTGGCCCACCCCTCGGCGTCTATTCGGTCCCCATCATGGCCACCCTTTCCCTACCTAATTTAACCTTGGGAATCCCAGTATGGTATCTTACTCCTCCAGCCGAGACCCCACCAGGCCACCCCAAACCATACATAGCCATGACACCGATGCAACCGATTCCCTTCGCTCCTTCCACCACCATAGTACCCCTAGACCCTCCGCAACACCCTCCTCATGCTGCGACAACTACTGGCAAGAAACGAAAAACTTGTAAGGGGGCATCCAATGACAAGGCCACCACACCTGACCCTACCCCGCCCCCACCCACCAAGCCTTGTGCCTTGTGTGATGGTATCGGTCATCCCACCCATACTTGTCCTAAGTTGCCCTATATCCAACCCATGGTTAAAGTCGCTTTCCCTGAATCTACGATCCCTGAAACCTTTGTTTCTTCCTCATCCGTAGCCAAGAACCCAGAGACTCTCTGCACCAACAAACCCTGTGCTCTGTGTGGTGTTCATGGCCATTATTCTCACCATTGTCCTCACCTCACCCATTACCAAGCCTCTTTAGAGGTCATCCGCAAGTATGAGGTTGAAAAAAATCAATCCGCCACCCCCATCCTTACTCAGTATGTGTCCAGTCTACTTGAGGATGCCTGCTACCATTGACATTCCTCCCCTTGATGTTCAAATGTCTGAATCCGATGCTCCTCTTCTATACCTATCATCATCTGCGTGTTCCTCGGAGTACATTCCTTTTGAACTCACTCCACCTATTCTGCTCAATTCTCCTCCAGACACGGGTTCCTCATCTTTTGACTATATTTTTACTTGCTCTTCTCTCATTCCCCGTGATGACCCGTATCTGCGCATCTCTTCCCATACTGATGACTTCGGTACCTTTGCAGCATCGTTGGGTCTCTTTGACCCTCCCATTCCCTCCCCTCATCACGATCATACCATTTGTATCTTCGATGTTCATCGCAGCCTGAGTGCCTGCCTTCCCTCACATCATCCTCCTTCCTCCCCTTCTCATCAACCCATGAGTCCTAGAATTCCTACCCGAACTGCTCCCTCCCGTAGCCGTCATTGGAGGTCTATCCTCCACTCACGTTGCCCTCCTTTGTTTCATCCTTCCCCTTTCCTGACTTATGAGACTATTACATCGGCCCTTTCGTCCGGACCTCATTTGGGCTATGTCGATGGAGCAAGTCGCTATTCCGATCATCTTGCTTCCGCAGCATGGGCCATGTTTACCCCCTGCATACCATGGTCCTTGCAAATGGAGTCTGCATTGGTACGGTCACCAATAATCAGGCCGAATATGATGCAGTTCATGGTCTCTTAGCCGATGCCCTATCTCACCGCATCCTCCATTTGCATGCTCATTTAGATTCCCTGCTTGTTGTCCTAAAACTTAACGGTGTCTATCATGTGCATAACCCCTTCCTGTTTAGACAATATTTACGAGTGAAACTTTTGATACGTGAATTTAGATTCATTACATTTCACCACATACCCAGAGATCAAAATCACTATGTAGATCAAATCACAAATCATGTTCTAGACTGGCATTTATCACACACAAGAAAATAGCATCCACAAAATGCACATAAAACTCATATATATATATAACATGTGTTTTAAAGTCCATATACTTTATAACATATGACATGCCCATCGCATGTTACAAAAACCAATACTACAAAAATGGGGGGCACCACTTGCCCCTAGATCACTACTAGGGGGCACCACCTGCCCCACACCTAATCACTCTCTGGAGGATCCCAAGCCAACGGCTCTACTCCCGCAACTCATATATCATGCACCGTCTGCCCGGCCATCACCATACATCGCATGATCCCTCGCCATTATGAGAGGAGCCCAATACACAGCTCTATGTATCGGTCGTCTAAATCCTACCAACCATGCTTCGACACACCAGTCAGAAGTCCCTCACATCTACGACGGAGGTCCTCCACCAGTGAAGCCATCTCTTCATTCTATCCTATCCCCGATCCACTTGTGCCTGTAGTGCCTGCTGCTGCTGGTCGTCCCATATATCCGGCCGGTTTTACCGAAGCTACATCTGCATCCCCAACAATATAAGGATTAGCACCATGAATACTAGTCACAAACTATAAAAAGGAACATAACAGTTTAGTTTCTTGTCACTTACCATCCGGTCCCCATACTCGACCAGGTGGCAGTGGCAAGTCCGGATCTCCCCAATAACTCATCCCACTATAAGGATAGTCGTCTATGTATAACGACATCTGATCCCAATGGGCAAAGAACTCTAGTTGAAACACCCTCCCGACCACCCCTCCTCCTCCTCTACTCAGTAGTCATCCCCACTGACGCATTTGAGGCTCTCTCGGGCCCCCATCAGGCAACTGTATACGAGGACGTAAGGTTGGGATCTTCTCACAGAAGAAAGAGCAGAATACTGTCCCATACGCACAATCATGATTCACTTGCCGCTTACATAGCAACAACTATCGCTTCAGCGACACCAACATCATCTAGGCCCACCCATAGTAGGTCACACCCAACACACTCTCTACGATCGTCATCTGCCCTCCAGTGATGTGATGGAGTGCCTGACTACCCATGATCCGCAACACTACTGTGACCACTGCCCGGGTCTCCAACCTCTCTGGATCCCCAATAGATATCCGAGTCCCTTTGACTCGGACAGTCGGTCGACAATGTTGCTCAACAAACTCCATAATGTTACGCCCCTGCGGTAACACTAGCTGTGTATTCCCCACCATCCCCAATGGAGGGAGTCCAGTCAAGAAATACAAATCCTGGACTATCAGCTCGATCCTATGCCCCTGCACTATAAACAAATCATGATCTGGATCCCAATAACTGATAATCCGGGCTAACAAGGGCTCTCCTGCCCTCATCAAAGGGCTCTCCAAAAACTTCAGAACCCCGTACCTGGCCAACGCACGACAGACACCGTGATCTGCCTGGATCTCCGTTCGTAATGTACCTAAGTCTCTCTCTCTCCACTGGATCCGTAGATCTACCATATATGCACAAAACCATCATTTTTGTCAACCTCCAGATTAACAAAACTGAGTTAACTTACATCAAAACAGAATCTCAGCCCATAACAGCACTAAAACCCCCACATCTCACAGGTCACACTTTTCAGGCCAAAACCTTCGTCCCAGGTCGCAGCTTTTGCCCCAAAAAGTGCGACCCGACCGTAAAGATGAAGTAGGGGCACTTACTGAGATTTCAAGCCCTAATGTACAACTTGAATCCATAAAAAAGAAAGCTTAAGATTAGGCCTCTTACCTCCAACTGACAAATCAAAATTCCAATGGTCGGTTTTTCCACTACGATCGCCGCAAGATTTAGGGCCTTCTCTCCTCTCCACATTCACCACAGCTACACAAGTAAATGAATGATTTTGGAGGGAAAACACCCTATTAGAAGAAAACCCCTGTTTTTTATTTTGCCTACTGTGACCAAACCGTAGACCTGTTTGACACACCGTCTGCACTGTTGGAAAGCGCTCACCGAGCACTCAAATGGGTATCTATCAGTTTTTTATTTTTTGATACTTCACCGGGACACATTTTTTCCATGAAGGGTCTATTCACCTCTTCTCAAAATCAAATTTCTTCACTTACGACACTTGTATTTGGGGCACCACTTTCCCCCTTACTCATCTCCGTTCGTGTTGATTTTTGTCATGATTTACCCTATTGTACTCTTGCTTTTAGGGTTCCCCATTGGACCCGATTTATGAGGCAGCACCATCGAGTTGCCCTTTTTTGGAGCATCCACGTCGAGTCACCAGAACATTCATGGAGCCTACCCCGAGTCCCTTTGTACCCCACCATAGTCCTCCATCCTTTCCTGCTTGGTCCCTCTCTCATGTCACACATTATGGCCTTCAGTACCCCTATCCACTATCCCTCATGAATTGTCTCTGTCGCTGCCAAGCCATTCATCCACTTGATGCTCTAATAAGAGAAGTCGTCCAACCGCTCCTCCATTCCTCTCATTCCATCATCATCATTAATGCCTACTTGGTCATCGCTCTACTATTTTCCCCATGCCTTAGATGGGGTTCCCTTATTTCCTCACCCATGGCGGACCTCCTTCTGTCGACATCAGCTCATTTATTCCAGAAGCCAGGCCTAGGGGGTAGTGTACCTTGGTTCAAGCTCCTATCAGCATGATCGTGATCTATACACTTGATCGTCTAGTGATGCAGCAGTAGCTATTGGTGATTCCTAGGAATGTGTGAGATGTATCAACCATCATGAGGGGGTGGCCCTGTAGGTAGCCCCCCACATGCCCAGATGCCTTCATTTCCGCCCCTGATGCAGCTCCTCCCATTTGATGATATCAGCCTCCACCACTTGCGGCACTTCTTCAATTTTCACGTATCAGTTAGATGTTGCGAGCCCTTCCCCACGTGTAGGGGGCAGTTGGGTGTGTTTGTATCTCATGTACTACCATATTCTTGTATAAGTCCTGACGATTATTCCAGGCATCGCATGTATGTGGGATTCATCATGTTATTTATCTGGCTCATGTTTAGGCTAGCACATGCTTCATTATCGCGTTCCGTGGTTTTCTGGGCACTTTATTCTTTGTACTTTGTCTCGACGGGCATAGGTATGCCTCCCCCACCGCCTTTAGCACAAGTACCACTTCATACACTAGAGACTTGTTGCACCTGTAAGTCTCATCTCCTCAGGGTCTAGTCCTTTCACACATCAGACTACATTACACTTCTCTCTCTCACTTCCCTTTCGATATCTAGTCATTGAGTTCTTACAACGTACTTCGGTCATACGATTTTCTCCTAACACTCATATGTTGGGGGCAATCTGTTACACCATTTTTTTGGTCATCTAACCTATTATTATTAGATGAACCCAAGTATAGCATGTAAGACCAATTTTACCCTAAGTAAAATTGCTTTCACCATATAAAATAACTTATTTGGTCATATTTAACCCAAAACAAAGAAATTAATTAAATAAATCATTATTTATTTAATTATTTCCTAAGAACAAGTTATTTAAATCATTATTTAGATAATATTCTTAGTTAAATTTGACTAAATCATCCATAAATAATTAAATAAACCATTATTTATTTAATTATATTCCCATCATTCCCCTAAAATTATAAATAAATCATTTATTTATCGATTATTTATAAATAAATGAATTGACCCAAGTCAAGAATCCTTTTCCCTCCAACAAATATAATAAAATATTCCTAAAAGGTGCTTCTAGAATTCGATTAATAATATTTTATTCATGCAACGAGTTCTAGACCGCCCCAATATTTTGTTATAAATAGGGGGATTTTCCCCATTCATTAGTCACCTTCATTGCATTAGATCACTCTGGATCTTTTCTTGGTCACCATTTTCCATTTTTCTTTGTGAACTCCCATTGAGTTCTATGTTTGCTTTTCCACATTTATAAGAGAGAGAAATGCTAGATCTGAAACAATGAGGACTTCTAAGAACCCATCCCACTGAGGAGAACTGGAAAACACCTTTCTTGTTTTCCTCTCAGGTGCCCCATTCTTTAATATAATACAAAATTCTTTTATATACATTCTTCTTGTCTTGTCCATTGGATCTATGGAGCTATGTTATATTTTATCTGCTTAATGTCTTTTTGTGCTTAGATCTGAATTTGTGGAGCAAACTTAAGATATTTCACAGCCATAATCGATGTTAGGGCTATTTTTTATGTGTAGCTAAAGTGATCTTTTACGACAAAATAATCATACTAACACATCAAACCAAGCATTTATAGAAAAACAATTTGATTTTGATTTCCTATTTTTTGCTCGTTTGCACTTCTCAAGTGCCCTTTGAATTATATTTGTTAAAACTTAACTCATGACTTTTCAAGCTTTGGAAACTAGTTTTCTCTTCCTGAATTAATCCCTCTACCATTGTCTTAAAGATAGTACAATTTTCTTATGTTAGAAGAATTTTTCCCCTTGGTAGTGATTTCCGAGAACATTGGGTTTTTCACTTATGTAGTCTTTCTTCTACCCGTTATAACTTCATATAAAATAGGTTATGGTCTGATTTTAAGTCCCAATTATGCTCTCTAATCTTACCTTAATCTATCTTTTCTATCAATATTTGTGAACAAATTACATAATCAACGACACTTGCTCCATTATATGTGTTGCAAGTGAATTTCCCAGACCTTTTCCATCTATCAAGACTATTGCAAATAATTAAGTTGAAAGCCCCACACTGTGTAATAAATTCCTCTCCAAAATGATTGTTAACTTTGTGATCTTCTAAACATCTCACCCATTGGCGATTATCCTCTTCGGTGAGCCAAATAGGATTATGATCCTCTTTGCAACACAGAATACTAGCTTTTTGATTTGTTGTTCTAGCATTAAAATCGCTCATTGCCCTACGCTGAACAATGTTGAAGGTTTTCAACTTTTATTTTTTTAAATCTGTTTGCAATATATATATATATATATATATATATATATATATATATATATATATATATATAGATATAATTTAAATGTAAAATTAATTTTTGACATAGTCCAAATTTTAAACTATTTCGAGAAAAGTATTTGAATATTATTTTAAATTTTTTTTTCTCTAAGTTAAGGTAATATATTAATAGAGGTAGTAATGTACAATGGGCCAAAGCCTGATATATGCCCAGTGTTGAGGCAGTATTAACAAAAAAACCAGTGATAAAGACTCCCCATCAGGAGGAAAACCAACCTTGAACAATATTCTAGATAATCCCCATGCAGGGGAGCCATAGAGTTTTGTTTCTGGAAACCACAGCTAGCAAAAAATGATATATGAACTGAAACTACAAAAAACTTAAAAAAAAAGCCTGAGAGGAAGGGCTGAAACTGAACAGGAAAACCAAACTGAGAAGCGGGTACTACTCCTTAAGTGGCTCTTCCATGACTCTGCACCAGAGCTCATCCGATTCCCTGTCATCCTTGTACAGGTCCGCAATGGAAGTGACCACTTGCCTGGAGGGTGGTGGAGCCACCTGTGCCTCGTTCACTTGCCCAGTGTCGCCTTGCACCATGTCCACATCCTGAATCTCGCTTGCCTGACCCTGCAGATTCATGCTCGCCGGACCCTGCAAATCCTTGCTCGTCTGACCCTGCGTATCCTTGCTCGCTGGGTGCATTGACCCAAGAGTCGGACCCGAGGTCTGGGCCTCAGTGTTGCACAGACCCATCGGGCTCGAACTGGGAGCATCCTCCTGAGGCTCTTCATGGAAGACAACAATGATGGAGGTAGTTACCCATGGGCGATTGAGTGAACAATTGAAGGAAAAGTGCGCAGTATGGGTCTATTCAGGGAGAATTTGAGGTTTAGGGGAGCCCAGGCGACGGCCCGAGCAGAGCAGGAAACCTCTCTGAATTATGGTTTGGCTATCCTTATGAGAGGATGACTCTGAGGAGGTGCTAGAGGTGGAGGGAGAGCACTAAGGCTAGCGTCTGGTGGTGCCTCTTCGGCACCTCATCCTTTGCTGAAGGCGGGGCATTTTCTCAGTCGTGACAGAGGGACCAAGAAGCAAAGGAAGCACAGGACTGGTAGAGGACTGAGGTGAATGAAATTGCAGGGAGACAAAAGCTAGCATACAGAATCCAGAATGAGAGAAGTGGAGATTATCTCCAAAATCTAGACAGCAATTCAGCCTGCTCCACTTGCCAGTAGCCGTGCGCATATTTGGGAGTCCTGCATCCGGGGTGCACCATTGATTAACTGGCAAGGGAGTGCTAGCAAAATCAGAGCATATCTCCATTATATCTATCCAGATGACCATGCATCAATAGACCCCCTGCAATAAACCTCCATTAATATGAGCCGAAGGCCAATCCATATCGCCACATGCGAGATCATATCGAGGAGCGGAGTTGGGATTGTAACCAGCACTGAGAGTAAATGCCATTAAACAGAGAGCAGCCAACGTTAAATGTCGAGCATCAACCTCCTTGTGGGTGGGTAGGTGTATCGACGCCATGCCACACCCCCATCCCATCACCTTATGCTCTGTCCTCTGCACCCGCATCCAGGAATTTTAAAATTATTATTATTATATTTTTTGGGATTCAATTGTGTTAAGTAAGTCATTTATCTATGCATATTTCCATGATATATAGTTTGACTAATTTCTCATGATTTTTGTTCCAATTAGCACTCATTGTATCTGGTGATGCAATGATGCAATGAGAGCTAAGTAGACTATTCAAAAGCTTCAAAATTGTTGTGAATTTGGAAAAATTATATAGGAAGGAGACGATATGAGACATGCATGTTTTCACAATATTTTAACCAATATTACAAATGTGAAGCCTTTTCTTGCCGACTGTGATCTTCTTATGATGTGTGTTGGTAGCTGCTTGAATATACACGAAAAAAAATTATTTCGTTATTATATTCACTTGTTTGCAATAAATAGTCTCGTTAATTTGCACAACTGAAAAATGCTAAATCATTAACTTGTCCTACTGCAATATGTGTTGCAGAATGCACTATAAGAAAAAAATTAGTGACAATAATGATGATGTATTAGAGGGTGAAGTGCTACTATGTTGTGAAGAGTGTGTGATGTTAACATGTAATTTGTAGGTTGAGGCTATGTTGGTTAATGGTGTGCTTGGGTATATTGAATATATTTTATATGCACATGGTTCGAAGCCACTGCAACTTCCACAATTTTCTATGGTAATTTTTGAAAAGTATTTTGGTGTTCCCTTTGATTACAACTACCCTAATTTTGTGTTGATTGTGCCTATTGTTAGGGGGGCTCTTAGTCAGAGTCCATTGAAAATGGCATGAGTATTTACAATTCACTATTCGTAAGGGATCAATTTGCAATAAACCACTGTAGATATTTGAGATAGTGAGAGACAGGGTTTGACATTTACAACTATATCAAGAGAGAAATCCATAGATGGTTTGTGGATTTCACTGCCTTTTTCTTTTCAATGTTACGCTAAAATGAAAGAAAATGCATATTTTTCACTTAGAAAGAAAGAGGAGGAACAATTGAAGTTGATATTGTTTTTAGGGTATTTTTCTTTATTAAAGCTTAGTGTTTTGGCATGTATTTCACAAAAATATGATTAGTTCTCTATAGACGTTGTTTTTTCTTGCAATTATTTGTATGCACTTTGATAGGTTATTTTTTCTAATTATTGAGGATTTGAATAGATTTGTTGATTGGTGAAGTAAGTAAAATGACCATTTGGAAGTAATTGCTTGGGTAAATATTTTTTGCGGTGATGTTTTTATTTGATTGGTTGAATTGTACATGTTTCCATTTTTTGTCCTTGTTTTGAATCCCTTGATATTTATGTCTCATAATTTTCTTTGTGTATTTAACATGAAAGAAACAAAAACATATATCAATGTTTTTGTTTTTGTTTATTTGTTTGTGTCTTCATCTACTGATTTCAATCATATATTAATGTAAATGAAATGCAGATATGGAGAACAATGATGGTATGTATTACATTTCAATGATTAAAGATATTGCAGAAACCATTAGTTTTGTTTCCTATATTCAAAAAATGTTTGAGAGAAGACATGGCTTCCATATGGATTTTTTTGATGAGCATATTCGTGTTTCGAATGGAATGAAATTAGTTATTGAAACTTCATGCCATTTTCACAAACAAGAGTCAGGAAGGAAAATGAGAAGGGACTTGCTTGAAAGCGTGAAGTATCGTGATCATTATCATGTTCATTTGAATTAGTGGTGCCTTTGCCACCGCTCTAGGTGTGTTTTGGGAGAGGATGGCATAAAATATTTGTGTTATGGTTGAGTGTTGAAAGTTGGGTTTTGTAGTGAAATTTTTTGTTTTTTTATAATTAAAATATATCTCATTAAAAAAGTAATTTTTTATTTCTTTCAATGTCGATAAATTCGATTTTGTTGTCATTGGTCTTGTAATGTTTAGAAATGATTGTCATTTTTTTTCTGCATTGCGACAAATATTGTAAGAATGGGTATTTTTTTTTTTACCATCATCAGCAATTTCCAACTATGATCGATCATGTGAAAATTTATGCTTTCTTCATTGCCTTTACTTTTTATTCTAAGTATATTTTTCTTATAATTATAATAAAATTTGAATTTTTATATTTCTATTGTTTTTTTTAATCTTTTCTAAGCATATTTTTCTTTAATTATAATGAAATTTAAATTTTATATTTAATTTTTTTTAATGTGTGATTTCATTAAATACATTAAAAATATTATATTTTTAAATATTAAATATTGAAAATACAATATTAATAATAATATCAAGAATAATAATAATAAAAATTATTATTATTATTATTATTATTATTAATTATTATTGATAATAATCTATATATTTAATTTACATTATTAATTATCAACACTTGATAATGTTTTTTTAAATAATAATATTATTTTATTATTATGTTTTTGTTTATTTTATTTTTTTTCATACAAATTTGGTTATGATGTATAATCAGAAAAAGAGGGGAGGAATGGGGCTTCCTCGATACAAAATCACTCCACACAGCTTATAATATAGATTTAGATGCTGCGAGTGCATTGCTACTAGAGCACTGTTGTTACTACTGCTTCTAACAAGTCTTTCTGAAGTGGAAACTATTGCATTTGTGCTATACTTCCTTACAATCTGCTTTAACAAGAGAATACATTTTTCTTTCATATTTTAACTAGAACATCACCTAATGAACTGAAGATAAGACATAGAAAGCCAAAGGAGGAGAGAATTCATTTGTTAATTTTGTTTTCATTGTCTCTATGGCCACTCCCTTGGTCCATAGAGTTGGAACCTTGATCAGATATTTTGGTGAGGACATCTCGAAGATAATTGATAGTCCCTTCTAGATGGGCGCAGTGATTTTTCACCTGCAGTACGTCCTTGTTGCATGTGTTCCATTGCTTGCGGATGATAGCCATTTCCTCTTTAGTGCACACTTTATCTGGTTAGATTTGGTTCCTCAGGCTTTCAATAACAACTCTATATGATTTCCAAAATGAGCAGGGATGTTTTTTGTCATCAGAGGAGTCCATGAGATTTAAGTTGGGAAGAGAAAATGATTTGTTGCCTTCTCTTTGAGGAGAAGGTGGCTTTGTTTTTTATTAGATAGAACTGGAGCCTTCTCTATTGAATTTGGTGTTGCCTTCTCTATTGAATATATTGTTGCCTTCTCTGTTGAATTTATTCCTGCATTCTCTGTTGTAAGAATTTCTGAAAGCACGTATGGAGGACGGGATGATAGGTATGTTCAAGTGGAGAGAAGCTGATGGAAGTGGGAGGAATATGCTGGAAGGTGTAAGAGAGATGTAATCATAGTGAGAGCGCTAAAAAGAAAGGCAGAGAGTTAGTTACCAGAATGAGGAATATGGGTAACAAATACACCTACACATGAGAGAGGAAATGCTTTGGATCGCACTTGAGCGCAGGGGCGAGGAGGGACCAAGCTAATTGGAAAGAGGCTGCCTTAGAAACCAATCAAAAGGAAAAAAGGTGGAGTTTCTTGGGCTGAGAAGCATAAATAATAGAAGAGGAACAGAGCAATGATGAAGGTTCACAAGAATGCTGAGATTTTAAGTTTTAGTATGCTGTAAAAAGATGCAATATATATTTGGTGGATTTTGTATGAGAGATTAAAGGATTTATTTGCAAAATTAATCAGAGGGATGGGTCATATCATGACTGCGAAGATGTTTTCATTTGAATGGATGGTAAATAATTGTGGAAAAGGTAGTGAGAATTTCCATCATGGAATAGGGAGGAGGGTGATATGCCCATCAATTTTAGCTTTACGTGTGTTTATGTGAACTCCTTCGTTGGGCTGAATGTCAGCTTTCTTATTGTTGCATCTTAAGGTATTATAGTAATCTGTCTTCCAAATATGATTTTGATATTGTTTGGCTCTGTTCAAAATTTGGAAAAGAGCTGCATTTTTTGGGGAGATACCACTCACCATTGCTTGGATTATAATAGAGGAGTCCCCTACTATTATTGCATTGTGAATTTTCCTATATTTTAGAATTTTCATGCCCATAAGTAGGCCATAAGCATCTGCTCTATTGTTTGACATTGTCCCCATCCCCCAATTAAATTTAATATGACAGGGGTTGTCTCTTTGAGATATTATTCCACCGGCTCCCACTTTTCCCGGATTCTTCTTTGAGGCTCTGTCAAAGAAGAGGCAGGGCTTGTTGAGGGAATTAATCCACCTTTGAAATTATTCCTCATCCTTTATCATTTTCCAGGTTCGATGAGCCTTTGTGACTTTTCTCATTTGATGAATTGTGATATTTTTAAGTGCAAAGTTCATATAGATTTTTTCATCATGCTGCAATTGACTCATATCAATTCCATTTAACCCTTCGGGTGAGATAAATTCTGTTATCTACCCCCAATATTTGAAGGTCACTATGTTCACTACTGGTTTTTTGTTTTTGAATACTTTCCCGTTCCTAGAAAACCAAATTTTCCAAACATAGGAAGGAGGGTATGTTGGCCCAAAACCTTTGAATTGTGGTTTTTTTTAAAGGTGTGGGGATAGCTTCTCCTCCATTTACTACTGAATTGATTTAGAAGGAGGTTGTAATTAAGGTTTACTTCAATAGGAGACATGGTTTTCTCCCAACACTCTCTGGAGAATGAGCACTCTAAAAAGAGGTGTTGGATGGTCTCTTCATCCTTCAAGAAAATGGGACATTGAGGAGGGCCATATATTCCTCTTTTTTTTAAATTATCCGCTGTGAGAGATTTTATGTGGAGGAGGTTCCATAAGAAAATCTTTATTTTTGGGAGGGTTTCCACCTTCCAAGCATACATCTAGTACTTCCATTCTTCATGCCTCTATTTTTCTTGAATCTTTGCATAACCTGACTTAACTATATAGTCTCCTCCTGTAGGAACCCAGAAATAGGTTTCTTGAATATTTTTGGCTATAGGAGCAATGTCCAATAAGAGATTAATCATGGAGCTCCATTGAATAGTGAGGTTAATGGGAAAATTGGGTCTGTGCCATTGTTTACTAGATCCATCGTTCTCCCATTTGGATAGGTCCCCCAATTTTGTGTAGCCTTCCCCTGTCATCTAGCTCTTTAAGTCATGAATATCCGGTTTGCTGCCCAAGGGAGAATTTCCCTTGATGCTATCTATCCAGAGGTTGACTCTTCCTCCATTCCCTAGACTTGTTGAGATGTTTTCTTTGATCATTGAGATTGTGCTAGAGATGAGTTTCTAGATTCAAGAGAAAGGCCTTATGTGAGGGCTTCTTTCTAGTAGGGAAATTATTGGGGAATTGAGATATTTTTCCTCTAAAGATGCTTTCCACCAGTGTCTTTCTCCAGTGAGAAACCTCTAGGAAATATTGGTTCCCAGAGGCAAGTTCATAGTCCCAAGAGTTTTAATGGATAGACCTTCATTTTTGTAATGGGCAGTAACTTGGTTCCAATTGACAAGGCTGAACTCTTTTGTTTTATATTTTCCTCCCTGCCATAGGAGGCTTTTAGTGATGATTTCAATTTTCTTGTGTCTGCTTATGGGCACCGCTATTAAAGAAAGATGATATAGAGGTAGACCTAAAAGTATTGATTTGATGAGAATAATTCTCCCTTCTTGGTTTAACAATATCATTCCCCATGCTTGGATTTTATTTTTCATTTTCTCTGCATAATTTCTCCATATTTCGGTTTTTAAGTTTTTCTTAGTGATTGGCAGCCCGAGGTATTGGAAGTAGCTCTAGTTATTCTGGAAGGGAATTTCCAGAATTTGTGACATTCATTGGAGAGTTCTTGGAGGGGTATTCCAACTATATATACAACTTTTCCCATTGTTAATCAGCCCTCCTGAGACATACATGAAATTGTCTAGAACATATTTAAATCTTCGGGTTACTATGCAAGATGCACCTCCCATGAGAAGGGTGCCATCTACAAATAATGAGTGATTGATTCTTTTGGTCCCTCTGCTTATGGCGAGTCCCGTCAAGGAGGAGTTTCTTCTACTGTGATCCAATTTTCTACTTAAAGAGTCAGCCATTAGAATGTAGAGCAGAGGAGACAAGGGGAAACCTTGTCGAAGACCCCTAGAGATTTGAAAATACTCACAAGGTCTTCCATTAACAAGAGTGGCTATCCATGGCCCAATAGTGCAAGCCTTGATTGTGCCAATGAATTATTTGGAGAAGCCAAATATATTTAGGACAGCAACAAGGTAGGTGAGATTGAATCTATCAAATCCATTGGCCATGTCCATTTTGAAGATAAAGCCTTGTTCATTGCGGGAGTAGCTTGAGTGAAGGGCGTCTTGGACAAGGATAATATTGTCAACAATTTGACAGTTTGGGACAAAACCTCCCTTTTTTTCAGAGATGAGGGAGTGGAGAAGTGGTTTAAGTCTTCCAGTTAGCATTTTGGAGATCATTTTATCAGAAGCATTACAAAGGGAGATTGGCCGAAATCTATTGAGAGTGGAGGGGTGAGGGTCTTTGGGAATGAGGGTGAGAAAGGTATAATTTGTGAATCCTCCCACCTTTTTCTTTTTTATGATGTATCTAATCATTTTTAATAGGTCATTTTTTATTGCATGTCAAAAAGTACGGTTGAAAGAGATAGGGAATCTGTCTAGGCCCGGGGACTTTTCCGGGTGAAGGTCCCATATAGCTGTCATTACTTTTTTTTCAGTGACTTCTCTAGGGAGATATTTATTTGTTGCCTCATCTATTAATTTTGGAATATGCACTAAGAATTCCTCCAGATTTTCTTAGCTTTCCATAGCTGTTAGAAGAGTTTTAAAATGTCAGAGGACTTCTTTTTTAATGTCTTCTTACCCCTTTATTTCGATCCATCCTGCTCCCGTCATTATTTCTATATTATTTTTTATCATTCTTGTTTTGGCTGAATCATGAAAGAAGGTAGTGTTTTTGTCTCCGGATTGTATCCATAGCTGCCTTGACTTCAACCTCCATGTTTCTTCCTATTATCTAATATTCCTGTAACTTTTCCAATGAATCTCTTTTTCTTTTTCTTGACTTTCGGTTGTGTTATCCATGTTTCCTATTTCCTCTTGTATTTTTTGTAATTCTTGATGCAACTCTTCTTTTTCTCTTTGCGGTTCCTTATAGTTGGCCTTAGCCCAATATTTCAATCTTACTCTGGTGGCTTTTAGCTTTGTTTCCCATATGTAACTAGGAGATCCATTTATTTTATGCTTACATATTTTTTCAACCTCTTGTTTTACCTCTTCATGGCTGCTCCATAGCTGATTGTATTTGAAGGGAAGAGGCCTAAAGTTTTCTGCAGTTCCAAATTTCTTGGAGACCAGTTTGTGATCTGAGGCTGTTGATGGAATAATTTTAGAGGAGACTTTGTTGTAGCTGGCCACCATGTTGTCCCTAATGAGAATTCTATCCAACCTTTGTTTGATGTTGTCCTTCCCTAGTATCTTGTTATCCCAATTGTATTTCCTATTTTTGGGAGGGATGTCCAGAAGGTTGCACTGCTCAATGATTCCTTCAAGGATATCTCTGTTTTGATCTAGCTGAAAAATTCCTCCTATTTTTTCTTCTGACTTAAGGATGAGATTTAGATCTCCTCCAAGGATAAGGTTCTCTTCTTGGTCTTCCATTGGGGTTTCTTTTAGAGTATTCCAGCAAATGTTTTTGTCCCTATAGTGGTTTAGATTGGAGAATAGATGTTATATATGCTGATTTTTTTTCCCATTAGTTGCATTTTCCAGATTTGTGTTGATCCAACGTGTTTTCATTGTCGAGTTCTGCAATTTCCATTTTCCTTTTTGCCAAAGAGTACAAATCCCTCATGATGCTCCATTTGCTAAAATGGCTTTTCCTTCATAATTTTTTTTTTCTATGATACTATCCATCTCTTGGCTACTGAGTTTTGTCTCTTAGATAAGGAGGACATCTAGTTTTTCATTTTTAATGAGGTCTTTTATTAATTTTATCTTGGAGGGATGACCCAACCCCCTGCAATTCGAAGAGACAACTATCATTATTTACTAAGGATTAAGGCTGAGGGACCTTTCCCTTTATGAACCTATTGGGATTTTTCCTTATTCTTATTTTCTTTCTCGAGGTAACTCTCCATCGACTGTTGTGTTCCCAAGGTGAGGTCCTTCACAACTGTCTCATCTCTTATTTATTTATTTGAATTCCTTCTCGCTTTCTTTGAATTTTCAACATATAGGAGGGATTATTTGGACATATTTCTTGTTAGAATCCAATATAAGAGGGGGGAGGGGGGCTGGAGAGGATGGGGGATGGAGAGGATAGGGGGGGGGCTATAGATGGGGAATGGAGGAGAAGAGAGCTCGAAACTGTTCTTGGGGATGGTGGAAGGGGAAAGGGGAGGGATGGGGGGGTCAGAAGAAATGAGGGGATTGGACTGAACTGAATCATCTCCAAAATCATGGCATTCCCTATTAATTGAACTAAATCATCTCCCCAACAATGCAGAGGGAGATGGGGAAATATGACCCAGACCAAAATTGCTTTAGGGACATCCAGTTCTAGATTGAAATTAGGCGTCCATCTGTTCATATATAAAACTAAGGTGTCCATCAAATATGGATCGCTTCTAAATATGAGGTCCTGATCATCCTTGGATTTGAAATGGAAGGTGTTGTACCCTCTATCACAAAATCAAATGGAGATTTTGCCCTGGGTGAATTGTGCCCAGTTTCATTCTACCCATTTTTGGATGGCCTTGGGGGAGGAACATAATCCATTGAATTTCCCAACCAACACTTTCTCAACTAAAGAAATCGTTGCTCTCCAAGGCAATTTTGGCAGTAGGATGATCTCAGGGATTTCTTCAAGTTTTTTAACAAATTTGGAGATAGCAGGTCTAGATCTCTGAGGGCCTGTTGAGACGATAAGAGAGGTGAAGGAAGAGGAAATTGCATCAGGCTATGAGTGAGTCGGAGAGGTTGTGCCTTCGCTGGAAGGATTCCCACCCAGATCAGGCTCGGGGAGAGCCATGGTAGTGGAGGCCCAAAGATGCATGTTGATGGTTGCTAGGGCTAGAGCGTAGGCTCATAGCGCTGCTAAAAAAACCTATTATGTTTTTTTTTTATTGTTAATAAGAAAAGCATTGATGATAATATTATAATTTTAAAATAGGAATTAATCTCTATTTATATTATTAATATATGATTATTAATTTTTATTAGTTACATTTAATATTATTTAAGTAATAATTATATTAATAATAAGAAAAAAATATATTTTTATTTTATTATAAAATAATTAATTTATATTATTTTATTTTAGTTGATTAATTTACATTATTTTTTTTGTCAGTCAGAGTCCGATTTATATTATCAGTTCAAAATTACATCACAAAACAACATTGTTGCGTTACAACTAAGCAACCCGAGTTTCAAAAAGAGTTGTACTTGTCTTGGGTGAAAGCCATGGAAAACAGTGCCACTGGTTATTTCTATCACAGAACTATAAAAAAACAAGCAAATAAAAAGCTTCATGGAGGAGGATTTGGAGGGGTTGCTAGTGGTCTAACAAAGAAATCTTCATGGTTGTGCACATGGTAGTCAATGTGCTTGATCTGGATTTCTAGTGCTCAGAGGTGGTCGTGAGAATGTCGTAGCTGACGTCGTAGACTCTCTAAAGCATATAGAGTTTCATTTTGCACATGTTGAATGTCATTAATGTAAGAAATTAGCTCATTTTGTTCTTCATACCTCAGTTTTTGCGTGTTGACTAGATTAAGTTGAACATGTTGCAATTGAATTGAAATTGTATCTAGGGTGACCGAAGCGTCAACTTCACCAGGTGACGTGGATGGAGAGACCTCCATGGCAGCCACGGAGTGCTGACTCTCGGTGGACTCTAAATCTAAGCTCGAGTCACAGTTTTTCCTTCGCTCCTCCATTCCACACTCGAGACTACCTCTGCGTGCACGACCACATTGTCCTGGCATATACCTACCCTTCTCATGCCTTGCTTCTTCATGGTTAGAATTATGGTCTCTCATCCAGAGTGCTGCCCTCTAAATTTGAGTGCAATGGTTTAGACCATTTCCCTCGTCCAACCACCAACACCCTCTGGCTCACAAGAGAATACCACCATCCCAAAGATCAAGTCCCCACTCCTTCCAATGGTGGAGAGGAACCTCCACTTGTGCATGCACAAGACCGACGTTGAACTAGCGTGACCACTGAGCCCACACCAAAATTTCTCCTTGGCTTCCTACACTACCACCACAGACCACTACCCCACAACAAACAAAGAATTCCATAGTAGACACGCCCAATTCGGCTCTTTCCTCACCGCTAGCCCAGTCACAATCACCTCCATTACAAAATTTTTCTCCTCGTACACTACGCTACCAGAATCCCACGAGCACTTGCACTACCATCCCCAACTATTTGCCTCCATCTCCTTCTAATGCACACCCTGTGTTTGAGGCTCAAGCCATAGCTTGAGTGGTAACACCACTACATAGGGTGAAACCTCCAAAAAAACTTTCACCATATCCCAGAACTGCAATATACGATTTGTGTTTCCTGAATGCCTGATAAGCTTTCGAATCCCATCACGCCTCTACTCTTCCCAAGATTCCATAACTAATTTAGTGCAAGGGAATTTAATTTTGCTTGATGGTGTGTGGTGAAAGGCTTGCCTTGCCCTCGCATACCACCACCACTTGGCTCCTTGATGAGACACCCCCTTCGAGACTTCAATATTTTAATCCATGAGGGACTGCAAGGTTTTTAATTTTCCTGGGTCGAGGTCCACTTTGGAGATGAAATCCACCCAGGCACCTCAGACTGATGGTCAGGTTCATTCATTCCTCTATTGATAATGAGTCAACAACTTTATTCCCTGAGCTCAACACATGACTTGTGGTGATGTATTCAAATAATCTAAGGGATCTCCAACAAGATATTCATCCATTAGGGACTGTAGGGTTTGTAATTCTCTTGGGTCAAGGTCCTCTTTGGAGATGAAATCCGCCCAGGCACCACAAAACTCACGTTGAGGTTCATTTTTTCTTCCATTTTCTAACCAGTCAACAACATTATTCCCTGAGCGCGACACATGACTTGTGGTGACGTATTCAAATAATCTGAGGGATTTTTGAATATGAGATGGTTGGGCTTCCAGACGCAATCTCTCGCAACCTTTTGAGGATGGGATCCATTTATGATTTTTTGAGCCATATCTAGGATGAGATAAGAATCCCCTACAATGTGAATCTGATTACACCTGAGATGTAAGGCGAAGGTCAAACGAACTTCAAGCCCTGATAATTCCACTACATTTTTTGTCATGGTCCCACTAGATCCTACATAGGTTGTCCATGGGACTCATCACGTAGGATGCCCACATAGTCATTCGGGTCGATATTCCCTTTAGAAACTCAATCAGAATTTAACTAAATGCATCCCTACGGGGGAGGAGAAAAGACAACAGAGGTGTGAGGAGGAGAAGGTCTGAATTTCATAGCTCTGGGGTGAACCATCGTGTGAGAGAGATTCATTAGGGCTAGCACTCAGGATTCTTGTGGATTTTCTTCCCAATCAGTTGGGTCCCAATTCTCTGCTAGGATAGTTTCTCAAATGTTGGCTAATTTTTGGGACCAAATGAGAGAAACTAAGGGATATTTTTCTTCAAAAATTGTAAGAGTCCTTCCTTTCTAAGTTTTCCACATCAACAATCCCGGGACTAACCACTAAGCTCTAAAAACCACCTGATTCACAAATCGTTGGATTGAACACTCTTTTAACATGGCTCTATTGTCTATTGTAGGTAAATCTATTAGGCCGAAGATGGTGTAAGCTTGGGCCCATACATATCTAGTGGCGAGGCATTCAGCAAGGATATGTTGTTGTGTTTTCTCCTCCTGTCTGCAGAGCATGCACATCGATGGACCTATGAAGCCCCTCTTAATGAGGGGATTCCATGCCATCACTCATTTATGCACAACAAACCACAAAAGGTGCGACACTTTCGGCCATCAGTTGCTTGTTCAGATCCTTTTCCATATAATATTATTTTGTTGGGGCAGGGATGATGCTCTGAGAAGATAAGATTCCTTGATGGATAGTCTTGCAGTCGAATGCCCCCATCTGAGGTTGTCCTGATCATTGGAGACATGGATTTTATTCTAATATAGATACCTGGCTAGGGGATCTCCCATTGGCTGAGGAATTTATTACAGCCAATTATCTAACATTTTCCAGCGCTTCCATCCATATTCGTCGTCATGCATCTTCTAATAATCTGCCACCTTAGTGGCCAAGAATGATTCAAATATTGGCATGAGATCTATCATAGACTGATATTGGGATAAAAATAGAGATTTCTACCATGAATCCTTCCATAACCATGTTGTCCATCCATTTTTTAATTCCCATAAGAAATGATCCTGAATTAAATCACCATTGGCATTTTCTAGATTCCTAATAGATGACCCATTGCAAACGAGCAGTTGTCGAAGAAACTCCTATGTCTTCCCCTATCCATATTTTTGGGTCCATATTACCTTCCAGAGCTCAACTCCACCTTTGATCCATCTACATCAAAGTTTCACTCCAAGGGTGGCATTGAGGAAGGTTGAATCCATGAAGCTTAGACCTCCCATCAACTTTGGAATACATAACTTAGGCCATGCTACGAAGGGCCATTTTTTTCATCGGATGGATAAATCTAAATAAATATTATAAACAAAGCTATCAAGTCAAAGTATATATATTTGGGTGTAGGAGGGGCAGACAACTGGTATAGAGGCATTTCTTGTAGGACATATTTCAGGAGCGTCGCTCTCCTAGCCAAGTTGAGAGCATGAAAGGTCCAATTAGAGAGCTTGATGAATAATTTAGCATAAAAATATTTCCAGGGGGCTATGCGAAGCAGGTTGAATATGGGGGTAACTCCAAGATAGTTAGAGGGAAGAGATCTTATGTTAAAGCCCACGATTCTAGCCAAGCAAGCTTGGAAAAGTATAGAATTATGAAAGAAATATATATTTGACATGAGTTTATTAAGGAGCATACATGACACCTCTTGGAAGTTTTCCAGGATGGTTCTGATCTGAGATGATTCATTAAGTGTTTCTTACCTGAACAGGAGGTTGTTATCAACAAACTGTCGATAGGTCATGTCCACATTGGTGCCCAAAAAACGTAGACTTATCAATAGGTTGGATTTCTTGGTTTCCTTGATCATTATTCCCAAACGTTCCACTTCGATAATAAAGAGAAAATGGGATAGAGGTTCCCCTTGTCAGATGCCTTGGGATGGTAGAAAGGTAGATAAATTCATACCATTGAAAATGATAGAGAAAAATGGTGTGGAGATAATAAATTTAATCCACTGGATTGAGTCTACCACAAATCCAAAGGCTTGCAATACTGTCAGTAAATAATCCCAGCTCAGTAAATCATATTCTTTAGATAGGTAAAGCTTTAAAAGCATCCCTATGGTCATATGAGCCTTCATGTAGTGGATGGTTACATGAGCAGAGACAATCCCATCCAATATTTGGTGGCCCTCTATGAAACCTGATTTCTCATGATATCATGGAGAAGGGGTTTCAACCGATGAAACATGATGGTGGAAAATATTTTGTAAATCAGATTACAAAGAGAGATTAGGCAGAAGTATCCTAACCATGTAGCCTATTGTGATTTATATATGAGGGTTATGAATGTGGAATTAAGGCCTAACCATACTTGTCTTAGTTGTCACGATTCCTCCACTAGCCACCATATTTCGTGGCATAAGAAGGCCCACTCAGCTTTGAAAAATTCGGCAGTGACCTGGTCAGGTTCTGGAGCCTTACTCAAGGGAAGGGCCTTTACCACTTCTTCCACCTAATTAAGAGTGATACGGCTCAAGAGGTCCTTACTCTGATCGTGGGAGATTATAGAGGGAACATTTTTAATAACCTTCTGCAGGGCATCTGACCAGTCATATCCTTCGTCTTGTAGTAAGGAGGAGAAGAATTTTTTTAGCTATTTATATGTATATATGTGTTGTTCCAGTTGGGTATCATCAACGCTCTACAGATGCGTGATTCTATTGTGTTAGCAGTGGTTGATAATTTCTTTATTGAAGAAATTAGAATTGCGTTCTACCTCTCGCAGTCATTGAATACGTGACTTCTGATGGAAAAAAAAATCCTCCTATTGTTTGTGCTCTTCTAGCTCCCTGGAGAGGTGATCTTCCATTTATTCCAGCTCCTGGGATTGACCTTCCCTAATAATGTGGCTCTCCACCTCCTCTAGGTAGACCTCCAATTTGCGCTTCCCCTCAAAGATATTTCAAAATTATACACGATTCCAAATTTTGATTTGAGATTTGAGGGCCTGAAGATTCTTCTGGAAATATTGCATCTTATTACTTTTTGGGGCATTCATAGTCATCCAATAGGTTTCCATATTTTGAAGGAATCCGAGATGACATAGCTAGAAGCTCTCAAATCTGAAGGGTTTTCTTTGAGGGACTGAAGAAGAGGTCATATGTACACTGATGAACCAGTGATATGATCCTATAGAGGGTAGGATCTCAGTTTATATCTGACGATCTTGCAGCATAATATTATCGGAGAACATGAAACGATCCAACCGACTTGTTATCTATTTCGAACCACGTCGACGATTATTCCATTTAAGCCTTAATGGGGTAGAACATCCACCAGATGGAGATCATCAATGGTGTTGTTAAAAACTTGGGACAAGGGGTCCAGCCTATGGACTCCTCCTCATTTTTCCTCGAGGTTCTAAATCATGTTATAGTCACCCCCCAAGATCCAATCCTCCTTGGCCCAATATTGGCTCAGTCCATGTAGGTGTTCCAGGAACATAGATTTGCCATGAGTGTGTGAGGGCCATAAAATGCAGTCAGGGCCATCCCCCTTTTCTCACCAATTAAGTGAAAGGAAGCTAACAAGGAGAAATTGGTTCCTACCCAGTCCTTCAATATGACTTTACCTAGATCCCAAATGATCGCAATTCCTCTTGCGGTCCCTATAGCTACCTCTATAGTCATGTCCTCGCTATTCCTGTAGGAGCGCTGAGTATTTTCCTTAACCTTATCTGTAGTCATCTTTGTTTCTTGTAGCAACACTATCTCTTGTCTATATCTTTTAATTTTCTCTTTTAGGGAGGGGATCTTCCTCGGGCTACTAAATCCCATTATATTACAAGGCATGATCTTCATTAAGAAGGAGGAACAAATCTAGGAAAATAATCCATCAATTGTCTCATTTGCCTCGAGTTCAGTAATAATTATCTAGCTTCTCGAATTAATTCTTTTGTGGATTTCCTTCCCTTATTACTTCTTTCTGGTCCCCCCTCATTCCAAGAGGGCTATGTTCATAACACTGCTACCTTTTCCCACCCCTCGGTATTCTAAATCCACACGACCAGATCAAGCTGACCATTGAGTGAAAAGATGAGCAATGTGGGAGAGATGATTACCTAAGATATCTTTGGTGTCTGCCTTGCTCCAACTCTTGAATATATCCATCATATTTTTTCCCTCTACTCCTAGTCTATTCTGTTTCTCATTTGCCTCCAATATCCTACCTGTGTTGTTCAAAACCTCTTGCACCCGCTAGTCTTCCTCGATGTGTTATGGGAGTTTTATTTTGGCAAACATATTTTCTCCTGGGATTATGAGTTTTTTTATACCTCCATAGACTCGGGTATTTCTCTTGATAATGATGGCACCTCTTGAGTAGGTAATAGGGCTAAATATTTTGCTGCCAAGGCCGCGAAAAAATTACTAGATCCAGGTGGATGCGGTAGAGCTTGAGCCTGCTTGGGCTAACTAGGCCTCGATTGGGAAGGATCTTGGTCCCTTGGGCGTGCTGGTGGCTTCGCCGACTGATGGAGATTGCGGCGGGTGCATCTACCATGCACTTGTTGGAAACCCTCTCCATCTGAAAATTGTGTTGTGGCTTTGGATTCTTCTGCAAGGGTTAATGGGCAATCTCTAAAGAGATGGCCATATTCATGACATTTTCAGAATTCAAGCGAAACATGCTCATAATCGAGTGGTTGGGTCCAGGTAAAATCATGATAGATTAGATCTAGAGATTCGGGAAGGGGTTGAGAGATATTCACATGGACACAGATCCTGGCATATGTAGCATGGCGCCGACGCTTACTGATCTCAGATGCTTCGAAAAATTTTCCAATAGAATTTCCTATCCCTTTGAGGATATTTGGTTCCTAGAAATCATCTGACAGTGAATATAGTTGAATGCAAACTGGTGTTGTTGTGAATTCTTCCTTCTCTGGGTTGTAGCATTCTTCCCAATAACGAAGAAAGAGGCCCACACTGCCCATAAAACAAGGTCCATTCTGAAAAATTCGCTTTCAGTCTTCAAGATCTTCAAGGATTATAGTGAAGAAACCTTTGGCTCTAATACACAATTCGAACTACCTTGGTGGAGCCCATTTTTGTTGGATCTAGACCAATACATCTAGCTCCTTGTGCCAAATCCATAAGAATTTAAAATCATGGCACGATCCTTCATATATTTTCAAGATTTCTCTAGCTGGTTGTTTGGAATGATGAATTTTGGGTTAATTGTTGCCTTTAGCACGGAGTGGTTGCAACCTTCCTTAGCTTGCCATTGTGCCCCCATCAATGGGGTTTCAGTAGCGGCTTCAAATCCAGTCGATCCATTGCCTAGGTGACCCTGAACAAAGGGGGTGTGATTCACGACTTCTCTGAAGGATTGTCGCCCCTCACGCCCCGATGAGGCGCTTGTGATTGGATTATTTGGTCTCCCAACCATGCAACACTGTGGATTACAAGTATGTGATGAAGCTAGTGTAAGGTCTGCAGAATTTTGGCACCGTCAGAGGAATCAAACATAGTGAAACGCTAGCATAGCTCTCTGAGCTATTCCACTATTAATTGATATTATTATCAGTAATTTACTTTTTAATTATTATTAATAATTTATATTAAATTATTATTATATATTACTTTGATTATTGTTTTTTAAATATTTCTATTATTTATTCATATAATTTTCATTGTAATCATAATTATCATTTATTTAATAATATTTAAATAATAATTATGTTAATAATAATAAAGAAAAAAAATGTATTTTATTATTAAATAGTTATTTTATATTATTATTATTATTTTACATGATATATTAATTATATATTTTTAATATTAATTTAATAATATTAATATTATTATTATTAATTAAATTTAATTAATATAAATGTGGTCGATATTATTTTAATAATATTAAAATTATTATAATATGATATATTTCATTTATTAATGTTGTTGTGCTAGTACTATTTGTGAATAAGATTTAGTGCATCACATATCTTGATCTAAATGCTAGTTGTCATGTTACAAAAAGTTAAAAATCAAACAATTTCAACTTTTGAATATAGGAACAAATTACTAGTAGTCCAAGAAATGAAATAACAAAGAGATGAAATAACAAAAACTCAAACACTCTCACCTGTTTACAAAAATGGATGAAGTAATTCACTAGCCCTTAGCATGAATCCATATTTTCCCACAATGTTTCGAATGAGTGTACTTTACACTATTGAGTGTCTTAACATAACACTTTATCATGGTATAATTGTCTATTCTACTTTGATAAGCTACTTTAACACTATTTAAAGTTCATGTAATATTATATTATTTTTGCTAGAAATCCAAACAGACTTAGAATATTTTAAGATATACCCTTTACAATTACTTATAATCCATATAGATTTTAGAAAATTTCCTCATATATTTTCCTATAAAATTTAGGAAAATCCAGTTAGACTTTTCCGCCGGTCATAATTTCATTTAACGAAGGATGAAAAATATAAGACGATAAGATTAGCTAGGATAGACCATATATGCCGAACCCAACCCCTAAAAAAACACCTTCGTGTAGTTAAAGAGTTGATCATTTTTTAGTTTCTCAAAATTATATTTAATAAAACCTATCAAATATTATATTTAATGAGCAAAAAGGGGAGATGTAGAACATCCATACCCATGTGTATATTTAATTTTGAAAGTGTTTTTTTTTAAAGTACGCTCTAAATTGTAAATAATACTTGTGATTTTTTGTTTTACTATTTTGCAAATTTTAAATCAATTCATTATATATAGAATATTACAGTATTTAGTGATCAATAAATCCAAAAATAAAATAACATTAAACCTTCATTATATCTAGAATATTATAGTTTTTAGTGATCGATAAATCCAAAAATAAAATAACACTAAACCTATTAAAGAATAAAGGAAATTAATTCAGAAATATGAATGATTTTTTATTTTCTTTCAAAAAACCACCGATATTATTCATATTATGCCTTTTATAAAAGATGTGAATCACATGATCGTGATTATATTGAAAAGATCATGTAAATAGTTTTGTTTTTTACTATCATAATCATATAAATTATGACTAGTAAACTAAACCACTAAATCAAAATCCACAAAATAATTTGAAAACCGTTTTGGATTCGTTATATTATAACTACCTTAAAAAAAACTTTCAAATTAGTAAACCTAAATTATCTAGAAATTTTTAGTTCTTAGAGTATCAAGCTAGTAAATCTATATTATAGATACATTTTCAATTTCTAAAAGCGAGATATTCGACAGTAAACAACGCTAGCGACATAATAAAAGTTAAGCTTGCTTTATGTATTTATCCCAAAGGGTTGGTTATAAACAATTTGTAAATGTTGATGGAAATTTCTGTTAATTTCGAACAAAACAGAGGAAGCAAAGTTCCTCAACTCAACACAAAGAAATGAGAGAAATTTGGACAAAGAGGATATGGAGAAAAGCTCTGTTTCTATTAACCATAAAATGACAATAAAAATTACAAACTTCTTCAGAACTACAATTCTGGAATAACTAAAAACTCCATACTCTGTTTTTTTTTTTTAACACAGATTACAGTTGCTGAAACACGTGTTTCAGCAACAGGAAGACAGTTGCTGAAACACAGACACAGTTGCTGAAACAGCCTGTAGAATGCATGCTGCTTAAAAAAAACACAGCGACTCTGTTTTCTGATTGTTTCTTCTGCTCTATGTATTTCTCTGCCTTCAAACTCTCAAAACAAATTCTTCTATTTCTTCTAACCTTAAAACGAATTGTTGTTCATCATATTTATAAGTAAAAAGCATTTTTGACTTATAATATAAAAAATACAAAATATCTTCTTATCTTTATCTGCGCATTGAATGTACAGGAAGCGGTGATGCCTTTTGGAACAAAACAAGTCGGCTCACTGTAGGGACATAACTCTGCAAATTAAATGCACAGTGGAGTGCAATAAATCAAGCACGACTTTGAGGCATCCGATATTTCTGAAATATCTACAGCAGATCTGATTTCTGTCCAGCTGTTTATGTTGCAGTTGGAATTAAATTCCAACACTCCCCCTTAATTTCAACTGCTAGGTTTTTCACCATACCCAAGCATTCTCTGAAATGATCAAAACTTTTCTTTGCCAATGATTTTGTCAAGATGTTAGCTAGCTGATCCTCTGTTCTGCAGTGCTGCAAAACAATCTCACCATTGTTAACCAATTCACGTATGAAGTGAAATTTGGTGTCTATGTGCTTTGTCCTTTTATGAAAAACAGAATTTTTAGACAATGTTATTGCCGAGCTATTGTCACAGTAAATGGTTGTGCCCTTTTCTTGTTCATGACACAAGTCTCTGAGAACCCTTCTCAGCCACACTGCTTGGCATGCTGCTGCTGTTGCTGCCACATATTCTGCCTCTGTTGTTGATAAAGCCACAATTGGTTGCTTCTTGGAAGCCCATGAGATGGCTCCCGATCCCATATGAAACACATATCCCGATGTGCTCTTCCTATCATCAACACTTCCAGCCCAATCACTGTCAGTGTAACCTGTCAACATGAAACTTTCAGAAGAGGAGTATAAAATACCAAACCCCTTCATTCCATTCACATACCTTAGAATCCTCTTGGCTGCCTGCCAATGAGTTTCTTTCGGTCTTTCCATAAATCTGGAGATTAAACTCACAGCGTGCATAATGTCCGGCCTAGTTGCAGTGAAGTACATGAGGCTGCCAACTATGCTCTTGTACAATTTTGGATCAAAATCCTTGCTGCTGTCTTCTTTGGTCGATTTCAACCCCATTACAGTTGGAGTCACAGCTGCCTTGCTGTTCTGCATGTTAAATCTCTTCAACACTACTTCTACATATTTAACTTGGGAAATGAAAACACCATTTTCACTTTGGTCTACTTCAATTCCAAGAAAATATCTTAAGAAGCCCAAGTCAGTCATTTCAAATTCACTTTTCATGATTGCTTTAAAATCAGCAATGAGAGAAGCATCATTGCCACTAAATATTAAATCATCTACATATAAAACAACAATAAGAATCTTACCGTTATTCTCCTTTATGTAGAGTGTGGGTTCACCATCACACTTCTCAAACCCATTCTCAATCAGATAAGCATCTATTCTGCTATACCATGTTGTTGGAGCTTGCTTGAGCCCATAAAGAGCCTTCTTCAGTTTGCAGACTTTATGCTCTTGGCCTTCAACTTCATAGCCTGGAGGTTGTTCAACATAAACCTCTTCTTTCAACACTCCATTCAGGAATGCGGATTTAACATCCATCTGATAAATCTTCCATTTATGCTGTGCTGCAATAGACAACACTGTTCTGACTGTTTCCATCCTTGCTACTGGTGCAAAGGTTTCATCATAGTCTTTGCCTTGTTGCTGCTTGTAGCCTTTCACAACAAGTCTTGCTTTATGCCTGTTGATCTTGCCTTCGACATTGCTTTTGGTCTTATAGACCCACTTAATTCCAATGGCATCTTTGCCTTCAGGGAGGTCCACTAACTCCCATGTTTTACTCTTCTCAATTGCACGAATTTCTTCATTCATTGCTTCAATCCATTTATCTTCATTTACAGCATCTTCAAAATGAACTGGGTCATCAACATGACAATATAAAGCGAATAATGAATTCAGACCGGTATTATTGCTTACCTCTCCTTGTTCATAAATCTCATTCAGATTTCTGAATCTTGGTCTTCTTGGTGTGCTTGGAGTTCCATCCGAACTTGAGGGTATTTCTGATCCCTGTGGTGTGCTTGGAGAAGCACTTCCTTGATTTCTCAAGGCTGTTCGAATTTCAGCTTGTGGTGTGGTTTGTTGTACTTGCTGTGGTGGAGGAGGAGCCACCAAAGAAGGGTTATTTTCTGCTGTCCCTTCCTCTTCTTCTTCATGAGACACAATTGTCTTCACATTCACTGTCTTCTCTAAGCTTCCATCCCAAGCTTCATCTTCAATGAACTGCACATCTCTGCTTACTATCAACTTCTTGGTCAATGGATTATAGAGTTTGTATGCTTTTGACTCATCACAATAGCCAATAAATACACACTTCTCCCCCTTACTGTCAAGCTTTTTCCTTAGCTGATCCGGTACATGTGCATATCCTACACAACCGAATACTCTCATGTGAGTGACAATTTGCTTTTGACCACTCCATGCTTCTTCTGGTATTTTGTTCATGACAGCTTTAGTTGGGCATCTATTCAAGATGTAAACTGCGCAAGTGACAGCTTCTGCCCAATACTCATGCGGTAAGTGTTTTGCCTTCAGCATACTCCTGACCATGTCAAGAATGGTCCTATTCTTCCTTTCTGCAACACCGTTTTGCTGAGGTGTGTACCTCGCGGTGAACTGCTTTTGTATGCCATTCTCTCTGCAAAAACGCAGAAAGTCTTTGGAGATGTACTCTCCACCTCTATCTGTTCTGAGCACTTTGATATAATGCCCACACTGCTTTTCAACAAGAGTTTTGAAGTGGCGGAATTTCTCAAACACTTCACTCCTCTGTTTCAGCACATACACCCATGTCTTTCTGGTGTAATCATCAATAAAAGTTAAAACATATTTATTTCCAGCAAATGATGGTATTTGCATCGGTCCACACACATCAGAGTGAACAATTTCCAATGGTGCTTTTGTCCTTATACTCTTTCCTGCTGGAAAGCTTTCTTTGTGTTGCTTGCCCAAGATGCAGCCTTCACAAAGGCTGTCCGGTTTCTCGACCAATGGCAATCCCTTTACTATTCCCTTTCTGTGTAACAGATTCAAGCCTCCGAAATTGAGATGTCCAAATCTCAAGTGCCACAACCAATTTTCATCTTTCACTTGTTCTTGAAAGACTTCTTGTGTTACAGCTGCAATAGTTCTTCCTTCCTTCAAATCTGCCTTGAGTTTGAGAGGAAACATTCTATTGCTGGTCATCTGCACCTGTGCAATGATCTTCTTACTTGGAGGTATGTCTCTGATTGTACACATATCATCTTTGAAGAACACATTATAACATTTGTCAATGAGCTGTCCAATGCTCAAAAGATTACATTTCAGACCAGGTACATAGTATACTTCTGGCACAATCATCTGTTCTCCATTTCTTGCTCGGATACTGACTCTGCCCTTACCCTTGACAGATATCTTGCTATCAGTTCCTGTTGTTACCTCAGATTTCACATTTTCATCCAGATTGGCAAACATTGCAATATTTCCAGTCATGTGATTACTACAACCTGAGTCTAAGAACCAAAAATCTTCTTTTTTGTCTTGTGCAATGTTACATGTTAACAGCACAATCTTTGGATTCTTATCTTCTTCATTTGCAAAATTAGCATTCTGCCTACTATTCATGTCATTTTTCTTTTTCCTACATTCATTGGCATAGTGCCCATATTTCTTACAATAATGACACTGGACTTGGGATTTGTCATACCTTTGTCCATGAGCTTGTTGTTTGCCTGAACCTTCATCTTGGTTCTGATTGCAGCTCCTTCCGCTTGTGCTTGCAGGATTATTTCTGCCTTTGTTTTGGCTTCTTCCATGACCTCTGTTATTTGCTCTGCCTCGACCTTTTCCTTGGCCGAAAGACATCTGAGTCTTGAATGCTTTCTCAAAAGAGGAATCTGTTCCTCTACTCAGTCTATGTTCATGAGACATAAGAGAAGCACTGAGTTCATCTACTGTGAACTGTGAGAGATCCTTTGTTTCTTCTATTGCTACCACAACAGATTCAAATGAGGATAAACTTCTCAAGATCTTCTCTACAATCCTTCTTTCTTCAAGAATTTCACCATGAGATCTAATCTGGGTTATCAACCCAATAACCTGAGTGAAGAAAGAATCTATTGTGTCAAATTCCTTCATGCTGAGTGTTTCAAAGTCTCTCCTCAACATCTGTAACTTTGCAGTCTTCACCTTCTCCATGCCTTGATAGGCAGTTTTGAGAATATCCCATGCCTCTTTGGATTTTGTTGTTGCTGCAATCCGTGGAAAAACACTTTCATGCACTCATTGGAAGAGAAAAAAGAGGGCTTTGGCATCCTTCTTCCTGTCGTTCTTCAACTGGTCTCTTTGTGTTACTGTCAAAGCAGCCAATGCTGCTGCATCTGCAGGTTCAGCATAACCAGTTTCAACCAGCTCCCATATTCCCTGAGAAACAAACAATGCTTTCATTGTTATGGACCAATAACTGTGATTTTTCCCATTAAACTGTGGCAGTTGGGAATTTGTCAAACCAGTTCCAGCATCTGCCATCTTCGCTGTATAAGTAAAGAAGAGATACTGACTGTATAATAAAACAAGCAAGAACTTTCTCTGTTGGAGAAATCTGCTCAATAAGCTTCTTACAGCTCCTACAGTGAAAAAAACAAACTCTGTTTTTGTCTCACTGAGTGCCTAGACCAGCTCTGATACCATGATGGAAATTTCTGTTAATTTCGAACAAAACAGAGGAAGCAAAGTTCCCCAACTCAACACAAAGAAATGAGAGAAATTTGGACAAAGAGGATATGGAGAAAAACTCTGTTTCTATTAACCATAAAATGACAATAAAAATTACAAACTTCTTCAGAACTACAGTTCTGGAATAACTAAAAACTCCATACTCTGTTTTTTTTTTTTAACACAGATTACAGTTGCTGAAACACGTGTTTCAGCAACAGGCAGACAGTTGCTGAAACACAAACATAGTTGCTGAAACAACCTGTAGAATGCATGCTGCTCCAAAAAAACACAGCGACTCTGTTTTCTGACTGTTTCTTCTGCTCTGTGTATTTCTCTGCCTTCAAACTCTCAAAACAAATTCTTCTATTTCTTCTAACCTTAAAACGAACTGTTGTTCATCATATTTATAAGTAAAAAGCATTTTTGACTTATAATATAAAAAATACAAAATATCTTCTGATCTTTATCTGCGCATTGAATGTACAGGAAGCGGTGATGCCTTTTGGAACAAAACAAGTCGGCTGCCTGCAGGGACATAACTCTGCAAATTAAATGCACAGTGGAGTGCAATAAATCAAGCACGACTTTGAGGCATCCGATATTTCTGAAATATCTACAGCGGATCTGATTTCTGTCTAGTTGTTTATGTTACAGTTGGAATTAAATTCCAACAAATGTTTTACGCATATAATCCAATCTGGGTTTAAAAGCTACTCGGTGAATGAAACGAACTTTACGCACATTCCTTGTCTATAAAATAATTTACCAATTCAATAATTTTACTTGGATGTTTATTTAGAACAGTCCTGTTTTAAATTATAACCTATGCGTTAAGTCGTCTTTCATCTGCAACCAATTCTATTTTGAACTAACAAGGCCATACATTTTATGTCATGGAAAATAAGCACTCACGCTAATGATGTACAAACTTTTTTGATAAGGAGGATTTCATTATTTTTATTATGGGTGGATCAGAAATTAAATTATATTTTTTTGTTTGTGAAGTGATTTGAGTTTATTAGAAATTATATTAAATATTTATTAGATTTTATATGCGATTTGAGAAAAAAAGTAATTTAGAAGTATTTAAATCGTCAAAATCACTTTAATTTTTATGTAGAAACATTTAAGCCATCAAAATCACTATAATTCTATCCAATTTAAACCACACCAACACTATAATTCTATCCAATTTAAACCACACCAACACTAAAATAACTAAATTTAACTTGTGTCCCTGGCTAACACAAACCCAACAACCTAAATTTGATGGTGAGTAACCTTATGAGGCTCATCCTCAGCCTCCGTGAGGTTTGATGTTGAGTCACGTGACCTTGCTAATAGCAAATGATGATTTAAATGCCAGTACAGAAGCTCAAAGATCAGAGAATTTCAACGTCTGAATATAGGAACAAATAACTGGCAGTCGAAGAGATAAAAAAACAGAAATTTAAACGCGCGCAGGTGTTTATTATAAAAATGGATGAAGTAATTCACAATGTGACAACGGAAGCCGATTTGTGTGAAGAGGAAATGGATAGAATCAACCTGGATCGGCTTCAGGGAACCGTTGAGGGAGCGGGCGGAGAAGGCAGCGCAGGGATTGGAGAAGAAGACGTGAACATGGTCGATGCAGATACTACGAGAGATGAAGAAGAGCAGCAGGTAAATCCACAGGAAGAAAATAGAAATACAAAGGAGAATCCCCCCGCTCGACAAAATATTGGAGTGGAGGTAGACCCCCATCCTCCTCGTGATTCAGCGGGGACGAGCCAGAACCAACGTGAAAAAAAGCAGGCGAATCCATCGTCGGAAAAAGAAAGCAGGCGTAGGTCCTGGACCTTACCCTTAGATCATCCCGCTTATATTTCACTACCCCAAAGGGTTGTGGCAAAGTGGAGGGTTGACAGGGAGAGAGAACGAAATCGATAGGAGGCCGAAGCATTGTGTAAAACCAACCAAGAAATGCATGACAATTCCTGCAATGCCTGACCTCTAAATAATCTGTTTGTTTTTCTTCACACGAGATGTTGGCAACATTTACTCATTCTCTTCTTCGTTCAAACAAATTCATTTATCAGAATCTTCTTTGGAATATATTTCCTATCAATGCATTCGTTTCGTTTATATCCATGCTTAAATGGATTTTATCTTTTATAAACTTGGATGTGCAAAGCAATGATTCTTGATATCATGTTAAAGTTATGCTTCATAACATTCTTTCTTCTTATCACCATATGGTATCATAGGGACTGCATCATGTTGAACTTTCTGAGCCTCTTTGGTGCTGTGTTTTTATTATATTTGTTTATGGGCTGGTTATATTATAATCATTTTATAATTAAAATATTTTGATTTTAAAAAAATTTAAAATTTATTAAAATTTTGAAAAAAAGATATTAAATTGAATATTTTGAACTACTCTTTAGATACTAGGATCTCACACCTATTCTTAGAGTGTCAATCCTATCTTTATCACAACAAACAACTAATTCTAGCTTTCTCTATTAATTTTAACAACCAAATGTCATAATAATACACACATCAAATCTCAATATTTATGAAAAATAGTACACACATCAAATGTAGATATTTATAAAATTTTCATTTCTTAGTGTGTCTAACAAACTTATATTTGACTTTCAATTAATGTGTAACTTCTTCTAAACTCTTGTTTCATTTGAGTCACTTCCTACATTAATACAACTTCTTTATATAGATGATCAACATTTAGGTGAAATTATATATATATATATATATCTGTGTGTGTGTGTGTGTGGAAAAAAGTTATTTCTTTTTACCATCATAAATTGATTTTTAATTGGAACTGGTATTATAGTTATTGCCTATCTAATCTATTAATAACTTAAAGTCTCCCAATACTTATAAATATTTTCCTATTCTTTTTTCTATAAAAATATAAAATACATAAAACTTAACTATTCCCTTACTAACAACATGTTTCAATATAATATAATGTATTGATAAGAAAAAATAATGTCCCCTCCATTATAAATTTGTATAGCTCTTGTTGGCATTGTAGTGTTGGCATTCATATCAACAAGCTGTTGGTGTTGCTGGTCATATGCATGTGTAATGAGTGCTTGGTGTTGGATGATTGGTGATGACCTTGTTAGTTGGTATTGATGTCAACATCCTTATGACTAGACCTAGTGGAGATAATGTTGTGGCTGCTGACTTGGAGATTGATCCATATGTGTATTGGTTTGAGGTTGGCTTGTTGTGTTGGTTGGAGATGTTGCTGTTGTAGGAGGTTGGAAAGTTGCTCACGTTCTGTTGATTGGAGATGCTACTACTATAGGTGGTTGGAGTGTTTCTCTAGGTGTTGCATATGTCTCTACATATCTTGGAGACATTGCATATGCTGCTTCATGTGTGAGATGTGATTGTGTGTGTTGGAGATGCTTCTACTAGTAATGGAGGTAGTTGTATGACTTGATGTTGTTGTTGCAAGAGTTTTTGATGCCGTTACAGGTGTTGGAGATGTTTACACAGGATAAGCTTGCTGGTTGAGGTGGTGGAGGTGTTGGTTTTGGTCCTAAGGTTGGCATAATAGGTCTTATATGTCATTGACTTGTTCCTATCCTATTCAGTAGTTGCAGAATTATCTTTGTGGATTGGAGGAGTGTTAAGAAGTGGATGAAGATGGTCCAATAGGTGCCAGAGGTTATGGGTTGAAGGACTTATGTTTTCACTAATATATTCCCACTATCACATGGAGGATCCATCATCAGTGCTACTCGAAATCCATAGTCGCATGGAGACATGCTCAAGGCAGCGTTTATAGCCCCAGTTGAGTTCAGACAGTGTCAAGGGAGATACTATGATGTTTTCACAAAAATTGCTTAACATTCCTCACATTGTTGAGCTAATTGTTGCTTGAACAAAAAATTTTGGCTTTTGGTTGGAGCATTTCATGGGACCTCTAAAAGCTGATTAAAGTAGAAATTATCAAAAAGGATAATGGAGTTAGTGGTTGATTGATTCAATGAGTTGAATCGAGATTAAATCAAGTGTATGAACATAGTTGTGATGCCAAATAGTTCTTGGTAATTATTAAGTTGAGCAATTGAGTTCATCTACATATTGGAGAAAGCTCATTGTGAGTTGGTTGATTGCCTAGTTATTTGAGTGGAGTTTGAGAAAATTGGAGTAGAGTTAGAGAAAATTGCTTTGCAACTGGTGTGTAGATTTTTCTATGGACTTTTGATTGCAACTTGTGCTACAAATTTATCATTTTATTTATCTTTAATGCTATGTTTCTCCAGTGCTCATCTTGAGGAAGTTTTAGGAGTTCAGACTCAAAATATATGAAACAAGGCTTACGTGGACAAACTCAAGGCACAAAGACTTTGAGTATACAATGAATTGGTTGATTTAGTAGAAGGGAGAGTTTTCTCCATCCAATGGTGGTTGGATAGTTCGGTAGAAACTGCGCGAGTCTCATTGGTCATGATAGTACCAACAGATCAGAGTCTATAGAGTTGATTCTTAGTTCAAGAGTAATTGGGTGAGGATCATTGAAGGTCGTGGCCTCTGTAGATCCAAGAGAGAAATAATTTCATGTTTTATAGTGCCAGCATACTCTTAAAGAAGTTGATTCTTCCAACTCATGGGAGTGATTTGATCCATACATAATTTGTTCAACAAATTAATGAAAAAATTGAGTGGCATAACAACAACAGGGTGGTGTTTTTTCCAAGTGAAGGGTTTTTCACGAGATATCTTTATTTCCATTCTGTGATTTATTTTTATGTTTGCATATTTATTTTTGGTGCTCTAATCTTTAATTATGTGTTTTAGTTCATGTATGATTACAATTTAATTATTTGAAGAAAAAATTTCAAATCCTTACACTATTGTTTCACTGCCACACCTCTAAGTATTGATCTAGTTTCCAACAATTGGTATAAGAGTGAGGCTCATAGGTGGATCTTGAATGATGGAGAGAAGATATTGGAGATGTTGATATAAATTTCCATATTTTTTCCAGAATGAATTCTCCAAAAGAAATTGGTTCATACTATTGCAAATTTTAAAGCATGGAAAGAAAATGTGAAAAATAAATTATTGTTTTGTAGCTCTAATATTTTTTGATTGCTTTGTGAAGGAAATATTGAATATTTGCCTTCATCTAAGATATAAAAAAAGAATTCTGAAGCAAGAAAAATTATTTTCGAAAATATCCATAGTGCATATTTGGAGAAAATTGGAGATTTGAAATATGCTAAGGAAATTTGGGATATAATGCTATGCTATATGGAGCAAGCACTAGCAAAAATTATAAAGAAATTGAGAAGAGAAATAAAAATAAGAAAAAAGCTCCACTTGAACAAGCTGTGAAAAATTTCAACAAATTTGAAGGTATAAGTCGTAATGACATACTTTTGAGTTATATTTTGGACAATGGTAATGACAATGATTCATATTTGCTTAGTGATAGAAATTATGATCATAATTATATGCTTCTTAAAGCTCAATATGAATATGCCAAAGTTTTTATTGAAGAATTTTCTAATGAAATTGGTATACTAACAAATGTACGCAATGAGTATAAGAAGAAATTACGGGATTGTGATCAAAAGGAGAAAATTTTCAAAGAAGAAATTAATACCTTGAGAACATAGTTGGTAGAATAAAACATATTAGGAGTGAATTGCAACAAAAAAAAAGATATAAAATATTATGTTGAAGAACTTAAAGGTGCGATTGACAAATTGAGAAAGGAGCTTGAGGAAACGAACCAATAACTAGATATAAAGGAAAAGCACCATAGAAGTGAGAAAAATTGGCAGAAATCTTAAAAAGGGTCAGACAATTTTGCATGTAAGAAGCAATGACAAAGAGAACCAAAGAAACCTATAGAAAATATTTTTTTCTAAAATTAACAAAAGAAAATGAAAACAAAAGGGAGCTTTCACATCTACAAGATCATTTTCTCCTATGGTTAATGGTAGCATTTTTCAAAGGAGAATTCAAAACTCCTTTGACTCCTTGATGGACAAGATTGAATGCTTCAATTGTCATAATTTTGGCCATGTGGTAGCTAATTGTATGAGGAGAATGCACACATCATGCAGCAGTATGATCAAGAAGAAAAGGAGCTACATTCAGGTATAAAAAATCTTCCAATGGTCATTTTTTTGCTTCTAACATGTTTGGGCATACAACCATTGGTTGCAGATCTAGTGTAATAAGGTGGAGGTCCAATATGACTAGAAAAATATTCTATCCTTTTGCTACATATCTGGGTCACATAGAGTGTTATGTGTGCCATAATTTTTAGCACATGTCCAAGGATTATAATATGCCTAGATCTATGAAGCCATTTGTTCTAAAGAAAAGCTCAAGGGAAAATGGTCAACCAAGGAACACATGGAAGAAGGAGAACCAACTTGGAACATGTGGCATTGAACTTTGTTCTCACGATGAGGATGAAATGTGGTATATAGATATTGGATTCTCACACCATATGTCAGAAGATATGAGAAAATTTCATTATCTCAATAAAATAAAAAGTGGCCATGTTGTCTTTGAATGTGGTGAATTTGCTAGAGTATTGGGAAGTGGAAAGGCCAAACTTGGTGAGAAGAGGACAAATACATAAGATGTTTGAGTCACTGAAGGCCTAAAGCATAATATCTTGAGTGTGACCCAAATGGTTTATGGAGGAAAGGAAGTGATCTTCAAATCCAATGGTTGCATCTGAAAGGAAGGATCAATGAGAGTGATTTCTAAAGGAATGAAGACACCGAATAATGGATGTGTTGAAGGAAAGAGTGAAAAGTAAGAATATACCAAGAGAGTACTCTTCCTCATCATATTCATATTAGATGAGATCAGTCCATACTGCAATCCATTCTTTCATGTTATATCTAATCAAATACATAAGTATGTAGGTGGCTTGCATGGTCTCACAGGGATTGTTGGAAGCTTGATTTAGTTCCTTCATGCACCTTCATATCAACAAGAGTACTTCATATGAGGTATATCATGCTTAGGGGGAGCTATTTTCTCAAGGCTTGATTCCTTATGTTTATTTCTTTTCACTCATTATTTTTGTAGATAATTATTGTATATGAGTGGAAAATATATGTATATCAACCTTGTTGCAACATTCATTGATTATTTTTTAGCTATATGTTTATAGATGGTTTTTGGAGCAGCTGCATGTTGAGTTCTTATGATGGTATTGGAGATCTGACAACCGCATGTTTGTCTTATGCATATGATCAAGGTGTGATAGAGGATCACACATTTAAGGGGATCATATGTGCTTCCTAATGCATTTGTAGAATGTTGACATTGTTTCATGTAGGATTATTTTATTATTGCTATCACATTTTTCTAGATGGATCATCTAGAATTTATGTACCTCATTGCTTATGTTTATACTTCTAAATGAATCATTCATGTTGTTGAAATTTTTTAGATCACTGAATTTATGTTTCAATTGCATGGAGAGAAATAACATACTGGTACTTATGATGTGTTGGATATTCATATGGTTGAGTCATGTTGATTCTTATGGATACTTGTGCATTGGAGAGAACGTTTCTCACCTATGATGAGGATATGTATTTGTTGTTTTTCATGATGTTTTGGAATTGATGAGATATTGTTGCTTGGACTTTGCACTCATGTAGATATTTTGTTGCACATGACGAGGACATGTATTTATTTATGTCACTATTTTGGTGAGCCTTAAGGATACTTTGTGATGATGAGGTTGTATTTATTGTTTCCCTATGACATATTCCTATGTTGCTGCTATTAATTTCCTTTCTTGTTGATGCACATGTGGAGTATGATGGTGATGGAAATTTTTGAGTGTCCATATACTAGAACATTATGTGGCCAATTCTTCTATTTGTTACTGCTACACATGGAGATTATATTGTTGCTTTTGGAGATATTATATCATCGTTCATGGAAGCCTTGTGTTTGTTGGATATGCCATGAATTGTATTGCTTCGCCCATATATATCATTTGTTGATGCCCATTGATTCAATGTACTAATGTTATTTATGTTTTGGGAATGTATTGATGAGAGAATCATTTTGTGCAGATGTAAAAGCCATGTACTATCTTTGTTTCATATTTTGAGCACATTGCTCATGGAGTGACCCATGGTGTCTAACACATATTTTCATTTACTATGTATGGGTCAATGGAGTCCAAGTCATGTATTGTGAATTATATCATCTATCTAGCACTACTTTAGGTTCATAATGTAAACTTGGATCCATAGATTCATGGTTGGTGACAAGTTTAAAGGAGTCATATGCCAATCCTAGTTACTTGTCACGACTATGTATTTACTCCATGAAGCATTGTATGTATTGTACTTCATTGTATATCATGTCCAAATTCAGTTGGAGTCATGGTTCATGAGGAGTACTCTCTTGCACATAGCAAGGAGGCTCATTGTAGCAGATAGTGTGTTGATTGAATATCCATTACATGTTATTGGGAGCATGTTTAGTTTAGAGATGACATGGAATTGGCAGAGACATGTTGGCACTCGATTTCCCTGTTCTACGTGATTATCTTGCATAGTATACTTCTATGTGATGCATCAACATGAGGTTGTGTATGACACAAGGATTCCTTTTCTCTTCCAACACATTATTAGCATTGATATGGCCCTCGACCATTGATGTCAAAAGGGGAGAGATTTTGGATTGTTGTATCATCCTCACATGTTGTAGTGAGGTTGATATCAATGCCAAAGTGGGATTTTGTTGGAATTTTAGGGTTGGCATTGATATCAACAAGCTCTTGGTGTTGTTGGTCATATGCATTTGGGATGAGTTCTTAGTGTTGGTTTATTGGTGATGGTCTTGTTAGTTTGCATTGGTGTCAACATCCTTATGACTAGACCTAATGGAGATGATGTTGTGGCTGTTGACTTGGAGATGGATCCACATGTTGTATTGAGGTTGACATCAATGCCAAAGGGGGATTTTGTTGGCATTTTAGTGTTTGCATTGATGTTAAAAATCTCTTGGTGTTGTTGGTAATATGCATTTGGGATTACTTCTTGGTGTAGGATGATTGGTGATGGTCTTGTTATTTGGCATTGATGTCAACATCCTTATGACTAGATCTGGTGGAGATGATATTGTGGTTGTTGAATTGGATATGGATCCACATGTGTATTGGTTTGAGGTTGACATGTTGTTTTCACTGCATATACTGCTGCTACATGAGGTTGGAGAGTTTCTCATGTTGTGTTGATTGGATATGTTGTTATTGTAGGTAGTTGGAGTGCTACTTTATGTGATGCTGATCAGCTGATCAGGTGCTCAGCATTAAAGCTAAAAAATTAAAGTGCTCAAAATTCATTGGAAATTGAATTAAAATGAAGAGCTCGTCGCCAGGAATCCGACACAATTTGTTTCATAAAAAACCGACTCCAGATGAGGAAGATAGAACCTGTTGTTCATTTTCCTAAACAATAGAAAAAATTGCACAACACGACAGAATGGTGACCTAGAAGCCCAGTTAGTAGAAAAGGGATATTCTGGGAATATTATGTCATTTTCACCCAATGACACTATGACAAGTGTGACTGCAGGATTTTCCAGAGATTTTGGGTTAAGGTGATTTTTTTTTTATGTGCTCCAAAGGTCGATTTTCATATTTAAATGGTGCATTTTACTTTTATTATAAGGTTGGGGATAGTCCAACCAGGGGCGAACATATGGTGCAGCCAGGGGCCACCACATACCCCCTCTGGTGGACCAAGGTCAAGGCTGAATTGTATTAACAATGGTTGAATTAATGGTTGAATTTTAATGTTCAAAGTACGAATTACATACATATATGGAAAGGTCCAAAATATATCCAAAGTATGAAATATATCCAAAGTCCACAGGTTAGATTATTAAATGCAGGTGGAAAAATTGTTAATACACAAGTTGGGTGGAGTTTAGGGCTCGACCCTACTACCTCGCCCACACAACGCATGCTCATTACCAACATACCACAACATATGACTTAACGGTTTATTCTTGTGGCATATATTTATGTTCATATCATTCGACCGACAGGGGAATGGATGGGGCCAACCTTGCGGGTCAGCTCCCTCCCCACATGACCTTACCACAGGACCTAAGGCGAATACCATTGCAGAGTTTATGATAATGGCATGAGATTAAGGTTAACACAAAGTTTAGTTAACTTGTAATTACTGTATTAATGCACTAATCCTCCACTAATCCATATTTGTATTAAAACGCACTTAGCGCAGTTAAACCAAGATTAACTTTAATTAAACTACAGATTAATTCGGTGCAGCCACCAAATTCAGCGCCGCCCCTAAATTTAGTGGCCCTAACTGGAGTTCTCTCTAGATTTAGTGGGGTTTCCTAGGCTAGAATTGAGGAGGCAATAAATTTTGCAAAATTCGACCAAATTGGGAGCAAGAAGAGTCTATTCTACATTTTTTGGACATTATGAACACATTGAAGTAGGTTTCAGGAGCAGTAGATGATTATAAACAACACTTTTTTCACATTTTAGCTAATACAAAGGCTCAAACCATGGAAGTTGGAGCAAGGATTTGCAGCCCAAGAGGGGTGAAATCCTTCATCAAAACAATGTGTTAATGGATCGTTATGATGGTTTGATGTACATTTCATTCCTGCTATTCAGCATTATGTTTTAATGTTTTTATGCTCATGAATTTACATGAAACTCAACTCATTTTCCTGTTTAACACTCACAAACACCTCAAGAAACCTATGCACATAAAGAAAGTGATCAACAAATTATTTATAATTGTGAATATGAAATTACCAAAATAAAACTAACATTCAGATTTAGATGAGTTGCATATGTCTCTACATGCCATGGAGACATTGCATATGCTGCTACATGTATGACATGTGGTTTTCTGTGTTGGAGGTGCTTCTACCAGTAATGAAGGCAATTGTCTAACTTGATGTAGCTGCTGCAGGAGTTGGTGGTGCTGCTACAGGTGTTAGAGATGCTGCCACAGATTTTGGAGATGTTTACACATTGTTGAAAATTGTTATAAAAATAAAAACTCTAAAAATAGAAATTCTAAAAATAGAAAGTTTAAAAATATAATTTAAAAAAATAGAAATTCTCAAATATTACTTTCCAAAAAAAGTAAATCACCTTGCATCAATTGGTAATCAAGCATTGTTGATGGGAAATTCCTTTTACTCATCAATCAATCATAATAGTTCAAATTCAACTTAATCATCAATATTATCATTAATAATAATAATAATAATAATAATAATAATATTATTATTATTATATTTTTATTAAAAATAAATTCAATTCTCTCAATGGTGAGACTCAATTATGTCATAACTCCCCTCAATTAAATCGTTTTCTTTAATGATTTGTTCCTCTTTACCCTATGTACCTCTTACACTAATAATGGGGCCATCGTGTATCGTGATAAAAATATTCCTCTTACACGTATTTAATGCATAGGTTACACTTCTATCCCAAATTCATAAGTTACACTCATCTCCTTTATGCCATAAGTTACAACCCTAATTTGGTATATGTTACTCCTCCTCAAGTAATAAATATTGTCCCTCCTTTATGCCAATAATCCATTTCCCCTCCTGTATATATGACTCTCATATCATCTCACCTCACTTACCTGTGCAATGTGAATTCGAGCTTGAGATAGATGTTTAGAGTCTTGAAGGAGATTGTGAGAGAGCAAGAGACTTTGAGAGTAAGAGAAGATTTTAGAGAACCAAAGTGATTCAATGTTTTCATCAGTTAATGATATCAGATATATTATTTAGATTTGGGTGAAATTCTTCATTCTGTCATTGTACTTTGTATCTCTGCTAAACAATTAATTTCTAATAGAAGAAGAATATGGTTGGGTTTTCCTCTTGTGGGTTTTTCCCTGGTCATTGACCTAACTTCTCTATGTATCAATGAGTTCTTGGTTGTATTTCATTGTTCATATGGTTTATATGGTTTATGTTCTATCTATAATTACTTAACTTATTTTGCAACATAAAGAAGTTTTGGATTGAAGTGATTGTAATAACATAGAAAAACAAAATTTCATCATGGTATCGAGGATTTGGTGAAGACAAACTCAAGAATACAAGATCCATTTGCATCTCTATTTTTCCTCAAATATCTCTTGTTGTCCACTCCATTTGCAATTCTCTTTCTGCTTAAATATCTCTTGATGTCCACTCCATCAACAACTCTTTTTATGCTGAAATTTCTTGTTGTATACTCCATTTGCAGATCTTTTTTTTCAGAAATACTTGTAGTTGTTCCTTCTACTTGCTGCTCATTTTATGTTAAAATATCTCCTCTTTTATTGATGAAATTTACATCTAAAATTTTACTGCTAAATTTTATAGCTAAAATTCTATTGTTGGAATTTGCAGTTGAAATCTTACTACTGAATTACTGTTGAAATTTTATTGTTTAAAGTTACTTTTGAAATTTTACTACTGAAATTTGGCTGCTAAAATTTTACTGCTACCTTTCTTCTAAGATTTTAAGGAACCCAAGATATGATAGTAATTTTGGAGATAGTAATTAAGGTGTTGCATGTGTTTAATAGTTGTGGTTTTGGTACTTGTTAATGCATGTAAAAAGAAAGAGTATTTTTATTTATGTTTATGCATACATAAGAAAGTGTTGCCTTGAAAAGAATTATAATTCATAGAATATTATGAATTAATAACTGATAGAAATTAAATGCTGAAAATAGGGGGATTTTGACTCTCTCACATTATATGAGAATGGTAATAATCTCATGGGTTTTGGTAATTTTGATATTAAATTTTACCAAATATAGTGCTTGTAAGTAAGAATCATGACTTTTGCAAAAGATGGAATGATATTTTTCTAAATTAACCTCTTTTGCAGTGATCAAAGATGAACTATAACTAATATCATTGTAGACAATGAACTATAATTATTATTACATGTCTTAACTTTGGGATGAATATTTGAAAATATGTATAAAATCAATGGAAGACCTATCCATGCATTGATTCACGATAAGTAATTATCAATATAAATTGTGGCACCAAAAGTTCACTCATCTTCATTATAAAGCATTACCTCATGTGAGAAAGATGGTTTCTGAAATACCTGAGTTGGAGTGGATCATGATGGAATTTTCCAAGTGGTGATCAAGAAAATGCATTTCTTCTGCCAATGACAGATCAAGAGGGAGCTAAGAACTTCCTTCAATCCCAAGGTATTTTCAAGTCTTATGTTGTTTATTTATGTCATTTTTATTATTTATATTTATATTTATATATCATTGGCTATTTTTCCTGCATGAGTATTTAAATGATTTTTTCACTAAATTCTTGATGAGAATGTGATCAAGAAAAACAGATCTTGAAGATCATCAGGTTGCAGAATAGTGCATGAAGAGTAAACTCTAAGATGAATTTGGTGCAATAATAATGAAAGAGTCACTGTGACATATATAGAATAGAGAAATACTTTCCTCATCACTAGGTAAACTTTTATTATGTTTATTTACTTTGTTATTATTGATATTTCTCTTGTTCTGGGATCAACAAGTACATTTGATGAATGTGAGAACCAAGTCCTTTGTATCAAGATTGAAGAAGGCGTCAAGCCATACCATGAGTTGAGTGGACATGAAGTGGAAAAGAGCTCAAGAATTTTCCAAATAAGTTGGAATCAGGAAAGATACCCCAGAACAAAATGGGTTGTTATGCAATCAACTCACAAAACAATAGAAAAAATATATCAAAGACTTAGAAAATATCCTCTTCGAAAGGGGAACCTCATTTAAATTACATGAATGAATAATTCTTGGATGATTAAAATGAAAAAACCTCTATCGAAGCTGCTCTAGGGCTCCAGAGTGTCTATCGAAGCTACTCCAGGGCTGTAAAGTGTTAATAACTGCTTGGTTCAAATAGCAGAATAGGAATCATTACTCCATCGTTACTATAGCTCAGAGTAGCAGCCTGAGCATTATAAATTTCTTCCGCACAAAAGACAAAACGATCTCTCCACCACATGAATGGTTGGGAATTTATGTTCTCATAATCCTTGGTAAAATCGACATTATAGCTATTCCTGGACTAGATGAATTATCGGAGGAATATTGTTTAATCGTGGAAAGAGAAAGAAAAATTGAACATTTCCTATCACAACCCTTTTTCGTAGTAGAGGTATTCACGGGTCTCAGAAAACATGAGTAAACGAGCTTTTGCTCTAGCTTCCAGAGATAAAGGTACATGGACAACCATCTGATGTCTTCTAAAAAAAGAAGAAGATGAAAAAATGAGTACATAATTGGTCCAAATATTAATGATTTGGGATGATCGGATATCTGGGAATGTGGACTAGTAACTCAATCCCAACTGTTCTCGTGCTTTAGAGTGTTTTTCCAACCAAGGTTACATCAAATGTAATTCAACCCACCCAGTGCTCCAAATTATTTCTCCAAACAAGGCTCCGAGACAAGTAACTCAACCCAACAACTGTTCATTAGGTTCCAAATTTTTTTTCCAACCAAAGCTCCAGGAACTAATAATGCAACCCAACAGCTAAAGGAATCATGAGAACCAACCAGAGAAAAATTAATGTAAATAAACCCACAATACCATGGATATCCAAGAAATGGAAAGGCTAGTAAAATCCACATGCATACACCATTCATGCAAAAACTAGTGAGGAAAGCATACATGCAACATGGTACATGCAATAAAATATTGTTGTAACTATTGATACTGATGTCCACCTGCAGTTTCCTTCTTTTCCTTCGCCTTCTTTCTCCAAATCACCAAGTATCCACATTCTCCAAGAGTGCTCCAAGAAAACTCTAAGTACCCAAGAGTATGAGAGAGAGAGAGAATAATGAGAGAGCTCCAAAAGTGCACTAACAAAAGGTACAAACTGATCCTCATAAGCATTTTTATAGAAGAGACCCCTATTTTCTTCATTTTCCTTCATTTTCCTCCTCACATGCAACCTATGACCTTTCATTTCCCTTTTCTCCTAATTTCCATTATTTCATAAAAAAATGTGCCCAAAAATACATTTTCCTCTTTAATTCCTTAGCAATAGCCTTTTCCAATTTCTTTAGCCACAATAAACAATGTGAACACCCACACTAGGATTTTTTTTCCCATCATTCAACTTGGAATATGTGTCCCATTAACCGTGGTTATCATTTTAACTTTATTACATGAAATTTTCACCAAGGATGTTACAGAACCCTCCCCCTTGGGGAACACCATCCTCGGCGTTCAATCAAACATATACCTCAGCAACATCATTGAAAAGTAAACATACTTCCCATGGAGCTTTATAACTTATCTTGTTGTGGTATTTACAATGGTCACCCTGTTGAAAAGAAAACTAACATGGAATCCTAACAACATGACAACTACAATGACATGGCACCATAACACTTATTGGAGCTTTATAAAATTTCTCATGGTTGTATTTACATCCATATACATATGTGCATATACCTAATCAACACATCAAACATAAATCAAAACATCACCAAAACATATACCAAAAATATACCAACATCACACCAAAACTGATTTCCCTTAACTCAAAAAAAGGAAGGATACATAGGCTGCCATCTCCCATGTAGCTTAATCGGGTCCAAAATTCTTGCATTGCACTTTAACTTGCTCGATTTCTCGATACTGGATCATGAGTGTATTTTTCTACAAAATGCACTGTAGTTCTAGTTGGACTCTCCTTCTGTTTCCACCTGCAATATAGAAAAGTCAATAGATAGATCAACATCTTTAACATATTTCTTAAGTAATGATATATGAAAAACATCATGGAATTTCATTGTGTAAGGTAGTGCAAGTCGATATGACACTGGTTTGATCCTCTCAATGATCCTGAAGGGTCCACAAAACCTTAGTGCCAGCTTGGCACATGATCCAATATGAAAGGATCTCTTCCTGGGCTTCATACACAAGTACGCCTAATCCCCAAATTTAAAATCCTTGAAAAACCTGCTCCTATATGCATAATTCTTCTTGCTATCCGGTGTTTCTTTCAAGTTCTTCTTGATCACCTGTTATTCTTGTTCCATTTCTACCAACATATATGGTTCAATAAATGCTTTGTTAATCAGACCACTACAACTGATAGGAGTGTTGCAACCACGTCGATACAATGCCTCAAAGAGACTCATCGTCAATGAATCTTGATACCCATTGTTGTAGGATAACTATAACAATGGAAGATACTCTTCCCACTTGCATTATTGATGCATTGCATACGTCCTCAACATAACCTAAAACATCTTGTTGACCCTCTCATTCTGTCCATCTAGTTATGGATGATAAGTTGTATTGAAGGTCGACTTGGTGCCCAATCCTGAAAACAACTCCTTCCAAAACTTGGAAGTGAACTTTGCATCCCTGTCGGTCACAATCTTCTTTGAAACACTATGCAATCTGAATATTTCTCTGATAAACAACTATGCTACATCTCTAGTTCAGTATGTAGTCTTCACCAGTATATAATGAGAAACCTTTTTCAACCTGTCCACAAAAACGATGATGGAATCATGCTATCTAGTTTTCCTGGGAAAACTTGTGATGAAATACATGGAAATGACCTCCCATTTCCACTATGGAATCGCAATTGATTGTAGAATTCCACATGGATGTTTACACTCTTCCTTAACCATATGAAAATACAAACATATGGCTATAAACCCTGCCACATACTTCTTTAGATTCAGCCCATAATAAGATCTCTTCACTGCAGTCAAATTTGTCTGATAATGTGGGTGACCCAAATATGGTTTTTCATGAAATGCCCTGAAGATCACCTTCTTGAGCTCACTTTTTTCTAATACATATATCATGTCTCTAAATATAACGAATCCAACTACTATGAGATGGTAGTCCAAATCCTATACACCTGCACCTATACTGGTACCTGTGCCTATACCAGTACATGTACCTGCACCTGCACCTATACATCTACCAAGACTTGTACCGGTGACAACACCTGCACCTGTACCAAGAATTAATTAGGGGAATTTGAGGTCTAAAATCGGCCTCCTAAGAAAAATGTACAAAAAAAAAAACTTTGTAAGAACCAATAGGGTTCAAGATGATGATGTCAACCATGGGCGATGATTCACCATTTTTTAAGTAAAAGGGTAAAAAGATTAAAAAACAATAGAATAATAAAACTACTTTTTCAACCCTTATTTTCAACTTATTTCCCAAATTTTTAACTCAAATTTCGAGAGGTAGTACTCGTTGGATGAAAAATTTAATTCCTCATCCAAGGAGTACCCATGTTGCATACTTTTCATGGACCCTACTACACGCAAAATGAGAAATACATTAAAAAACGTGATTGCAATCATGTTTTTCATGTATTTCTCATTTTTCGTGTAGCAGGACCCATCAAAAGTATGCAACATGGGTACTCCTTGGATGAGGAATTAAATGTTACATCCAACAAGTACCCCCGCTCAAATTTTCAGTAAACAATTTGGGAGATAAGTTGAAAATATCAGTGGAAAAAGTAGTTTTCTCTTTTTTCCCTCTAAAATTTGATGATGTAATCAAATATTATTTTATTATTTCCAGTATTATTTAATAATTTCCTTAGGAGGCCCATTTTAGACCTAAAAATTCTCCTAATGTGTACCTATAACAACACCTGTGCCAAAACCTGTACATGTTCTCTGCTGCAACCTGTGCACAATCTCCATAGACTTGTGATCTACTTGACCTTCTTGCAAGATCCTATCCTATAATTTTATCCCATAGGAGCTCATTGTTGCTAAGTCATTTACCTTTAATCGTCTGCTAAGAGCATCTACAACCATGTTCTCCTTTCCCTTCATATACTTCATCTCAAAGTAAAACTCACTAATCATGGTGAACGATATAGCCTACCTAGAATTCATATTCAGCTGATCAAACAAATACCTCAACCCAATGTGATCAGTCATAAGTAAAAACTACCTTTCGAGAAGATAGTTCATCCACATCTTTAGCACATGAATTATCGTGACTAGCTCAAGATCATGTGTCGAGTAGTTCTACTCATGCTCATTCAACTTCTGTGACTCATATAATACCACCTGTCTATCCTCAATAAGGGCTCCACCAAGCCACCTCTTGCAAGCATTTGTGCACACTACAAACTCCTTCTATGAATCTGCAATATTTAAAACTAGATCATGTGTCAACAATTGTTTAAGCTGCTTGGAACTGGACTCACATTGTTATGTCCAATCAAAATTCTTACCTTTCATATGCAATGATGTAATAAGATACAAAATATGTGAGAAGTTATTGATGAACCTCCTGTACTAGCCCGCCAATCACTTGAATGATATCACCTCATCTACAATCATAGGATATACCCACTCCATGATGGCCCTTATCTTTTCTGGATCTACTTCAATTACCTCCTTGGAGATGACATGTCCCAAGTAGTGTACCCCAGTCTGGAAGAAGCTGCATTTGATGAGCTTAGAACACATTTGATTCTCTCTCAACAACCTCAACACTGTTGCCAAATTATCTGCATCCTCTTCCTAGTTCTTAGAATACACCAATATATCATCAATGAAAACAGTCACAAAATTTTCCAAGTAAGGATGCAACATACTTTTCATCAAACACATGAATGTAGTTGGGGCATTAGTAAAACTGAATACAACTACAGAAATATCATAATGCATGTACCTGGTCCTGAATTTAGCCTTGTAGATGTCTTATTCTTTGATATGTCCCTTATGATATCCCGATCTCAAGTCAGTCTTAGAGAAAATTGTTGCTTCCTTTAGCTGATCAAAAAAATCATCGATCCTCGGTAGTGGGTACCTGTTCTTGATGGTCACTTTGTTCAGCTATCTATAGTCTATGCACAATATGAGAGTGCCATCTTTCTTATTCACAAACAAGAATGGTGCACCCCATGGCGATACACTTGGCCTAATGTACCCTTTTACCAAAATCTCCTTGAACTACAATTTTAACTCTACCAACTCTAGTGTACTCATCTTGTAAGGTGCTTCTGAAGCTAGATATGCCCCTAACATGAACTCAATATAAAAATTCCACTTCCTTGTGTGGTAGAAATTCTGAAATCTCTGTTGGAAACACATCCTAAAATTGATGTAAAATTGGATACATGTTCAACACATTTGCATCCTCAACTTCCTTACCTCTGTCACTAGAGATATGAACTGCAAATACTACTCACCCTTTCCTATGACTGCACTTGGCTTGCATGGATGTCACTATCCTAACTGATGTGCCTCTCATCTTTTCCTGTAAAACTCTTGGTTCCCCATTGTCATCCAAGCATTCAATATCTTTGTCATAACAATCTACCTTGGTCCTATGAGATATAACCAATCCATACCAAATAGAATAATATATGATCCCAAAGGGAATATATTCAATTTTATTATTGTGGGCATACCATTTAAGTCGAATGCACATGCTCTTACCCAGTGGTGAACTATTTTCTTTGTACCTATGGTCAACTTCACTAACCAAGATTATACATGCATTCCATTACTCAAAAAACACTTATCCACCAAGTGAGAATTAATATAACTATAGTTAGATCAATGGAAAATCAAAATATAAACAAATTGATCACAAATTTTTTTTTCCATATGAATGATAGAAGCCTAATTATCTACTTGCATGTTGTCCACAACTGCATAAATTCAAGGAATTATATTCCCAGCATGTCCCACTATCCATGCCTCCTACACACTATACATATGTGGCCTACCAAGCTTGATTTTGTGGACAATCCATCATACGATGATCTCCTCCACAAGTCCAACACCTCATTGGATTCCTATTCTCATTCTTAGTATGTTCCTCTGATCGAAATCCTTTTCCTCTACCAGATGTATTGAAATTATTTGTTGGTGCCATATTCTTCTTATTACCTGTATCTTGAGGTTTTTCTTGATTCTTGTCCCATTTTCCTTTGTTCCTTGTATTACCTTTCCAATATGGCTTAGTCTCTGATCTGCACTTTGATTTTATTAACAATGTTTGAGTCTCTGTATGGCCTCCTGCAATGATCTAGGCTCATCGAACTCAATAGTATCTCTGAATTTAGTCAACAACCCATTAATTAATCTATGTATCTTGGCCTTATCCTTCTTGAGATAAGGCACATATCTCAGTAGTTCCAAGAACTTGCTAGTATACTCCTTTTCCCTATCATCGTAGAATCTCTTTGATAGATACTTCTTCCAGAATAACCTTTCAAACTCACTCCAAGTCAACTCCTTCTCAAAAATATCTCGGACGTTCTTCACATGTTCCCAAAACATGTATGCTCTACCTCTAAGGCTAAATGTAGCTATCCTAGCTTTCATGTTTTCTGAGTAATCATGCAATTTGAAAAACTTCCTCATGCCAAGAAACCATGTCTCTGCATCCTATGGTTTCTTCATCTCCCCATCAAATGTAGGTGATTTTTCCTTTTTAAACTCATCAGGAAAATATCTCCTGTCACTCCTCCTGTAAGGATGATACCAATGAAAATCATGATGCCTATCTGAACCAAAACTATAATGATACTTGTGTCTATCGCCTCTTCCATTCGGAGTGCCCAACAATATTACATATTTGACTATTTCATCCCTATCCGACCTGTAACCACCGGGAGACCTGCTGCCATATGCTCCATTTATCCCATCCTCCTGCCCATAGCTAATACTAAGTGGCCCCTATTTTTTCAACTCTGAAAAAATTTGAAGGATGGATGCGTTGACCTCTTCTTACTTTTTTTATGTCTGTATAAACTTGTCATTATTTTCATTGCAAATCCTTATTTATTCCTTTATAATTCTTAGTGTATCTCCCAAATCAGATGAATTTCCAACACCATGCTTCTCATATGACTCATATGGAGAATCCCTATAGTCTATCACTCTTCTATTCATATTTGATTTCTTTCCATAATGTGCAATATGTCACATAAACCAATTCATAAATAAATCAATGTACCTTCGTGTAATTTTGGGAGGATACTTATTGGAAGATCAGACAATCATCATAATAAATGTATATATATAATCATGACAACATATAAACTTGTAACACAAGGGATATTAGCGCATAAACATCATTCTAGTTGGAGTCTAGTCATCTGTGCATGACCATACCAAATACAAACCAATGCAAGCTTAACCACACACAATCACAACCACACAACATACACAAGCATACGCAACATGTAACCCAACATGAATGGCCAATGGATGTTTAGCATATAACATCACAAAAAATAAGCATGCACAGACACTACACAAGCATTACCAATATGTGACCTAGCACACATGAGCGATGCATATAAAACATGTAACAATATGTAAGCTAATGTGCATGTACAATACACAAAAATGAACAACACATAATCAGTTATACACACATGATGACATGTTGAAAATAACACCATCAAAACTTCCATGGCGACACCACTACATAGATGCAAAAAAACACACACACCATAGGTGTGATAAACACATAAGAAATCAACCATAAAAGCATGACCAACACACCACCCATCGGTCTGAGAGTTGAACCATGATATGATAGCACTCTGTAAAAACTTCTTCCCACATATACCCAACTAACCGATCAACTGGGGAAAACATGTGATGAGATGTTATTAATATGAGATTTAACCTCCTAGATGAACTTAGTAAGTGGAACCAACGAAAACCTAAAAAACACACCTTACTCTACATCAACGACACTTCCAGGAGGTAATTCGTCCTCCCAGACCCCTAGAACATGAAGGGGGGCATATTTTTTGACCCTTTTGAGGCTTATCCATGGGAATGTAAGGGCAAAAAATAGGCTAGAAACCTATAGCCATGGGAATGCCATGGAAAGGTAGCAGACAGAGCCCCAGAAGTCATTTTTGTGCCTGCAACTCTCAGATTTGTGCCACCTTTTTAGCCGAGAGCCCATGCCACTTCCCATAGCTTCATGAAACTATAGGAGATGATAAATAACATTAAAAAAAAGGTATGGAATCAATCACATCATCAGGAACTCATATGGACCCTGCCCAAACATGACAAAAATTTCGTCAAACATGTCACAAACATTACATCTACAGGCATAAACAAAAAATAAAATAAAAAAGGTCTCTTACTTATCTAAGAATGTATAAGAAGCATTTATCCCCTACATCATAAGATACAATACAATATGTTTGACCATAGATACATTTTGTATCCGTTTATAAGTAAAAACATGGATAGAGCCATACATCATCACTAATAAAATACATGCTTATAACTAGCATAATAAAAACAAAAATACAATGGATAAAACAACAAATAAATCGACACAAAAATTAATACATTTGCGTATCAAATACCAGAGATATGAGCTCTTCATTACTGGATATAAAACCAATCGAAGATGAAACTTCCACATTCCACCTGACCATAGATTGGCTAATCCAACTCTCACTTCAGCCAATCATCCCCGTGCCATATTCCAAGCATGAATGTGGGACTTTATCAAACACATCAATCATAATCAATCTAGGGTTTAAAAAGTCCAAACCACCTCATAGTCGGGAATCGCAGCCATCACGGATTGGTCTCTATCGAAGCTGTTGTAATGCTCCATAGTGTTTTTGGAAACCAAGGCTCTAGGAATACTAAGTCAACCACATATATTCTTGTGCTCTAGAGTGTTTGTACAATCAAGGCTCTAGGACTAGTAACTCAAACCACCTAGGGATCGAGAGTGCTTTTCTAACCAAGGCCCTAATAATAGTAACGCAAACCAATTTCTGTCTATCAGGCTCTAGAGCAATTGTCCAACCAAGGCTCCAAGAACTAATAACTCAACCCAATAGCTAAATGAATCATGAAAACCAATTAGATAACAATAAATGGAAATAAACGAACTATACCATGTATATCCAGCAAATGGAAAGGCTAGGAAAATCCACATGCATACACCATGCATGCCAAAACTAGTGAGGAAAACATATATGCAACTCGATACCCGCAATCAAATCTCGTTGTAGTTTCTCATCCTGATGTCCGCCTGTACTATCCTGCTTTTCCTTTGCCTTCTTTTTTCAAATAACCAAGTATCCACACACTCTAAGAGTGCTCCAAGTAAACTCTAAGTATACAAGAGTATGAGGGAGAGAGAGAATAATGAAAGAGCTACAAAAATGCACTGACAAAATGTACAAAATGATCCTTAGAGGCCTTTTTATAGAAGATGTCTATATTTTATTAATTTTCCATTATTTTACTTCATTTTCCTCCTCACATTCAAAGAGTGACCTTTCATTTCCCTTTTATCCTAATTTCCATTATTTTCATAAATAAATGTGCCCAAAAATAGTTTTTCCTCTTTAATGCCTTCGCCATATCCTTTTCTAATTCCCTTAGCCACACTAAACCATGTGAAAACCCACAATAGGATGTTTTTCCCAACATTCAACTTGGAATACATGTCCCATAAGCTCTGGTTATTATTTTAACTTTATTGCATAAGTTTTCACCAAGGTTGTTACAAAAGTGAGGTGAAAGGTCACATATTGCATTTGAGGAGGAAAATGAAGAAAAATAAAGAAAAATGAAGAAAATAGAGGTATATTCTATGAAAATGGCTATGAATAATAGTTGGTACCTTTTATAAATTCATTTTTTTTGGATCTCTCTTATTATTCTTTGTCTCTCTCTCACTCTTGGAAAATTAGAGTTTTCTTGGAGCACTTGGTCATTGGAGCAAGAAAGGAAAAGCAAGATCAAGGAGGTACAATGGGATTCTTTGTAGGTATTGATTTTCACATGTGATTTACTTGATAGAACTACCATGCATGGTATTGCATGTGGTTTCTTGTTGTCTTGGCATGGGTTTTTCTAGGTGTGATAATTTTTTCATCGTAGCCTTTCCATTTTCATATCAATTTTATGAGATGCATTTATAATAATTCAGTTAAGTTGGATGGCCAGGTTGGATTCAAATATAAGTGAGGTGGATCTCCGAAATGAAAAGCACATGTCCTAGTGGTCCATGAACTAGACTGTGGATCACGACAAAACGATTGGCCTAGTAACCCATGAGCCAAACTGTGGGTTGTGGTAAAGCCATATTGTGTGCCTTGGTGGGCCTAGGAATCCTTGCTTATGAATGGCAGGATATACGGTAAAGCCAAGAGATGCATTTATCTCCATTGGGCCTAGTATCTTGGGGATGGGATGTATGGTAAATACTAGAGAGATGGTATCGGTGTAGGGCCTAGTGAGCCCTGATTCAGATTGTGGTTTACATTAAAGCCTGAGATATTATGAGGCACTCAAAGTGCTCACTGTGTAGAAGGAGAACTCTGGTAGCATCCATGCTTGATTGGTCCCTTTTCGGTTGGTTATGAGTCGCACATTCATGCTTGGAATATGGCACGGTGGTGATTGGTTGAAGAGAGATTTTGTTCAACCAATCTATGGTCAGGTGGAATGTGGTAGTCCCATCCTTGGTTGGTTCTTGCATTCATTAAAGTGATATTAATTCATTTGGTAATTGATGTATAACGGTACTAATTATTATGTGGATTCTATTGCTATTATATCTATTGTGTTTTTGTTGTTATTATGTTGGTTATAAGAATGTAATTTGTAATAATTTTTTTTCTGGATCCATCGCATTAAGCAGATTTTACTGTCGACGTTTCGAACAAGCTACCAAGGTTCATTATCAAGAACAAATTGTGTGAGAGAAACTCATCTCAAGTAGGATGAATAAATAGTTTAAAGTTTTGTGAAATTATTTTTATGAGCTGACCAAAATAAGATTTTTAAATGAATGATTTATATTTAAGTAAATAATATAAATAGACCACTATTTTATAGAAAACAACATTTTCATCGAAAACTCTTGCCAAAATACACCACTACTTTCATAGAAAATTTAGGGAGCCTCTAGAAATCAACAGACATCCTAGTAAACTAAACCATGACGAAGGATGGAACATCACTGAGAATTGGATCCCCACATTAATTTCAAAGGTAACCCCCTCCAAAAATAAAAATTTGTCTATTAACTCCTTAATTTTAATAAGAAAACTTTTATTTCTAACCTTAATTTACCTTACACTTAACCCTTTCCATAAAATTCCCTTAATTCCTTATAACCTCTATTGTTAGATACAACTATATTTCCTCTCATTAAACAATTACTAAATACTAAAATAATAATTTTTATCCATTATCATTATTTTAAATTAATATAATTTAAACATTTTCACTTTATAATTAAGAACAGTATCATAATATCAATATCAATTTCCCGCCTTTTTAACATCAATATTAAATAACAAATAAATTAATAATATTTCATATATATTTCATTTATAAATAAAAAAGTTAATAACCTTTTTTTTACATTAATCATTTCTCATCATTAAACAAATAAATAATTTTTTTAATCCATTCGTTAATAAACACATAATAAATTAAAAATACCATCATAATAGTATAAGATTTTTTTTTTTTTGTAAGCTTCATAGGACCTTTCATTTATGAAAAATATGAAGGGCAGAGAGTCATACAGTAAAAAACCAATGCAGTGACCTCAACCTGCCCGAAGGAAATCGGGTCTATTGGCCACCGCAACGAGTTGTAAGCAGACCAAAAATGAAATTGTCTAAGCCTATGTCTAACAGCTTTAAGGATTGCAGTATGTCCAAAGTAGTTACAACCAAGACCAAAAAGATAGATAACAGTACCCAAAATTAAGTAAACAAGAAAGGATTTAACCAACTAAATAAGAAGCCGAAGCATTAGCAGCTGGACCAAAAACCTGTGGCCTGCTATGAAGGAGTTGCACCTGTTGTTCCAACTTGCCCACCTTATCATTCAACTGAATCTGTACCTTGGAGATTGCATGCATATCCATCTTCAGCTATTGCAACTCAAATAGAATAGAGGAGGTAAGAATCTGCTTCTCTGTTTCTGCCAGAGCCTTGGCAAGGAGACACTTCATCTTCCAATAAGTCTTGACTGATTTCTGAAAGAGACAAACACGGCCCCGAGTGCTACCTGGATTAGTTAAGAATTCCATATGGGAGAGATGCTCATCCATACTCACCTCTTCACTGTCTGTTTCAAGTTCCCAACCTTGAATTGTAGACTTAAACTTATCCTGATTACCAGATTCGTAAACCTAATCCAGCTCTTACAGTACCTCTGTATTTGTTTTCCGACCCCACCTACTGGAACCTGCCCCAGGAGTGGTATGCCGATCTCGTTTAAGCTTCCTAGGCTGCGGCTTCACCATATTGTCAACTGAAGGACTTGCAAAGAGGCCTGTGGCGAGAAGGAGAGTGAAGAGAAGGTAAGTCAATGCTAAAGAAAACAACAGGAGATCAATTCCAATGCACTGAACCGGCCAGCGAAAGGCAGCAGCGAAAGGAGCAGGGGGCCGCCCATAAAGAAGCGCACAGAGAAGATATTGACGAAAACACACCACCACCAAAATCGTGCCAGACACGCTGAGCCAATAGCAAACAACATATTGTCGCTGAGAATGAACAGAGACATCGAAAGAGGAAACATGCATGGGTCCTGAGCGAACGGAAGAAAAATACTAATATAATGAAAGAGAAAACAGAGTCAAAACCCCTGTAAGCACTGACAAGGAAAAACACAGCAAAAAAGTATACAGCCGTAGAAAATTCTGAGAATGGCAACCCATCAGAAACAGCAACGCAGAAGGCAGGCAAGTTAGAACAAGAACGATAGAAGCCTCGGTCAACGAAATCAACACAAGTGAATTGATACAGTGGCAACCAATAGAAGAATGAACCCCATGCATGCAAGGCCTAATGAAAGCAGCATGAGCCGTGGTCAAAGAAACCACCACCTCCCTCAAAACTATACGAGGACCTCCCACAGTAGAGCAAACCCAGGTAAAAAAAAAGGCCAATCGAATTGATAACTGTCACGGCCCCAAAAATTGGAAATCCAAGCTGGGGGGCTACGAAAATGAGGCAAAACCATGCTATCCCCCATATGCCCAATAGTAAATGCAACCCAGTTGAAACAAAAACACGGAGACACCATAATTGAATGCATGAAATGAGACTGAAGCAAAGCCATCAAATATTCGAACTGTACATAAGAATGATACAGAAATAAGATTTCCATTACATACCCCAGACACTGCCAAAAAAAACGCGCTCGGGGAAAAGAGGCCCGAACTTGCAAAGATACTCCAAGATAGAGCCAAGATAGAGAATGGAAAGCAATATGAAAAACAACCTGAAGATGATCGAACCACCGCATAAAGTGAGGAATGAATACGTCTGACAAAGCATTAATCATCACAACTGGCCTGTGCATGCAAGGTGATGGCAAGGTGATAGCGTCGAACGAATACAACTGCCAAAGGAACAGGCTCGTAACAGTGCAACAAGAAATCCAACACGTGGATGAAAGCTATCAAAATTAACCTGTACGCACCCCGATCGGGGGTGAATGAGAACGATCCCGATCATGAAATATCCTGCAAAGGAGATAGCTCCACTATCCAAGCCTGGTGTGAACCATTGATATCCAGATGTCTATTGATATGCTTACAAGCCCAGTTTTCTAAGTAATCCGCTGCTTGATTTCCTTCACGGCGGACATGAGAACAAATCATTGAACCAACTTGACTAAGAAGACCGCTAATATCTTCCACCGAATTCGTTGTTCACCAACTCTTGCTAATTTTCTGCCAAGGATTACCTTGTTGTAGCTTTTTCAGGATACCCACTACCATTTCAGAATCCCCTTCAACCAATAGCCTTTGGTAACCTTCCCGAAGCGCAATAAGGAGACCCCTCTTTAAGGCCATCAATTTAGCCTCATTATTAGTAATATATCCCATAGGATAAGAATAAACTCGACAGACTCTACTAGAAGAATCGCAAAATATACCACCAATTCCTACCTGGCCAGGATTCCCTTTTGAGGCCCCGTAAAAATTTAATTTCATGAAAAACAATGGTGGAGGGAGATAATGAGACGGAATAGAAGTGAGGATTGGTTGAGGTTTTCGTAAGAAGACATCAAGCATCTGAGGAGTAACATTCAAGTTACTGAGAATTCGGCTTTCCAAACCCGTGTCAGGCCAGTCATCATCCCCCCAACTTTCCACCAAAATTGTTTCCATGATATTCTGAAGAATAACTAGCCAGAGGTGATGAGCTAGGCGTGCTACATTTCGAAAAATGTGAGAATTATGTTCCTTCCATATCCCCCACAGCAAGAAACCAATCGACAACCGCTAAGCCTTATTGATTACCTCACTCTTGAACCCACCACGATGCCAGTTACAAATATTGGTATTAATACTAGTAAGTACCCAGTCAGTTCGGCCAAACAACACCTCCAAACTCTCCTAGACGTCATTACTATAGGGGCAAATATTAAATAAGTGTTCGATCGTTTCGTGATTTGTACAATACAAAATACAGTAAGAAGGTCCCTGCAAACCACGATGTTGCATATGATCCCACGTCAATATGCGTTTATGGCTTAAAAGCCAAAGAAAATATTCAACCTTTGGCCAGAATTTACTATTCCAAATTTTATTCCAAATAGGGGCTGTAAAATCCTGTTGGTTCTATGATTGAATAGAATAAGCCTCTTTAATAGTGAACATTCCTTTAGGCCTATAGCCCCACCGAATAATATCTGCCTCGATAGCTGTCGTAATAGTACGAGTCTGTAGTTCTTTGGCAAAGTTGCACCATTGAGCCATATCAGGTGCATGAGCCCAATGTTCACGAGTTTTCCAAACGCGCCATTTCCCGCTGGCATTGTTAGTCCAGTAATGATGGATATGTCGGGTATCTGGAAGGTTAGTGAATAAGAATATTTCACCCAAGTCCAGTCTGCTAAATAATTTCTCATGCTGCTTCCAAGAGTCTTCCCAGAAGAGTGTAGATTGACCACCTCACACTTCCCAGAAACTATGTTGGCGAATGAGATCCCTATTGGCCACTGCTAAATTCCAGATAGTGGAGCCTTTTGGAGCAAAGGCAGTTTTCAGTTTGCCCACAAGTGAGGTAGGCATTTTATATTTAGTTTCCCAAATGCACTTCCATAGATCCTGATCCCCCTGGACCCACCGCCACCATAATTTAGCCCCCATTACTTGATTTAAGATGAAATGATCCCGAAGCCCAAGTCCCCCAGTTCGTTTATATTTAATTAGAGTCTCCCAAGATAATAAAGCCCATTTTTGCTTAGTTTGTATACCTTGCCAGAGGAATTTCCAAAAAATACTAACCAAGGTAGCACAAACATTTTTAAGAGTAGCTCTGCCTAAAAACTGATAAATAGGGATAGCTTGTAAGACCAAATCGAGTGAAATAACTCTACTAGGTGCATTTAGCGTTCGAAGGGCCCAGTTTTGCAAACGGATACAAAGACTAGTAATCAAAGTTTCCCAAGTTGTTGAACTTAAAGACAACAGGTGCAACATAAAACCAAGATATTTAAACGGAAAATGTCCAAGTTGAAAGCCAAGAGTGCGAGCAATAAATCGTTCAATAGGTGTTGGAGTATTGAAGAATTAAATATGAGATTTGTCCTTGTTGAACATAGTGCCGGAGGCTGCCATAAAAAGGTTAAGAATATGCAAAAGTGAAATAGCTTCAAAAAAGCATAACATCATCAACAAATTGTTGATGCGAGAGTGTGAGATCACATCCCCAAAGATTCAAACCATTGAATGTATGATTCGCTACTTCCGCCTTAATAAGTCGGCCCATCCCTTCAACAACAATAATAAACAGGAATGGGGAGATGGAATCCCCTTGGCGCAATCCCCTAGTAGCCTTAAATGTTGAACTAGGAATGCCATTAATCAGGATTGAGTAATTCGGAGATGATATGCAAGAAAATAACCATTGAATCCAGCGGTCGTCAAATCCAAAAGAAAATAAGACATCTTTTAGATAATACCAATTTAACCGATCATAAGCTTTGGAGAAATCTAGTTTAACCAACATACCTTGCCATTTCTGTTGCTTCAAAGAATGAATTTCCTCTTCAACTATCACCAAAACATCTAAAATTTTCTTGCCTTTAACAAAACCCATTTTCTCCGCCGAAATAATATCCAAGAGAATTGGTTTTAAGCGATTGACCATAATGGTAGAGAGGATTTTATAATTGACATTACATAATGCCATAGGATGAAAGCCTGCCGAGGTATCCGTATGAGTTTTCTTTGGCAATAAAGTAATGAAGGTGGAATTCAAGGCTGGGCAAACTTGCTTTGTCCGTCGTGATTCTTCAACCAAGTCCCAAATGTCATGACCCATAAAAGGCAACAGGCCTGGTAAAATTCTGCTGTAAATCCATCAGGACGAGGAGCTTTACCCTTAGGGAGATTCTGAACAACTTCCTCCACCTCCGTGAAACTAATACTGCGCATTAAGGCAAGATTTTGGTCTCGAGATACGAGTGCCGGAATATGAGCTGTAATACGCCAAATAGCCTTTGTTCTGTCACGAACAGGTTCAGTCACCATATCATGAAAGTGGCCAACCAGAAAATCTTCCAATTGTTGATGCCTAAAGACTTTTGTCCTAGTCCCATCCTTTAAGGAGAAGATTCGATTATGTTGGCGTCGTTGAATAAGAGATCTGTGGAAGAAGGATTTATTTTCTCACCTTCCTTCAACCATTGCACTCGAGACTTCTGCTTCCATAATATTTCCTCCTGTTTACGTTGCTCTTCAAGCTCACTGAGAATTAACCCTTCTTGTTCAGCAAGGCCTAACGTTCGACCATGTAAAATGATTTCCTGTTGAATGTGTTGCATCCGGTCTTGGAGGATTTTCAAAGCTGTATGAATATTTCCAAAATGTGTTTTATTCCACTGTTTAATCTCCTTCTTAATATATTTCAATTTTAATTGAAAAGTATGCATACGGTTTCGTCCTTGTATCTACGAAGACTTCCACCAACGCTTGACTTGCGCAACAAAGGAAGGATCCCTTAACCAAAAATTTTCAAAACGAAAAGGCTTGTGTTGAGGCATATCCTTGATATCCAAATTTAAGCTAATAGGCCAATGGTCAGAGCCTAAGGAAGGAAAAATGGAAGCTTCAAAATGCAGATCAAGATTAAATAAATCCTTCGAAACTAAAAAATGATCAAGACGAGACGCTACCTGATGCGCTTCACCACGACGATTATTCCAAGTATAAATACCATTGACAGTTGGAATGTCCACCATATGAAGATCAGCAATGAGATCACGAAACAATTCCATCTCTTGATCATCTCTCCTAATGACACCTTTATTTTCATTAAGGTTGAGAATGAGATTAAAATCACCACCAATAATCCAATTACTCTCTCGATGAGTTATTCGCAAATCACGTATGCTATCAATAAATTGGCGTTTATCCCCTGGTAAATGAGGACCATAAAAAACAGTAGCTAAGAATGTTACATCAGACCCTACCACCCGAAAGGTGCCTGACAAACTACAATGAAGACCAAACCAAGCATCAGCTATAACTACACTGGGGTTCCAAAGAATAGCAATCCCCCCTGTGGTACCTTGGGCATAAATGACCATTATTTCATAGTGAGGATTAAAAGTCTTTAAAATTATATCAAATCGAGATGCTATAATCTTTGTTTCTTGCAAAAACATAATATCAGGTCGTTCTTGTTTTAATTTCTCCTTTAGATATCACTGTTTACCCAAGCTATTTAAACTCTGAATATTCCAAGAAAGAATTTTCATGATCAAGATTTGGGTATTTTTTGAAATACCGTTGTTAATGGCATGATTTTGCCTGTATTAACCAACATTTCACTGAATAAATGAATTGATTCTTGGAGGGTTTTCCTTCCTTTCTTCTTACCTTGTTTTGAAAGCAGAGTACCCACTTTATGTAGACTCGACTCGGGATTATTAGCAGAATTTTTGGTCTTTGTAGTTAAATAGTTCTCAAACGATTGTTTGTAAAGAGTTTTTTGATCATCAGGTATGAACCGGTCATCCAAATTCTGCCATTCATGAAGGAGAATTTTCATAACCTGTTCCTCTGCACTAAGATCCTCTTGAGGCGTCTCCATATCCATCGTCTCCTGGTCCTGTGATTGACTAGGTACAATAGTAGACTCAGCATTGTCAAGCGGTGCTTTACGTTTGACAGAGGAGGGTTTATCGATCTGCATCTCAGGGTGGGTGGGGTCATCAACACGCGTTTCCTTCAGTGGTCCCCGAGGCTGTTCCTCCGTTGGTTCACGAGGCTGTGCTTGTGAAGGTGGGGCCGGAATTTCATTCTTATCCATGGACACCAGAATCTCATCTTCCTGTAATACCTCAAAAGGATTGGGCGAATCACGATACTGATGACTATTGTGGGAAATAGAGGCCGGCCGAGAACCTTTTTTCTTCGCGACTTTAGGAACAAAGCCATCATCCGTCTCTCCTTCCTCCGTAGTCCGGGCATCAACGACAGGCTCTTGAACCTCCAGAGAATTTTGTGGACAAAATTTATACAAATGACCATATTCATGACAACGACGACAACGAAAAGGAATGTGCTCATAGTTAAGAGTCTGCTGCCAGATCTTGCCTTCATATTCCAGTTTAATGGTTTCAGGAAGGGGCTCTGAAATATTCATATAAACACAAATACGGGCAAACGAGGTGTAATGACCACGACACGTTGTCTCCGCAATTTTTACAAAATTTCCCAAAGAATTACCAATCCCTTCGAGAATATCAGGGTCCCAAAAATCAATAGGTAAAGCAAATAAACGACCCAAACCAGAGCCTCTAAAATTTGCTCTTCATCAGGATTATAACATTCGTCCCACTGTCGCATAAACAACCCTACTTTGTCGGGCCTCCTTCAAATATACGTTCTTTGTCCAACAAATTGGTAAATATAACGGTAAAAAACCCTCGAGGACCAAATTTCAGGTCAAGCTGCCCTTTGGGTTGCCATTTATGCTGAATCCACCATAGAAGATCTTTCTCCGTTGGCCAAAGCCCAATAAATTTACAGAATGAAGCATGACCTTTCATATAACAACGATAATCCTTTAATGTATTAGGTGGTATAACAAACCTGTGTTTTTTTTTTAGCACGAGGGAAGCACTGACCTTTTGTCTTCGACTACCATTCAGCACCCAGAACCGGCCCTGTCCGCTGCAAATCGCCTGTGTGCCAATTCTAACGACCCGAACTATCGACCGGTGGGGCACCCGCAGTGACGTCCTTGAAGGAGGGTGTCAGCACCCCTCCTGGGGCCACCGCCATATACTATGTTCAGACCACCGAACAATCAATCACACACAGAAAAACCTGATAGAAAATCTGCAAACCCTCTGCTAAAAAACAGTTAAGGGTTATCCGTCTTCACAATCTTGAACCCTGCGTTTCTTGGACTCTGTGGAATTCTTCCAAAATTCAAAGAAAATTGAAACATAAAATTTAATAGTATAAGATTTTAAAACCAAATCATTTATAAATTAAATTAATACTTAACTAAAAATAAGTAAATACTTAAATATAAATAATTAATTTTAAAATCTTATTTTGATCTCCTCATAAAAATAATTTCACCAAAATTTAAACTATTTATTCATTCTAGGTGAGATCAATTTCTCTAACTCAATTTTGTCTTGATAATGAACCTCCATAGATTGCTCGAAATGTCCACATTAAAATCTACTTAATGCAATGGATATTGAAAAAAAATTATTACAAAATAAAGATCGTAGAATTTTGAAATCAGTTATCAGTGATGGTGTATGGCTCTGTCCATGTCTCTTTATTGCAGCTTATGATGTAAGGCATAAATACTTCTTAGTGATTCTCATATAAGTATGAAACCCCTATGTTTAATTCTTTTTTTTACACATGTAGATGCATTTCTTGTGACATGTTTTATAAAATTCCTGTCATGGCTAGGAGGGGTCTAGATGATGATGTCATTTCTTTAGTACCTTTGTATTAAATATATTTATCATCTCCAATAGTTTTATGAATTTCTAGCTGGTGACCTCGGTTATGGGGCTAAAAGGGTCGCACAAAGTGACCTCGGTTAGTGTGGTTGTCTTGTTTCCGTTGGTGCCACTTGCTCAAGGTCATATACAAGTTTTGATCTCATATTAGTAGCCTCTCATCACATGTTTACTCTGGTTGTCCAATTACTTGGGTAAATGTCGGAAGAGGGTGTTATATATATGGCTCAAAGAAGTCATAAGGTCAATGTGAATGAGGGGTAAGAGGCACAAATGGTTGTGTTAAATCCTGAGGTGTTATTGTTGTCGTATAAGGTTTGTATGTTGTGTTTCGTTGGTTCCACTTCCTTAAAGTCACCTAGGAGGTTGAATCTCATTGTAATAGACTCTGGTTGCTTGTTTACCTCGGTGTTACTTGGGTAGATATGGTAAGAGGGTGTTACAACTTGTATACACCTAAATCAATAAATTAACACAATTTATCTAGCCATGGAATCTTTTCAAGAGTTTATTATTTTAAAAAAATTTAACAAGACAACTTTCTTTATTTACACAAAAACATATTTTTGATACCACCATGGCTACTTTTTATGCATGCAACATGTGCTTTTTTTCTTAACACAATAACCCTTCAATGTACATAATATTTTCAAGAAACAAGCATGCATTAATGCAATGATGCATGTAATTAATATTTTATTGTCAACAATTTTATTTCAAGAATTCTAATATAATGGATATTATTATTGTGCACATTTTCTTATTAAGAGTTTATAAGAATCATGCTAATATCTCCAAGGAGAGGAAATTAATAATCTAATTTTCTCTCATCCCTAACTTATCTTTTACCATGCAATAAGTTTACATACATTCATTTCTTGAAAAATATAATGATTTCTTTAATATTTTTGTGTGTAGGTTTCACATGTGTTTTCTTTCCAAGAATGCAACATCCCTAACTTATCTTTTACCAAGAAATTTTTCTTTCAATAAATTAATATGATTTATTTCTCTTTTACCCTAGAAAGTTTGCATGCATTATTTATGAAAAGTTGTATTCAAGTGCATTTTCTTTTCAAGAAAAACAATGTAGAGCCTTTCAGTGAACTAATAGATAATAATCACACTGAATTGAAAAAGAAGAAGTTGCATCTCACAGGTGAGTACTACACCTGGATTCAAACGGAGAGATCACTCTACATTCATTAATCACAAAGATACATTTTTAAGTACATAGCAAAGAACTAGGAGATTGTTACCAGACTCCTATATTCTAGGAACTAATCCTAAACTAAGTAGGTAGGTTACACCAATGTAACCATTTCTCCATTTTTTTATTTTTATTTTGTAACTTTGGTAGTTCCTTTCATTTTTTTCACTTTTTTTTTTCAACTCTATTTTCATCAACATGTCCAGATACATCACCCCCATCGGGAAGGGAATTGAACCTGTGATGAGTGCTATAATAGCCTGCCTCATCACCGTTTAACCAAGACCATTTTCAACTCTAATTTATTCCTCTACACAAAAATCCATGCAACTTTTAAAAATCTAGAGTAATATTTCCAATTAATAAAATAACCTATAATTTCCTTCACAAAACAAATGCCATTTCTTTCCAAAGAAAGTCATGGTTACAATAATCATGAAGTCCTATGGAATACCTTCCGTTGGAATCACAATGTTTCTCACCAAAGTTGTAATGATCAATGCCTAAAGACTTCACACCATAAAAACTCTACTAAATGAAGATGAAAATAAATTTTCTAATTTACCATAGATTTATAAGATTAGTTATTATTTTTTTAAATTTGATTCAAGTTAGTTGACAACTAAATCATAACGATTCTTGTTTTCATGATTTAATAAAAATAATATTTTCCATTGTGAATTTCAATGTAAATGCAGTATATAAGGATATTACAAATTAGTATATCAAGTAAAGTACCCAAACATAACTTAAGAGAGTTAAAATTGAACGCGGTTGCCTTACAAACGAACATTACGATTATCTCTGCTCAGATAATTTATCTCTTACAACTTTGCTCGCATTTAGGGCATCAAAATAATGAAGCAAATTTGTCATTAAGGGCTTAGCTATTTTCCTAAGGTTTATAGCAACCCAAATCATTTTTATACGTTGCAAATGATTTTTAAATAGCAGCTGTCCTCTCGATAGTCCCTCAACGTATGAATATGAAACGAATTACTGGGAGTCGAAGAGATCAAGGAATAGTCGCTGAAACGCCTCCCAGGTCTATGTGTGGCAGTCGAAGAGATGAAATAATAGTTATTGAAATGCTCCCAAGCCTTTATAAAAATGAATGAACCCATTAACAATATTACGAACGAAGCCGATTTCTGAGAAGAGGAAATTGTTCGAACCAACGTGGATCGGCTTCTGGAAACCATGGACCCGGCCGGAGAAGCCAATGTAGAGCATGCAGAAGAGGAGATGAATAACTCGGCGGCAGATACTATTAGAAATGAAGAAGAACCACAAGTCGATTCCCGGGAAGAAAACACAGATGCAGCGGACAGAAATGCAGAGGGGGCCACCTCCCATGAAGACGAACACAACAATTTAGATGAGGATGGTGAGGAAAAGGTCGAAGACTTCCTGAATCGAGGTTCTGCCCCTCGTGTCCCTATTTCCGACCCCGAATCTTCTATAATAGCCAGTCCATCCAAAGGGGGGCCACTGAGGCTCCCGCCGGAACGTGGGCAGGGGAGTCCGTCGATCAAACCGCCTGTCAGCCCTAGCCGAGACGGGGAGGGCGCCACTTTGGATCCAATCAACGAGGTGGTTGAGGGGCAGGAGGCGGCGGACGGAGAGGGAGGAGAGCGAGAACAACCTGCAGCATCGTCAAAAACCAAGAAGACTTCGCGAGACTGTCTCTGCAGAATGCTCTGATATCATGATAAAAAATCCAAAGACATAGAATATAAGATCAAATAAGAAGCTCTCCAGGTGGATCATCTGGAGAATGTACTCAACACACCTGTATATTCATTTAATCAAAAGTTTTCCTATATATAAATTTGCACATTAGCTTGGTAGACCTAAATAGAAGATCTCCATTAGCTTGGAAGACCTAAATAAATATACATATATTATGACATTAGCTTATATATTGTGATATTAGCTTGGAAACCCTAAGTAGATATACATATATTGTGAAAATAGATCCTAACGGTGCATTTTTTCAATATATAGGGTATACATGCCATGCTTCACTTTGATAATAATAAGTAATTCTTAGGGACACTAATAAAAATCCATGGCAGGTTGAAATAACGCCTACATTATTTAATCTTAATAATAAAATACCATAGTACATATTGGACCTTGTTTTACATTATTTTGTTAACTTAATCCTTATTTTATTTTAAATGTCAAATTTAATTTTCCCATATGCCTATAGTAAGACCCAGTACTTGTTTTATTTCTTTTGGTAAACTATTTCTCATATTATTTTAAATGTCAATTTAATTTGTTATTTTAAATATCAAATTTAATTTAATTGGCATGTAAACTATTTCTAATGTTATTTTAAATGTGAAATTTAATTTAATTGAAAATAGTATGTATATTTTCTGTTATTGAGAGGTACTTTAGGCTATGGTTGATTCTAAAAATATGAAAGCTATTTATGTAATACCATGTAAGAATATGAAATGTGTTTATGTAATACCATTTTTTTGTGGGACACACCTAGTTGGTAAAAGTGACCCTAAGAATATGAAAGGTGTTTATGTAATACCATGTTCATGTGGAACACCCTAAATTGGTAAAACTGACTACTTAATAAATCAAAGGATTAATGAGCATGAGACATACATCAAACATTTAATGACCTGCTCCTCAATCAAACACGGGGAGAAGACAAAATAGATGCTCGAGTGAATGTGAAGACACATCTTTGCCATAGCCATAAGTTTAGGGAGACTATATAGATTGAAAAGAAGCCAAAGGTAGAAAAATAGCATGTTTGGGTTCTCTTTTGCTTAATTTTTAACTCCGTTTTTTCTTTTCTATTCGTTTATCATTATTATTATTTAATAATTTATTTATTTATTTAAATTTAATTTAATTAATTAATTAATTTATTTATTAGTTAATTAATTTAATTCTATTTATTATTACTAATTTTTCATATTAGTTAATTGATTGGGGTCTTAGCTTTTATGTATTCTTATATTTTTTCTTTGTTTAAATTTCACCAAACCTTTTATCATTGATTGATTGATTGATTGTTGTTTTTTTCTCTTGTAATCTTATTTAATTATTGTTATATAATTTTCAATAATTTAAGTAATATATTTCTAATTATTATTCCTTATATATAAGGAAAGGAATATCTAAAAATTTAAAAAAAATTTTACTTAAATATTGAGGATTTTAGCATTGCATTATATTAGATATCATTTTTTAGGATTCAACTGCTTTAAGTGAGTTATTCATCTATGACCATTTTCATAATAGGTAATCTTAACTCACTAATTTCTCATGATTTAATAGTCCACTTAGCACTCATTGCATCTACTCTCGCAAGGGTGTAGAAGTTGAATTGAAACTAGTTAAATGAATCACATAGTATTAATTATCAATTATTTACTTTTTAGTAAAAAGATTATATTTTATTCACTTATATTTAAAATTAATAAAATAATACTCTCATTAACAAATTAAAAATAAATATTTTAATTTTACAAATTTTATATAGAAAAATAAAGTATTTGAAATGGTACTCATAATAATGATGATGATAATATTCAATATTTTATGGAGTTGAAAATTAGCATGTAAAAATTATATATATATATATATATATATATATATATATATATATATATATATATATATATATATATATATATATATATATATTATAATTAACATTAATAAAAAAATTATTTCAATGTCCATATTTACATGCATGTGTGTGTTTTGGAATATGAATCTGATAATTTTAATTTAATTATCAATAGTTATTAGGAGGATGATTGAGATTTAACGTCCATGGAATACTCTAGAATATTCATAATAATATGCACAAATCAAAAGTTGTGATTTATCTCCAAAATAATTATACCATTTTTCTCTTCCTAATTAAAATGATTAATTAAAATATTAAATGTCATATAAAGAGAGTTATGGTTTTTTGAGCATTTGGTATTGATAAGCCATAAGCCATCATATTGGCCCATAGTATTATAGTATAGTAAGAATATCAATTATAAAGTATGGGTAAATTTTCTTAGTTATAAATCATGTTTCATGTTTTTAAAATTTAGCAATACTCTTAAATGTATTATGGATTGATGCTTATCAGCTCTTACAAACCATTTAATTTATATGGCTCTCGGATGTTGTTATTTTCTTTAGTATTACTTACTTCATTCATATTTAATTCTTTCATGGGAGAATATCTAATAACCAAGCTAAATTTTTTTCTTTATAAACTTTGTTAGATATAGCAAACCATCAGGAAAAAAAATCTCCATAATTGGTACTGGAATGAATAAATAGAAAATCAAGAAATTATAATGGTTCAGTTGAACACACTAGTTGATTGCTTATCAAAAGATGCCATTCATGGTCATTAGAGATTTTTGCAAATCCATGAGTACTTTGAGGGATAAGCCTTTGAAGTATTAGTCATAGAAATATGATAATATTAGGAATTAAGATGATGATGGAAAATACAAAACCTTCTGGTTTTCCTTAATGAGTGATAGACCTTTGAAGTATTAGTTATAGAAATGTGATAATATTAGGAATTAAGATAATGATGGAAAATACAAAACTTTTTGGTTTTGTAATCTAATATTTCTTGATATTTTGAAGCTTTATGTAGATATATGAAATTATATATGAATATAAAATATAACTTGTTTTTCTAGTGAAAATAAAATGAATGTAATTGATTTCAATTGTATATAGAGAAAAATAAGATAAATTAAAATATAAATTTTGTTATATTTATTCCATTCTTAATATGGAGTTGAAAAATGTTTAAATTGGGACATTAATCAAATATTTCATTATGCATGTTCCATAAAATATATATATATATATATATAATTTTTTTATTCAGCAATGTGAGTCCTATAATGATTCACATGCCTAACGTGTGGTTTGAGTAGCCAATACTCAAGGGCATCCAAGGCATGAAGGCTCTATAAATTAACAAGCCACCAAGGCTCAATTTCACCACTAAGACACTTTAGCGACCAAGGCTCAAAACTACCACAAAGGCACTCCAGCCATTAAGGCTCACCAACTACTAAAGCTCACCAACTCTCATACCATGTCAAAAAAATAAGACGACACTTATATATTGAAATCTGGCTGCTCACAAGTGAGAAAACTGTACCTCGAGATTGAGGAGAAAACAATCTATTCATTGATCATCTACTCATTATTCATTAAAATCAAGAATATATAAGTTGACATGAAAATTAGAAAATTATAAATAATATATAGAAAATAGGAACTAATTCTTAAACTAAAATACACCTATAACTAATGAAGAGACTCTCCCCAATAATACAATCTCCATTAATTCCAGCACAAAATAATGAAACAAATTTATCTCACAAAATAATGAAGCAAATTTATCAAGAATGGCTTCGCTATTTTCCTACCGTATATAGCAACCCCAATCATTGTTATACATTGCAAATTATTTTTAAATAGTTGTTGTCATCTCCATAGTGCTACATTTAGCTCAATGATCATTCAGTATCAACGTATGAATATGAAGCAAACTACTGGGAGTCAAAGAGATCAAGGAATAGTCGTTGAAATGTCTCCCAGGTCTCTATGTGGGAGTTGAAGAGATGAAGTAATAGTTACTGAAACAATCCCAGGCCTTTATGAAAATGAATGAACTCATTAACAATATCACGAAAGAAGATGAATCCTGAGAAGAGGAAATGGTTCGAACCAACATGGATCGGCTTCTAGAAACCATGGAACTGGCAGGAGAAGCCAATATAGAGCATGCAGAAGAGGAGATGAATAACTTGGTTGCATATACTACTAGAAATTAAGAAGAACCGCAAGTCGATTCTCGGGAAGAAAACAGAGATGCAGCGGATAGAAACGAAGAGGGGGCCACCTCCCATGAAGATGAACATAACAATTTAGATGAAGTAATAGTTATTGAAACAATCTCATGCCTTTATAAAAATGAATGAAATCATTAAAAATATCATGAAATAAGCCGATTTCTGAGAAGAGGAAATGGTTCAAGCCAACATGGATTGGCTTCTGAAAACCATGGACCCGGCTGGAGAAGCCAATATAGAGCATGCAGAAGAGGAGATGAATAACCTGGTTGCAGATACTACTATAAATGAAGAAGAACCGCAAGTCGATTCCCGGGAAGAAAACAGAGATGCAGCAAACAGAAACACAGACAGGGCCACCTCCCATGAAGATGAACATAAAAATTTAGATGAACATGGTGAAGAAGAGATTGAAGACTTCCTTAATAAATATTCTTCCCCTCTTCTCCCTATTTCTGACCCCTCATCTTCTATAATAGTCATTCCATCAAAAGGGGGACCACTGAAGCTCCCGCTGGAATGTAGAACAAAGCAGGGGAGTGTTGGAAATTCGAATGCTCCAATACCAAGTTGGAAAATATGAGAAGCTCAAAAGAAACAGGGGAAATGTTTTTCCATCAATACACAGTTTACACAGTTTTGGGGAAACACAAAAAATAATTTACAGAGCCACACCCAGAGACAAAAGCATGAGAGAAGTTTTTTTTATTCTCCTTCTTCTTCTCTATAACATCATACGAAAAACATATTTTAAATACAAAATGGTGGAGCTTGACAATTTAATTCCAATTCAGTGCTCAAATGGATAGGTAACCACAAAACATCCTTCTACCATGAAAATCTATCTCTTCCTAAAAAAATGTACAAACCTTGTACACCCGGACTTGAAAACCTTAAAGTTTTAGCTTTGAAACCATATTGCATCTGTGACAGAACCACATATCATATTTCAGAGGTGACAAGTTTTATCTAGGCGTTATCTTCCTAAACTTGTGATTGCGATATGCGATGGCGATATCTCATCACAACTTTCAACACTTAACCTGTGGAAACTTAACAGAAAACATATAAACTGGCGATTGTGATATGTGATGGCAATATCACATCGCAACTTACAACAAACAACTGTGATGTGTTAAAACTTAAACAAAACAATCATCAATTGTGATGTGTGATGACAATATCGCATCGCACCATCGCAAGGTTTGGGATGGAGAAAAAATGTAAGAACTAAAGTTTGAGAAGCGCAATGTGCAATGTTCTAAATTATGGGCAATGCGAAAAGGCATGGGTGAGGAAAAATAGGAAAAACAAAGGTTTGTTATGGAAATGGTAATGTGTATATGTTAGAGCGGTCCCACCAATATCGCATCGATAGAGTTGTAGGATTCAACAATGCATTAAGAGCAAGAAAGGATTTAATAAAAAGAGATGGGCGGACATCATTTCTGAACATTACGGAAGTTGTGTAAGTAAATAAGCTTACGGATTTGAGCTTTTCCATATCTGCAAACTCCATCTGCCACCTGAAAAAAAATTTAACTTAGGTATGGTTGTTGCCATTTTATTAAAGGCGGTGGTTGGGAGTAATTTCCAACACTCCCCCTTAATCACAAATATTGCCATTGACCATTCCCAAACATTCTCTGAGATTAAAAATAAAAATAAAAATTGTGCCAACAGCTTTGTGAAGATGTCTGCAAATTGTTCCTCTAACCTGCAATGATTTAACAAAATCTCACCATTGTTAACTAATTCTCTTACGAAATGATATTTAGCATCAATGTGCTTTGTCCTCTTGTGGAAAACATAATTCTTTGATCGTACTATTGTTGAACTGTTATCGCAGAAAATAGTGGTTGCTTTGCCTTTTTCATGACATAATCCCGCAACATCCTTCTCATCCAAACTTCTTGACAAGCTATTGTTGTTTCAGCGACATACTCAGCTTCTGTTGTTGACAATGAACCTATTAGTTGCTTCCTAGAAGCCCATGATATGGCTCCCGAACCCAAATGAAAAGTATATCCTGATGTGCTCTTTATATCATCAACACTTCGAGCCCAATCACTGTTACTATAACCAATCAGCCTAAAATCATTAGTTTTAGAGTATAGAACACCATACTCCTTTGTCCCATCGACATACTTTAAAATTATTTTGGTTGCTTGCCAATGTGTCTCCTTGGGTGTCTTCATGAATCTTGACATCCGACTCACTTCATACATTATTTCAGGCCTAGTTGCAGTCAAGTACATTAGGCTGCCCATCATGCTTTTGGATAATGTCGGATTGACATTGCTACTATAATCTTCCTTGCTCAACTTCAACCCCAGGATAGTTGGAGTTGGTGTTGGCTTGTTGTTCTGCATATTGAACCTTTCTAAAATCTCTGCAACGTACTTTTCTTCAGAGATAAAAATTCCATTTTATGTTTGCTTCACTTTTATGCCCAAAAAATATCTTAACAACCCCAAGTCAGTCATTTCAAACTCACTTTTCATGACTGATTTAAAATTAGTGATGAGACAATGATCACTTCTTGTAAAAATAAACTCATCTACATACAAAACAACAATAAGAATCTTACTGTCACTTTCTTTGATGTAGAAATTAGGGTCACCATCAGATTTTTCGAACTCATTTTCCATCTGGTAGGCATCTATCCTTTTGCACCATGCACGTGGTGCTCTCTTTAGCCCATAAAGAGCTTTCCGCAACTTACGCACCTTGTGTTCTTGGCCTTCTACCTCATAACTAGGAGGTTTTTCCACATACACATCCTCTTTCATCACTCCATTCAAGAATTCTAATTTCATGTCCATTTGATACACTTTCCATTTTTTTTGTGTTGTTATTGACAACCCTGTACACACTGTCTCCATCCTTGTGACTGGCACAAAGGTTTCCTCATAGTCTCTTCCATATTGATGCTTGTAGCCTTTGACCACTAGCCTTGCTTTATGCCTTTCTATCTTTCCTTCAATGTTTCTCTTGGTCTTATAGACCCATTTCACTCCAATGACTTCTTTTCCTTGCGGAAGGTCCACTAACTCCCATGTGTCATTCCTTTCTATTGATCCTATTTCTTCATTCATTGCTTCAACCCATTTCTCTTCTTTGAATGCATCTTCAAAGTGTATTCGATCATCTACATGACAAAATAATGCAAATAAATAATTAAGACAACACTATTATCAACTTCTTCTTGCTCATAAATTTCACTTAAATTTTTAAAATTTGGTATTCTTATACTTGCTGAAGATGAGCTTGGTGTTGAGCTTGAAGTAGATGGAGTTGTGGATCTCTGTGGTGTGCTTGGAGAAGCACTTACTTGATTGTGCAATGTTGTCCTATTACTTTCTTGTGGTGTGCGTTGTTGAGCTTATGTGGGTGGAGGAGGAGTTACTGTTGAGGATTTACTTGCCACAGTCAATTCCTCTTTGTCTTCATGTCACATACATGCCTTCTCATTGACTTTCTTCTCTAAACTTCCATCTGATGCTTCCTCTTCTATGAACTGAATATCTCTGCTGATTATTACCTTCTTGGTTAATGGATTGTAGAGTTTTTATGCCTTGGATTCATCACTTTATCCAAGAAATATACATTTCTCCCCCTTGTTGTCCAACTTCTTCCTCAAATCATCCGATACATGTGCATATGCCACACATCCGAACACTCTCATGTGAGTGACAAATTTCTTTCTTACACTCCATGCTTCTTCAAGAACTCCATTCATGAGACTTTTGCTTGGAAATCTATTAATGATATACGCTTCACAAGCAACAACTTCAGCCCAATAATCATTTGGCAAAAAATTTTCCTTGAACATACTCCTTGAAATTTCCATGATGGTCCTATTATTTCTTTCAACGACACCATTTTTCTGAGGTGTATAAGTTGTTGTAAACTTCTTGTGAATTCTATGCTCTGTGCAAAAACGTAGGAAGTCACTTGAAATATATTCGCCACCTCTATCAGTCCTCAAAAATTTTATGTAGTGTCCACTTTGCTTCTCAACAAGAGCTTTGTAGTGGCGGAAGTGGTCAAACACTTCACTTTTTTTGTTTAGAAAATAGACCCATGTCTTCCTTTTGTAGTCATCTATGAATGTAAAAATGTAATTTTTTCCACCAAATGATGGTGTTTTCATTGATCCACATAAATCTGAGTCGACAATCTCCAAAGGTTATTTTTCCCTTATTGAATTTCCTACTAGAAATGATTCTCTATGTTGTTTTCCTAAGATGCAACCTTCACATAGGCTGTCTGGTTTTTCTATCAGTGGAAATCCTTTCACCATACCTTTCCTATGCAAAAAATTCAAACCTCCGAAGTTGAGATGGCAAAATATCAAATGCCATAACCAATTCTCATCTTTAACTTCTTCTTGAAATTTTTCTTGTGTGAAAGCTTCTATAATACCTTCTTCCTTCAAGTCTGATCTTATCTTTAGAGGAAACATTATGTTGTTTATCATATGAAATTTTGCAATGAGTTGTCTACTTGGAGGCTTATCGATTGTGCACACATCATCTTTAGAAAACGTAATGTAGCCCTTTTGCATGAGTTGTCCAATGCTTAGGAGGTTATCTTTTAAACTAGGGACAAAATAAACATCTGGCATGAAATTCTTCTCTCCCTTCTTTGTTAGTATGTCTACTCTTCCTTTTCTGATGACAGAGACCTTGCTATCAGTCCCCAATGTTACTTCTGATTTCACACTTTCATCTAGGTTGGAAAACATTGCTATGTTTCCAGTCATGTGGTTGCTACACCCTGAATCTAAGAACCATACATCTCCTTGTTTTTCATGTGCTACATTACACCCTAAAAACAAGATATCATGGTTTTGATTTTCCTTTATGAAATTTTCATTTGGTTCGTTAGCCATGTCATATTTCTTCTTTCTACATTCATTTGCATAATAACTATAATTCTTACAATAATGACATTGAAATTGATATTTATCATACCTATGACCTTGTGCTTGGTTTTGGCTTGGGCCTTGACTTGGATTTTGATTCCTACCCCTTCCACTTAAGCTTGAAGGTTTGATTCTTCCACCTCTGTGTGGGATTCTTCCTCTTCCTCAGTATTTTGATCTTCCTCGAAGTCTACCTTGACCAGATAAATTTGTTTCTTGAATGCGTGCTCCAATTAGGAGTTTGTTGCTCTGTTCATTCTGTGCTCATGAGACATCAGTGATGCATGAAGCTCATCCACTGGAAACTGTGAGATATCCTTTGTCTCTTCTATGGCCACAAATATGGCATAAAACCTTGATGGAAGACTTCTTAAAACATTCTCAACTATTCTCCTTTCATCAAGTGTCTCACCATGAGACCTAATTTTGGTAACCAACCCAATCAAATGTGTAAAGAATGAGTCTATATTCTTAGAATCTTTCATACATAATGTTTCAAAATCTCTTCTCAACATTTGTAGTTTTGTTGTCTTCACCTTTGCCATGCCTTGCTAGGCTGTGTGGAGGGTATCCCATGCTTGCTTGGACTTCGTTGCTGCTGCAACCCTTAAGAAAATACTTTCATGCACTGCTTGAAAAATATAGAAGAGGGCTTTGGAGTCCTTCTTCTTATTTTACCTCGACAAATCTCTTTCTGCTCATGTCAAAGAATTATATGCTGCTACATCTGTTGGTTCTTGGAAACCATTCTCCACTAGTTCCGAAATATCTTGTGAGGAAAATAGAGGCTTCATTGTAATAGCCCAATAGTCATAATTTTTTTCATTAAACTATGGTATTTGTGGATTATTCAAGCTTGTGCTTGCTGCTTCCATTTTTACTGTGTAAACAAAAACCTTCTCACTACTGGAGAATCCGCTTCTCAAAACAAACTTTCAACTCTGTAGTAAAAAAATTTCTTTCACTCAGAGATTAAACCCGCTCTGATACCATGTTGGAAATTCGAATGCTTTGATACCAAGTTGGAAAATATGAGAATCACAAAAGAAACAGGGGAAATGATTTTCCCTTAATACACAATTTACATAATTATGCAAAAATGCAAAAAATAATTTACAGAGCCACACACAGAGACAAAAACACGACATAATTTTTATTATTATTATGCTTGTCCTTCTCTATTACATCATATGAAAAACATATTTTAAATAAAAAATGGTGGAGCTTAACAATTTAATGCTCGAATGGACAGGTAACCACAAAAATTCCTTCTGTCGTTGTTGTGGTGGATTTGATGCATGGGTGTACGAAATCACACTAGTTTAAGGGGTGTGGTCTACCCCTATAAAGTATTGGTAACATGCAGAATGTGGTCGAGCTCAAAAGCATATAATCTAGAGGAAAAATTATGCAAATGTATGCTCAAAGTAAACTAAAAACTAAAACACAAATATACATAAGCTATTGAAGAGAGTCAAAACGATAATAATGCAAACGATGGCTCAAGGCCTCTTCTTATTAAAAATTTGATATGGAGAAGAAATTTTAACCACTTTCCAAAGGGCTCGTAGACAATGGTTCTAGGTCCCGATGCAAGGATGTTGTTTTTCCAAGCTCTGCCTCTAATGCAGTCTCCCTCTCTCTCTGTTGTGACGGACTAGGATTGTTGGGTGGCCAACAATTAAGTCCCCTCTATCTCCAGCTCCAAGTCACACACTACTGGCATTGATTGGGAAATTTTGGCCTAAATAAAAATGTGATCACCCATTCTTCATCTCTTGGTGGCTTTATATAGGGGATTTGAGTCCTCCTTCCCTCCCTTGGTACATGGTGGATGGTGACCTAAGGGAGAGGTATGATTCCATTGTGTGCTCCAAATATTCATTTGTGTGGTCACATAGTGTCTAGGGAGGTGCTAGTGGTTGTCCTTAGGCAGCTTCATATAAGGAGTAACTATCCTTTGCTTTTTGTGGTCCCGGAAAGCCACATTTTTCCATTTTTAGGAATGTGCGCTTATCATGAAAAAAGGCACACAGAAGGTGCTCTTCTTGAAGGATTAAGCACGCACTTTAGCATTTAAGACTATTTCAAATCTGATTTTCTCAAAACCTTAGAGATTTTAAATACTTTCTTGATTCCATAATGTGTTCCTGCCCTGTAAATCCTTTGGCTTGACATTAATTAATTTCATCTTCTGTTGTACAATTTTCCAGTGTTCACAGTTTCACCCTAATGTGTGAGGTATAGGAAGGACTGTATAGCCGAAATAAATTATAGTTTATTTTTTGTATCATGCGCAGAGAGAAAGAGAGAGGCCTACATGAATCTTGGAATTGACAACACCTTGCACTATTTCCGAGATGACCATGGCCTAAGGGACCCCTGCAAGCAAAAAAAATATACAACATATATACAAAATTTCAACGAGGCGGGCATGTCCCATGCTCGTGATGCTATGGTTAGTTAAACAAAATTGATAGATACATGTGTTGTCTACGTCACTACTGTGGTAGTGATGCTGGCAGTTGTTGACGATGACTTCTAACGCCTTCAGGGGAATTTTTTTCTTTGATGATAGGTGGAACGTGATACCCATATGCATAAAATTATTATGATATACAAATGTGCAATGTACGCATATGTACCGGCTGGGACCTTCCCGTGTAAGCATTGTTGAAAAAGACGCTTAAGGAGGCACGGGTCTTCAATGGATCTGATCAAAGTGCAATCCTTGTAAGGTACGATACCATATTGACATGAAATATTTTTTCATAGTCGAATGTCATGAGGATCGATGACATTTCTGGAAAATGATGTCTCCCACAGTGCCACCCGAGGAAACCCCTTTGCATGGGGAGGGGTGATCCAAGGTACCACTTACTTTTTGGAAAAGAGGTGTCGAAGTCGACAAAAAGGAAGCCTTAACTGAACCATGGGTCACCGACCTGAGGGTTCGGGGACCTGGATGTCATGGGTTTAACATAGGCATGTTGGTGAGAGGCGTGTAATATTCCCAATTAGCCCAAGCTAATGGGAATATTCTATTTTGAATTTTTTTGTTTTGAATTTCATAAGGATGAATAAAATATAAGGGAGGACATGTAAAACTCCTGAAAATAACAAAATAAATCAATGCCTATGTGAACAGAGACATATCTGGGCCATGTCAATAAACTCTTGCAGGTGTGAAGGGGTTTAAATCATGAGATTGGGTCAACATTGACCAAATCAATAATGCGGTCAAGATGCATTGAACCTCCTTGAGGCACAGCGCGGTCCTAGATGGAGGTTCTACATGTGAAAGGGGCTAAACCAATGAAGTGGTTTAGGGTTTGACAAGAATCCAATCTTATAAAAGGAAGAGGAGAGCAACATGTAGGGGGTGGCTGAGGATTATTATTTCTAAAGGTATTGTCTGCTTAGACATGCCACATTGGGGGTTTTCCTATTTAGGAATCCCACCTCCTTCCTTGAGAAGCTCTTGGAGGAGACTTGTTCCATCTTGTCCACTATCAGGCTTGGACCAAGCTTCACCTTACACCTACAATGCTGATCTTGTTGAGGGTTTGGTTTTCCTTGTGAGTTGTAGCAAGTGGAAGACACTAGATCTGCTCAGATCTAGATTTTACTAGTGCCTTTTCTTCGTGAGTTTGTCTTTTAACCTCCTGGAAGAGTGCATTAGCTGCTTGAGCTTTAGATCCAGAATTTTGCATTAGGCCAAATCATTCTCAAAGCCTACAATGTAGTTTCTAGCCCTGAACTGCGTTATTTGCAAGTTTTCAGTTGCAGGGTGTTTTGTCTGCATTTTGGAGGAGAGATCTCCGGTGTTGGGATTATTCCTCTCACTGTGGTGATCCATGGATTGGAAATAAAATCCATGTTTGTTTTAGATCTCATCTGTTGTTCTATTGTATGATTCATAAATTTCTGAATAATTCTCTAGATCTACAACTCTAGATCTCAGATCTACTCTTTGTGCTTCATGTTTTGCACAAAACCCCAAGGGGAATGTATAGATGAGCTCTTCTTATACACATATCTGAATTAGATCTAAATTTTATGTACAGATCTATGCTATATTTGAGTTATAATATACTACTACTTCAGCCCCATAAAATAACGCTTTCAAGTTCATACAAACTTTTCTTATGGCTGTAGCACCTCATTTCTCAGGATTTTTCTTGTATAATCTCATGTCTTCTCTTGTACAATGTATGGGTTGTAATATACATCTGATTTGATGTTACATATCTGATCTTTGAACCTCCATATCAGCCTAATAATTTTCTTAAGTGGATCTGCATTACTTTCTGAAGCAGTCATTTGCATATAGCTGCAGCCCCTCTCTTTGGGTGCTTTTTAGCTAGACTAGGTTGTGGGAGATCTGTCTAACCCACCTAGTTTGATTTGTTTTTACTCTCCTTTTAAATTTAGATCTTAGATGAGCTGATATAAGGGATCCAAGAGCTGCAAACTCATTTTAGTGAAAAAAATTCTCAGGAGTGCGTTATTTCATCAGGGTTGCTGTGTGATTCCTATTTTGGGGATATTACAGTGGTATCAAACCTTGATCTTTGGCTCAGCGTCTAAGCTTCAAGTAGTATGGAGTCTTCTAATTGGGAGGAGGACATCTGCAAGAGAAACCAGAGTAAACCCTTGTTGTCTGCAGAAAAGAGGTTCACAAAACTTCTATCTCAAGCTCTACAAGGCATCAGAAAAGACATCAAAGAAATGAGGAGGGAACAGTAGGAAGATCCCTCAACTAGATATACAAGATCTATAAATGAGGAAAGTTATAAATCCTCATCTCATGGATATGTCCACTCAGCCATATCACCAAATCTTCAATGCTCTGTCAGTGATTTCTTCATGAAGAGGAAGAAAGGAGGTGTGCCCAAGAAGGAGACTCTTGGTGAGTATTTGCGGGAATATGAAGCTCAATATAAGGAGTTCAAAGATAACTTGAACTTCCAAGGGTTCTGCAAGATCAAGGAGGACATAAGCACAAAGGAGAAGCAACATAATATGGGTAGATTCTATCTATCTACTTTTGATGTATCACCTAAATGTCCAGTTAGGGTTTGGGTGGAGGAGCTAGGCAACTTTGTGCAACAACATCAAGATTCAGAAATTGAAGCCATCAAAATAGCAGCATTGCATTTTGAAGGTAAAGCATATGCTTGGTGTTTGTTTAAATCATTTTCCTTAAGAAATGAAAATAAACCTACTTATGCAAAGTTTATTGAAAGATTAGTAGAAAGGTTCGATGAAGCTTCATGTGTAACATCTTCTATTAAGACTATTAAACCATATAAAGAAAATATTTTGCATGAGTTGGAAGGGTCTATGAATCCAACTCCCTTTCTGAGAACCATGGAAGAGCGTTTTAGCTTGTCTGATACTTTTCCAAGGGCAAGATCTCCATTGGATGAAGGGCTCTCTTCTCAAAGGGAAGGCATGAAGATTCCCCCTTCAATATATGACCAAGATCTAAGCTCTCTTATTGATGACGACGCAACTTCAACTATTGAAGAGGAGGAGGGGAAGGCATGAGATGATAATGCAGTCACCACAAAAATACCTCAAGCACCTCTTGATTGGAGGGAAACAAAAGTGTTCTCTCAACTCTCGGCAACATTTGCATACTTGGCTAAGGAGGGAGCCTTGGGAGAAGCCAGAACAGTGCAGAGAATCTCTCATGAATTCAGAATATAGGTGAGAAATTTCCTGAAAGGGGAATTTATATCTTCCACTCAGTTATCTGCACTCAGAAATGAGGAATCAGAAGTCTATGATGGCATGGACAAGAGGACACATGGAAACTCCATATCTTTGGGGCATCCCATGGTACCTTTATTCACAAAAGAGATTTATGAACATGACAAGGGGATGTTAACACGCTTGCATGCACGAGCCAGATTAAGGAAGTATTGGAAGACAAGGAATTTCCAAGGGGAATTTGATTTCCATCTGATTTAATCTTGTCTTGGGTAAGATCAGCTGCAAAAGAGGCAGCAAAAGGAAGATTATAATGCTCCAACATGTGATTTTGACATCAAGCATGTCAAGGAGGAGAGCCATGATATGACAGGGGCTGCATTTCAGACCTCTACAACGCTATCATTTTTGGGAAGCTTAGATCCTTATTGGGATTCCCAACTCATGATGGAATACTCCAAGGACCTTTTCACATGTGAGGTTATTGATGGGAAGCTAATGTATGGGAGGTATAAGGTATTTGAGGGAGTCATTTATTTCCATGATCATATCTATTTGGTTAGAGGCTCCAAGCTCAGGGAGAAACTGTTGAATGCAACCTATGAGATCCTACTTTCCAAACCCACTGGTTTCATTAGAGCATATCAAACTATCTTAGATGGATTCACATGGGAGGGTTTCAAGGAAGAGGTGCACTCTCATATGAAGAAGTGCATGGACTATTTGTTATAAAGGGAGGAACATAGCTCTCGGGAAGAGCCATCATTCACACCTCCTTACTCATTGAGCATGAGAGGGAACTCATCGAGGAGTTACCTCACTGATGTAAAACAAGTATATGGGGAAACTTGTCATTCTGAATATTATGATGTATCTCATATATTCTTATATTTTTCTAGCACTCATTTGTAGGAAATTGCTCTAAGAGGGGGAACTATTTAAGTTCGGTTTCATGAGCCACTCAAGGCCAAGAACTATGTTGATGCAGGTCATTCCTTGGAGGATCTTGGGAAGTTATTATATTCTTCATGGTGTGATTATTTTACACCAACTATGATACACCTTCTCCAAGCCTTCAAGAAGGATGGGGCAGCAAACAAGTGTTGGGGGAGACACTTGTCATCTCCTATTCTATGGCAGTTAAGGGTAAAACTACGCTGGTTGCACATGAGGAAACATATTCCCTCTCCTTTATCATACATGGTAGCTAGCATGATTCTAATCATGATTCCATATGTTGGGAATGTTCTTACTCTTGGGAACATGGTTGGAGGAGATGCACATTGGTGGGATGTGTTCTTGGGGGAAGGAGTTCACCACTCTTTTTGCACTACATGCTTCAATGGGAGCATGAGATATTATATGGCCACTATGGTATAGCACTTGCTTCTTTGTAGGGTGAGCCATAAGTTTGCTAGAGACATGCCTCTCATATGTATTGGGGAGGAGTTTCTATATGGATTGCCAATTTGGGAGGTGATTCAATTCATTTGGATGATAGCATGGAGATGGGAGTCTTTCATGCATAATGAGATTCCCCATCACTTCTGTCTTGAGGAGACCATGAATCAGCAAGAAGGTTTCCACATAGACCTTCCATTTCTTCATGATGAGAGCCATTGGGTTTATTCACCAAAGGCCAACTTGCACATTGGGGAGGGACCATTGGAAGACAGAACTATTGCAGGAAATTTGAAGAAATGGTGGAGACTATTGGATGAGGGGGCCACAAGAGAAGAAGGGGAGATTTTGAACCACTCACCTTATCAGTTTCTTGAGGACAAGCAACATCTTGGAGGGGAGGACTATAATATTCCAAATTAGCCCAAGCTAATGGGAATATTTTATTTTTCCTTGTTTTGTTTTGCATTTCATATTGATGAATAAAATATAAGGGAGGACATGTAAAACTTCTGAAAATAACAAAATAAATCTTTGCCTATGTGAATAGAGACATATTTGGGCCATGTTAATAAACTCTTGCAGGTGTGAAGGGGTTTAAATCATGAGACTGGGTCAACATTGACCAAATCAACAGCGCAGTCTAGATGCATTGAACCTCGTCGAGGCACAACACAGTTATATATGGAGGTTATACATGTGAAAGGGGCTAAAAAAATGAAGTGGTTTAGGGTTTGACAAGACTCCAATCTTAAAAAAGTAAGAGGAGAGTAGCATGAAGGGGGTGGTTGAAGATTATTATTTCTGAAGGTATTGTCTACTTAGACATTCCACATTGGGGGTTTTCCTATTTAGGAATCCCACCTCCTTCCTGGAGTAGCTCTTGGAGGAGAATTTTTCCATCTTGTCCACTATTAGGCTTGGGCAAAGCTTCACCTTACACCTATAGTGATGATCCTGTTGAGGGTTGGGTTGTCCTTGTGAGTTGCAGCAAGTGGAAGACACTAGATCTGCTCAGATCTAGATTTTACTAGTACCTCTTTTTAGTGAGTGTGTCTTTTAACCTCCTGGAAGAGTGCATTAGCTGCTTGAGCTTCAGATCCATAATTTGGCATCAGGAAAAATCATTCTCAAAGCCTATGGTGTAGTTTCTAGCCCTGAACTGTGTTATTCGCAAGTTTGTAGTTGCAGGGTGTTTTGTTTGCATTTTGGAGGAGAGATCTACGGTGTTGGGATTCTTCCTCTCACTATGGTGATCCATGGAATGGCCATCCCATCCATGTCTGTTTTAGATCTGATATTCTACTCTATTGTATGATTTAGAAATTTCTAAATAATTCTGCAAATCTACAACTCTAGATCTCAGATCTACTCTCTGTGCTTCATGTTTTGCACAAAACCCTAAGGGGAATTTATAGATGAGCTCTTCTTGTACACAAATCTGAATTAGATATAACTTTTATGTACAAATCTGCTCTAGATCTGATTTATAATATACTGCTACTTCAGCCCCATAAAATAACACTGTCAAGTTCATGCAAACTTTTCTTATGGCTGTAGCACCTCATTTCTGAGGATTTTTCCTATATAATCTCATGTCTTCTCTTGTACAATGTATGGGTTGTAATATACATCTGATTTGTTGTTATATATCTAATATTTGAACCTCCATATCAGCCTACTACTTTTCTTCAGTGGATCTGCATTATTTTATGAAGTAGTCCTTTGCATATAGCTGCAGACCCTCTCTTTAGGTGTTTTTCAGCTAGACTAGGTTGTGGGAGATTCGTTTAACCCACCTAGTTTGATTTGTTTTTGCTCTCCTTTTGTATTTAGATCTTCGATGAGATGATCTAAGGGATCCAGGAGCTTCAAACTCATTTCAGTGCACATAATTCTCAGGAGTTCGTTATTTCAGGAGGGTTGCTGTGTGATTCCCATTTTGTGGATATTACAAGGTGACTGAAAACGGAGGATGGGGATTCAGTGGCCCAAGGTCAGAGTATACTTTAGCAGTTGGTGGAAATCATACTTATTTCTGAAGGGAAAATCCCTGGAGTCGGTAGGACTTCCAGGGTGGGTGTGAACCAGCTATGAATGTCAGGATGGTGCGTGCGTGGTGGTGAAATACTCTGACCAAGGGGAATGAGGGACTGTTGTTATGGGGAAAAGATTAAATATGAGGGTGGAGGGGTGAAGTAAATCCTTTGCAGTCTTTGTACACTTACCAAAAGAATAAAATAATGAGGTTTGGCTTGTACAAAACACAGAAACGGGTACCCCGAACATGAAAGGGTTCGCTCACTAAAGGTGTGAGGAGGGCGTTTTGCTGAGGGTGGGGGTCCTATTGGTTGATCTCATGTGCGGGGTTGATGAAGCAGATGAAGAAATGTAGTAGATAGGATTATGCTAATGGAGGTATGGTGGGCCAAATGCGATACGCGGAGGTGCGCTTTCAATCTTCTTGTACAACCTAGTCATCCGAGAAGAGGGTGTTAGCTTATATGGTGAACTTGACCTTGTGCATGATGAATGGATGGGCACGAGGTGCTTCCTGGACTGAAGTGGTCTGGCCATGGCATCACTTACTGTCATCTATGGTCTAATTTGGGTGATGAGTGCCATGGAGGGGAGGCTCTACCAACCAACGCAGATGTTTATCATATGCAAGGTGAGGTGATGATAAACGCGGTCGGGTATGAGGACCCTATGGTTTATTTCTAATGGAGAAATGATGTCAGGATATGCAAAGTTTTCTGGGACTATATCATGCTGAGGGTAGAATGATACCTACTCTAGAACCTTTAGTGGATGGTGTTTTGAGTGGTTTGTGGGTTCTTCCTGCAAAAACAACTACCTCAAGTGAAAGCATCTTCATTTCATCAAATATTATTGAAAGGCATGAGTTGTTAAAAAGGAAGATGAGAGACGGCATACCTGCCGGCGCTGAAAATTTATTTTTCCTGGAAAGTGAATGTGTGGCATCACTTTCATTTGTCATGGCATGATGATGATGGTGCAACTTACGGTTTGTAGAATGGACCTTCTGATCTACTATTACGGACCTGCAAATTTCTTGAAAAGGGTGATAAATATGGGATTATGGCCCTAATCCTGTTCATTTGTATTTGCTGAGTTTTGGGAGATTAGAGGTGCTTGTAGAGCCTTTCTTTCCATTATGGTCAGCCCGTGTTCCAGGGACTATCGATATTATGCCGAGGTAACATTCATGACGTCCTGCATTGTAATTTCTTCAATTTTATGGTGCTGGGGGCCATACAAGTTAGGTTTGTATGGCCTCTGAGTGAATTTTTCCCTAGATTGCGCGGGCGATCTAGGCAAAAGATCGCCTCTTTTGCACACAATTCTGAGGGACAGGTGCACGAGGGTGCATTTTTCCCTTCCTTTTGCGCACAAAGGTGCGCCTGTGAAGAACAGAGGCACACAAGGGCGTGCCTGTCTGAGGGACAGGCACTCAAAGGCCATGATGACAAAAAATTCTGATTTTTTTTCTATTTTTGAAGTTTTTCTATGTACTGATGGGTGCCTATGTTTCTGGAAAGTTGATGTGGAGAGAGCGAGATTGGCCTGAGGTCGGGACCACTCTAGCTGCTAATGTTGGGGTGTGTCATCAATTGTCCGCATGCGGCCTTCTGAAATTTGTTGAGAATGAGTTCTTGTGGTCGCAAGACCATTTATTATGTTACATTATATAGCATTGGTGCAGGAGCTGCAACAGGTTCATGTTGCGGGGGACGAACCTGGTGATCCACCCTGAGACAGATATCTATTTCGTGACCGAGTTACTGCCTTAGGGGGAGGCTTTGAGATACCCACTCTCCTATGGCGGAGTGAATCTGGATAGATTCTGGAGGTGCCATTGTAGAGGGGTGCCTCTAACCAAGGGATGCATCAGCATTGCATCAATGACAGATGTGGTAGAGCGGTGTGCTCTCGTAGTGATTGTACAACTGGCAGGGTTGTTCGATCCACATCGGGCGTCTGGCCTACATGTTGGAATTTTGCACTAGTTGAGTTTCGAGCATTTCTTTGACTTCGCCTAATTTTTATTTAATGGTATGGTGTCGTAATTGGACAAGGTCCAACATGGATCGAAGTCATTTATGTACGCCAGCATACTAGGCAACATCATGTATGAGTTGGTGGTGCTACTCAGGCTAGTGGTGGCGGTGCCTATTGGGGGGCCACAGGAGCCACGGATGAGGAGGTGGGCTCCGGTGATGCTGCAGGGAGGTGGTGGCATGGTGGGGAGTTACTGGAATGCCACGACCAAGGCCTAGTTTTTGGCCAATCCACAGATGTTCTTTCCATACCCGTATGCAGGGATGGACTTCCAGGGTGATCCAGACATGGATCTCCCTTTCGGTTATGTTTGGGGACCTGAAGGTATGCATTATATATTTTTAATCTACATTTGTTTGAGTATTTATGTACTTATGTGTTTGGCATTGACACTGACATTATTTTTGTTACTCATGCAGCTGTTGGCGAGGTAGGTCTCCCCGTGGCCCGATTGGTGGGTCAAGATCCTCCGCTACGACCTCGAGGTGGTCAGGGAAGAGGTGGTGCAGGTGGGTTGGGTGGTGGTGCCGGTGGACCTAGCGGAGATGGTGCTGGCCCTTCTGGTAAGGGTAGCAGCTCGGTTGCAGTAGATATTGCAGCCGAACGAGCTCGTGCTAATGCGGCTGAGGCACGCAATATAGTATTGATAGCTCAGGTGGTCGCTCTTGAGGACTTCTGGGGTCGAGTGGACTGGTTGACCCAGGGTATGCCTTCTCGAGGTTTTATCGATGACTTCGAGGGGGTTTGGTTAGAGACGGTGATGTCCTGCGAGGGGGATTATCAGCCCACTCTACGTCGAGTGGTGATCGCCATGGCGATAGCGGCTCTAGTGGTGGTACCAAGAGCAGTGGTGGGTCCAAGTGCCCCTCATGAGGGGGCAACCCCCTAGAGAATTTTTGTACATAGGTAAAGCACCCGATATGAGGATGTTTCCCTTATTTTTGATGACTTTTGTATCTTTGGGCTAGCCACTGGACCAGAGACACTATTTTTTGTACTCATATACACATATTTTTTGATATATATATGAGAGATTTTTTTGCAGCTCTACATGATGTATCACCTGTTTCAGTTTAAGTGTTATTTTATGCTGATGCATTCCTGTATTTTTGGTTTTTATGTATGATGGTTCATTCAAGATGCATTCTAGTTTAGGATATTATTAGCTATGTGGTCAATGGCTTGGTTTTGATTCCTTGGTACATGTGAAAATGTAATGTAATCAAATTTTCTGATTAATATTTTGGAACACAAATATTTTCTAAACAGATGTGTGTCTCTAGTCTCAAATGTTTGGTTTAGCTATGATACTACTAACCTGGAATCGAGATAAATATGCACATGGTGAATGCCCCAGTGGAGGGTGTCGCACATAATTCCGATGACGATGTCATATTCTGCCTCATTGTTTGTTATTGGACCGATACACACGTCATTTGAACATAGTGGTGATTGGTCAGGGCAGTAAATGACCCAGGCAGCAGCAACTAATTTTTGGGACCATATTGATGCTCCATCAGCAAATCCAAAATAAGGTTTGTTTTGGTGATCCATGGTGATACTTTGAGCATTTTAACTAAGTATTTCTGGGTCAAAAAATATTTTGATTGGGTGGGTTTTTTGTGTACTTTAACTCTAGGGGAAAGGGCTGTTGGAGCCCTTATGGGTGGAACTTATTGAGGTAAAGGCCGTTGCCGGAGTTAGTGAGGCAAGTTCCATCCAGCTCCGTCAAGATGTATGCCCCTTTTTGGAGGTAGTTTTTGATGATATAGGGTCCTTTCCAGAGGGTTTTGAACTTTCCTGGCCCTAAGGCCTCTTTTGTGACATCATAGAGAAGGACTAATTCTCCCTCGGTGAAAGAGCGAGGGGTGATGTGGCAGTCGAACTATGCTATAACCGTTTTCTTGTGGGCCTCATTATGCTGCAGCAACTGTTGTTGATTTTTTTCGACAAGCTATAGTTGTACTAGACATTGGTCTAGAGGCTAAGTGTCATTGAGGAGTTTGATAGTAGCATGTACATTCAGGATTTTGTAGAAATCAATGCAAAAGCATGAGGTACATTGGTTTTTTGTGATAGGAATATGGTGGAAATCCTGGGATGGGGGTGAGGTAGTCATCCTATTGCCACTATGGGTGGATACAAACCATATATGGTGGATTATGTCATCAGCGTTTGGCAGGGAAAAAATCGATGTAATGGAATTCTATATGGGCTCAAGGTTGGGTTCCCCGCAAGGATGGTCGATTTCCGGTAGGTGGAAATTGTGCCTGACACAGAGGTGTCTAAATTTTTCCATTATTGGGCATGACAATGGTGCATGATTTTGGCCAGTGCAAATGGTACATGGTGTCACTAAGCCAACAGAGTAGATGTTGTGGGATTATATGCTACTCATTGTTCCTGACGTGGATTTTTGGAAATGGTCAGTTGTAGAAGAGGTTGTCTTCTGTCTCCATTTCCGTATCGTTGGCTTAGACATGTATTCCTCTTTGGTGGAGTGTAGAATTAATGCATCTTGTGCCGCTCTCAGCTTGGGGAGATGTAGACACTTAAAAGCATGATGAAAGTGTGAGAAAATTCGGCACTAAGTGCACGTGATCTTCTCTTAAATGGAGAGAAGTTTCTGAGGGAGAGAAGAGACTATGCGAAGACTATTTGCAAGGGGCTTGAGTTCTCTACATTGGTTGACTCGGTGATCGTTCATACCACATAGGCCACATTTTATCCTAGGCTTGGCCGAGGTTACTCTTTGGTGGTGTGTTGTCTTATCAGGCTTGATACACCATTGTGGAGGTGGGGACATTGACCCGTCGATGTGCTTTTTATGCCATTCTCAAAGGTCATCCTATCTCTTCTCTATGGAATTAATCATGTCGATAGTGGGACGAATTTGCGACACGTAAGTAGAATGTCGCTCATAATGATTACCCTGACATATCAGGCAGAATATCCTTGGTATATAAGTTTCATCAGTTTGAGGTCTAATGGGGAACCAGCGCCAGACAGCTACTAAATCAGGGCAATGGATGACTGCATGGTCCGTATTTTTACATAACGTACATGTTGGTCATTGCTGCAAAGTACGGTTGGGGGGAACTAGGGGTTCCCTGCTAGACCGTTCTTCGACTGTCAAGAACCTGATGGATGCACTCATCTCATCTGTTTGGGTAGTGGAGCTGCCTGTGTACTCGGCATCCATGTCATATTCTTGGGAAAGGCGAACTATGGCTGAGCAAAGGCTAGCAAGGGATAGCCGAAAATGAGGTATGTAGTGAAAATCCTCCAAAATGTAATTGTTGGCGCATAACGGGCATGTGAATTGTGTTGGTCAGAGCCCTACGTAGAAAGCCCTTTCAATTGGATACCATCTATGAATGAGCTCCAAGGCTGCGCATTCTTTGAGGTAGTGGCCATGTTCGTCGCATAGCGTACAATGTATAATGGGCATTACAGGGGCCCTTTCTACAATCCTATGCTCCTCTTGTAAGTATAGGATGGTACGAGGTTCGTCATTGATAGACTAGATGAAGGGATCCTCTTGATAGGATCACTCAATCATATGTAAGGCATCCTTATATCATGGTATCTCTGGAAAATGGTGGGTATAGTGCCCATAGTTTCCACAAAGAGCACATGCGTGATTTGTATGCAACAGTTCTCCTTTACCTTTGGTGATAGGTTCCTTTTTATGAGAACGTGGCATTGAAATGTCTGCTTTGGAGACGAGGAGTGGTTTTAACTTGTCCAAATCCAGAAATATGTGGGTAGGATGGCTTATAATGTTGCATATGGCGTAGACTGATGGTTCCCTTTGAATGGCGAGGGTTACCATATTCATTCCTTTGTTTGCGGTTTTCTTAGCTCTGATTACCAGTTTCGCAATGGGAAATTCCTTTGCAGGGGTGGTCTCGACCGTTTCTTGGGTAGGTTGTGGCTCCTCGGGACTGAGGGGCTTTAACCCTATGGTATTAATGTTGGTGGTTCCTGTTTCAGAAGGGGAAACGATGTACAAAATTGGGAATGCCAACGATATGTTGGGTAACACCAGTGTTGCCAAAACCTGCTGGGAGATGAAGCCAACTAGGAGGTAGAGGAAAGGGGTTTGGGAGGCAGCGTAGGCTAGAGAGGCTTTCATGGATGATGCCTTGGTGTCGTTACTTCTTGAGTCCATGTCCTGACTAACCTCGGTACTTGATGTGGACATCATGCACACTAGGGCCCCTGTGGAATTGGGCGATGCCTCAGGGATGACAGGAGGATCTCCTAAGAATGACCCTAGAACAGGCGAAGATTTGAATTGGCCAGGGCCATATTCTTGGTACTATGAAAGACCATCCGAGGTTGTATCTACATAGGGTAGAATTATATCTGTGTTGGTTAGGGGATGCTTCTCGCTGTGTGTCAGCTGGTCTACAGTAATGATGTGATCCTCATGGGGGAATCATAATGCGGAAGATGGAGGAGGCTATGGCGAACATGGCGTACATGTAACTTCGCCCAAGGAGTATATTGTAATACAAGTGAGCATCCAAGACTTTAATGTCTGTGTGCACCGTCTTTCCGGCTAAGCAGACCGAGACATTTTGGTAGAGGTCGACGGGGGTCAAGGGATGGCTATCGTATGCTTAAAGCATTATGACTGAGGGTTTTAGTTCGAGAGAACCCAACTTCTGCCAAAATTTTTTCGACATGGTGCATGTTGATGCACCCTCGTCTATGGCACATCAGTGAATAGTGATATTCTAGATCGACATTGGTGTCTCGAAGGAAACCATAGAAGGAAGCCTAGGGGTGTCTTTTTCTAAGTTAAAAGCCATCATGCACGTATCGGTAGGGTCGATAGCACTTAACGCAGAAAGAAGGGCTTTCCATTGCTTTGGACACAGTTGCAGTACTTCTAGTGTGGACATAGCAGTGGGTGATTGAGCTAAATAGTCCACAATGCTATAATTATGGGTTGCTTTGGAGTAGTTACCCACTCTCCTATTAGGTCCCTTTGCCATATTTGACAATGGTTTTATAGGCATATTTCAAATGGTCAAAGGTGCAGTCGGCACACTAGTACTATCCCCTGACGTAGTGGTGTCTGGTGGGGTGTCGTAGCTGCGGTTCTGTGTTTGGAAAAACATTTATTCCCCAATCATGAAGATTTCATGGCTACTTTTCCTGGCATTGTCTCGATTTTTTTGCTGAGTGTTGACCATCCCTTTGTGGGGGAAAGGTTCTTGCATAACATCAGGTTGTTGGGAAGATGCTCCTTGTCCTCGGTTACCCTGAAACTTTTTTAGCTCAGGGAGATCGGGACAGTGTTGAGTATAGTGCCTTCACTCACCACATATTGAACAAGATTTGTTTGTTCACAGAGGTGGCCTTTTCTCTTGTCGTTGGGCATTTCTCGGCTCTAGGTTCTGATTCCTGTTGGAGTTGCCTCTAGCCTGGGATTGCGGTGGGTGCTATTGGTTGCTACCCCCCTGTCCAGGGTTCCCTTTGGGCTTGTTTTTTGGCTTTTTCTTAACCACGTTAGCAGGGTATTTCTCCTGGTTATACTAGTGTGGTTGATTTTGGGATAGCTGCACAAAGTTCACCTATGCATTGGTTTGCATAGGTGGGTCGTAGCATAACATTTTCCTTTCTTTGCACCTGGCTATTAGAGGGGAGATCTTCTGTCAGTGTTTATTTCTATGTACTAGGTCCCCTCAGCTGAAGGATAGGGTCCTCCTTGGTGATACACTTTCCACCTATTAGTCAAATCTTGCTGAGGCATATGATGACTTTGAAATCTGGGTTGAGGCATGTTCTGAGTATAATTATATGTGTAACCAAAATTTTTACTATTGCTGCCTAGGAAACCTTGGGTCATTGACCCAATTAGTCCATCTACAGAGTTTGACGTGCCTGGAAATTCTTGATAAGTTTGTAGGCACGGGGTGTTAGGCAGGATGTTGTAGATGTATCATGACTACGTATAAATTAGTTCAATCTTCTGGGCTTTACTGATTGCATCCTCTTCAGATGTGGGGTATTGCTACGCCACATCCTTTGAAATTTCCGCCATCAGAGTTTTCAAGAATAAATCTAAGAGTACCTGATTGTCGAGTTTAGCTTTACATAAACTACGATGTTGCCTCCATTCATGAAGATGGTTAGAGATATGAACAGCGGGGGTTTGTCTAAAATGAGTCAGTAACTCCATTCCCGAATCATGTTGAATTGGTAACTGAAAATATGTGAGGAACACGATAGCGAGGGTGCTAAAGGTTCCATGTGAAGCAGGAGGTTTCTCCATGTACCACTTTGCGGTTACTCCTGTAAGAGTGCGTTGAAATAGCCTCAATCTTTTAGTGTTGTAAATGATACTATTCGATGAGCACCACAAGTGAAAGGTCATGTCTTCTGCTTGCTTACCTTCGAATTTTGGTATATCCGAAGGGAGCTTCGTAGGCATGGGAGGCCATGAGGGATCGTGTGCGATGGGGTCATTTGTGATCTTGGTTAAATTGAGTAGATACAACGTAGCTAAGAAAGGTGACTAGGAGGTTGATGCCATTGCAACGTGTGAAGACACGAAGTTCTGGTTAGAATGAGGGTTAATCTGTGATGTACCCTGATGTGTGTTTAGTTGGCTTCCCAAATGGGATGCACTCCTCTATCCCCTAGGGGTCGAGGGAGGAGTGGTGTGCGGTGTGGTGTTCGGAGATCAACGAGGTTTCAGTCTCTCCAGTAAAGGACAGTGATCCAGGTGGATATCGGTGGCCACCCACCTATTCCATTTGGAGTAGCACCATCAATTCTTACAACCCTTCACATTCAGAACAACCTACTATTTTTAACAGGTTTTCGGGTCCTCCACTCCCGGAGCCATTTTGGGGCCTTAATGATCTAGGTGGATATTGGTGGCCACCCACCTATTCCATTTGAACCCCCACCATCAATTCTTTCAATTTTTAAGTTGTAACAAAACTTACTATTTTTAGCCTTTTTTTGGGTCCTAAACTTGCGGAGCTGTTTTGAGGCCCTAAACGACATTTTTTGGGAAAACGGAGAGCAAGATGGGTCCAAAATTGTACTCCTTGGATAGATCTTTCTAACAAGCTATTGAGCGCGTCAAATGGAGATCGGGTGCCAAAGTTACACCTCCGGGAAGTTGAACCACCAATTTACCCAAACAGGCGCCCACAGTTTTGGCGCCTCATCGCTTATGTTAGATTTTTGGATGTTTCGGATTCTACATTATTTCTCAACAATAAATAGGCCCTCGAGCCTCATTGTAACACAGTTAGGCTTGTAACTACCACATCTCTTCTCAGAGATAGCTACCAGCGCCCTAGCTAGTTTTATTTCCATTATGTCTGTAAGCAAATTTCAGTTCTTTGATATTAATGAAATGAAGTGTTATTTCCGTTGCATCTCTGTATTTATGGTTATGTGTTTGATACATTTTGCATTCCTATATGTCGGATTGTTAATTGTCAGTGGGTTTATGCTTTCTTTGTTTTTATTTTCATGTCCCCAACACAGTCGGTATAAGGAGTTAGGGCTCGATCTGGTGGAACCTTTGCAAGATCAGCCTCACAAACCCCGACGGACACCCATGGGGGACGAAAAGAAAGATGAGGGAGCAGGAGATCCTATCAAAATATTGCTCGAGGAGGCCCTCGAAAAACAAAGGAACACGATGATGGATAATTTTGCCCAGATCCTTCTTGTTGCACACATATGGGCGCATACATGCATCCAACAGCCACTCTGGAGGTGCCACTCCCTTCAAGGTACAGGTAAACTTTGACATTCCTATATTTGAAGGAAAAATAGATGCAGATGCCATAGACAGATGGTTAAATTTGTTGGAAGGGTATTTCTCGGTCCATGACTTCTCTGACCAAGAAAATATTATTTTTGCACTCATCAAAGCTGCCCCTCATGTCAAAGACTAGTGGGAAACCTACCGTGAGCAAGAGGGTGAAGGGGAACCCTCTCTGTTCTTGGCCACACCCACTTGGAATTCGTTCTGAGATGGCATCAAGGAACAATATTACCCCGTGGGGAGATATGAGGAAAAATACATCCAATGGTCCATGATGTGGCAAAAAAAGGATCAAGATGTGCAAGAACTGACGAATCTGTTCCATACCCTACGCACAAAGTTGGGTATTAAAGATTCAGAGAGACATTTGGTGCTCAAGTACCACATCTGTCTACATAAATACATTCAGGAGGAAATGGATTTCCTCGACATTACATCTCTTGGCACGGCATATCGCTATGCTGCAAAGATCGAGCAGAAATTTAAGCAGAGGAAGTGAGACTTTGGATCTGCGAATCTGAAAGGTGCCCTCGAACCAAAGAAAAAGGGGCAAGGCCAAAGAAATATGACTCAGAAAAACACCACAAATCCAAATAAGGACACAGGGAAGTGGTGTGAATTTCATAACAGCCCCACTCACAACACAAACGTGTGTCGAGCCAAACAGTCTTTGGTGGCCGAACTAAGGGCACCTGAATTAGATGCATTTTATGATCGTGAGTTAGAACCAGAAAAAGGCAATGACAAAGGGAAGAAGATCATTGATGCGGATCTCAGTGCTATTGTTGCCACCACCAAGATCCAGAGGGAGGGTCCAGAGGAGGGGGAGCACCTCTTCCAGTCGCAGATGTGGGTGAAGGGTTCTCCGCTGCAATTTTTCGTCGATAGCAGAAGCCAAAAGAACCTCATTTCAGCAGAGGTCGTGAAGTGGTTTGGCCTACCTACCATAGCACACCCACAGCCATATACCATCGGGTGGCTCCACCCAGGGAGAGATCTCCGCATCCGCCAGCAGTGCCGCCTTCTGTACAGTATCAAGCCATTCATGGATGAGCTATTGTGTGATGTTGCTCCTCTTGATGTAGATGATGTATTATTGGGCCAACCATACTTGTGGAGGTGACAAGCTGTGTATGATTCTAGGCCTCATGCTATTATTATTACTTTGGGAAATAACTTGTACAGGATACTGGAGGTAGCACCACCTCCTGTCATCTCTTTAACTACTGCAAAACAACGAAGTAAGATTGTTTCCCAAACCAGGAAATTCATTTTCCTTACAAATCACTCACAGGGAAAGAAAAATGTTGTGGCCACAACCTTGAAAAAGGGCTCCCTTGCACGGCTACAGCAGATGGACAAAGTCATGGAGGAATACGAGGAAGTTTTCCCCTCACTCATAGAGGTTCCTCTACACTGTCAGGACAAGCACTCTATTGATCTGACTGCCAACACACCACCGCCTGATGTTTCCATAAATCCTACAACTACACATACAGAATCCAAACAGGTACTTTCTAAGGCTGATAAAGAAACCAAATTTACTAAATGCATCCAGCATGTCCACCCGCAGGTCCTTGACATCATCAACACATCTAATACTCAGTTCAACAGAATTTGCCTCATATCATGGAGGATCTCAATGCAATGGGGACCATTGCTTCCTAAGGAGGGAGGAATGATCCAAGTGGATATCGGTGGTGACCCACCTATTCCATTTGGACTAGCACCATCAATTCTTGCAGCCCTTCACATTTAGAACAACTTACTATTTTTAGCAGGTTTTCGGGTCCTCCACTCCCGGAGCCGTTTTGGGGCCTTAATGATCCAGCTGGATATTGGTGGCCACCCACCTATTCCATTTTAACCCCCACCATTATTTCTTTCAATTTTCAAGTTGCAACAAAACTTACTATTTTTAGTAGTTTTTTGGGTCCCGAACTTCCGAAGCTGTTTTGAGGCCCTAAACGACATTTTTTGGGAAAACAGAGAGTAACATGGCTCCATGGAACATGATTCTTGTTCAAAATTTTTACTCCTCGGATAGATATTTCTAACGAGCTATTGAGCGCGTCAAACGGAGATCGGGTGCCAAAGTTATGCCCCCAGGAAGTTGAACCACCAATTTACCCAAACGGGCGCCCACAGTTTTGGCGCCTCATCTCCTATGGTTAGGTTTTTGGAAGTTTCGGATTCTATGTTGTTTCTCAACAATAAATAGGCCCTTGAACCTCATTGTAACATAGTTCAAAGGCCTGTAGCTACCACATCTCTTCTCAGAGATAGTTACCAGCGCCCTAGCTAGTTTTATTTCCATTATGTCTGTAAGAAAATTTCAGTTCTTTGATATTAATGAAATGAAGTGTTATTTCTGCTGCATCTCTGTATTTATGGTTATGTGTTTATTTTGTTGCGTTCCTGCATAAATCTGGATCAGACGAACCAATGATGGTGGCTGTGTTCCATCTTTGATGCCTAAATGGCGAAATACCTAGAACCCCTCCTTGTAATGGGGGAGGTCCAAAAGATGTTGGATCAATGAGGTTCCATTGGGACCGTTCGGGTGTCGAATAGGTTAGATTTTGGAAAAATTTTGAGAGGATAGAGTCTATTATCAAAGTGAATTTATGGCCACATACATAAAACAAAGAAAAAATGAAATAAATATTGCCTTTAACTTAATCTATGTGATCAATCAAGCAAAAAATATGGTTTTTGGTTGTTTATGCATGATACTAAAAAATCCTAGAGGACCCATGTGTCCTCACACACTCAAAAGTAACTGGGCCTTCATAATATTTCTCGTGAGTGATGGCACAATGTCCCGTAAGAGCTGGCAACACCCCCAGTCAGCCAAAGAGAACCCACCAAGGTAAGGGTAGAGGGTCTAGCGCTTGCTTGCACCGTCACCTATAGGGTAAAGGATGCCCTAGTTTTTGGCCACCAATAACCACTGTCCCACATGAGCATTCAATTCTTGGGCTTCTTGGTAGTCAGCTAACAATACCGAGTATCAGCCGGGTCAGGTAGCTCCAACTGATACCGCACGCACTGCGCCTAAGCCTAACCCCCTCTGAATCTTCTCTGCTACGCTCAGGTTTTATTTTTCGTGGGCTGATATGTGGATTTTAAGCTCCCTAACTACACAAATTCTATGTTTCAATATGAAGTATGATCAAGGGGGCTTATTGGATGCCTTCCCCTTGATCCTAGCTGAAACTCTAAAGTCTTTTGTGGCCCCTGTGGGGAGAATTTAATGAGTTTGGTTAAGTTATTTTTAGGTGTCTTCCTTTGCTTAGTGAGTGAGTGTGTGTGAGCATATGGTGAACAATCTCATAGTTTGAACATATGGATATCGGTGATCCTTTCCAAAAGTCCCCTAGTTAAACTATGTTATATTGTTCTGGGCTCAAATGGAAAACATTTGTGGATAAAGGGCTACTTTCAAATTTTCCTAGTTAATCTATGTGACTAACTAAATGGAGATGGAGAATTTTAAATATAAATCATTCATATGATTACCTAGGATCACCAAAGGGTGAAAAGGTAGCAGCGATTACTTGCTCTAATCGACAATTCAATCCTAGTCCCACAATTCCTAATGCAAAAATTGAACTAAATTAAACAATTTCTACACTAGAAAATGAAACTAGCTATGCATACGTGGTCTTGGGCCACTTGCTCGGACTATTTTATCTAAGTGTGAATACCAAAATTTGCAAAAAAAAATTTGTTCGGAATGCAATGGTTAATTTCCCCCCTACTTAAACTATGTGAAGATTTTTTCAAAAAACTAACTTAAAGGAAAACTAACTCTAAGCCTACAGAAGGCAGCTAAAAGTATGTTCTCAGAGGCTGTGGGGTATCAGCACAAGTGTTGGTAGATACATTAGGGGCTGCCCAACACACTTACAAGAAGAAAAATGCAGAATATAGGAAGAAAAATCTCATTCTGTAATTTGCGCGGAAAAGGCTATGACAGGTGCGCTTACCTATGTGTAGGTCAATCCTGAACGCGCGCACTGCTCGTCTGTAAGAAAAAAATGCGCAAAAAAATCATGTAAGTAAAAATATTAGGAGTTTCCTTCTTTAGTCTATCACCCCAAGTGAATCTAGGGACTGTAATATGGAGCAGAGGACTATCAACTCCACTCTCTAGCGTAGACAAAGGTCTCCTGCAAGAGATGGCACAACCACACAAACTTGTAAAACATTAGAGGAATCACCAATCCTATTGTGGTGGATTTGATGCATGGGTGTAAGAAATCGCACCAGTTTAATGGGTGTGGTCTACCCCTATAAACTATTGGTAGCAGGAAGAAAGTGGTGGAGCTCAAAATCATATAATCTAGAGGAAAAAATATGCGAATGTATGCACAAAGAACTAAAAACTAAAACAAAAATATATAGAAGCTATTGAAGAGAGTCAAAACGATAATAATGCAAATGATGGCTCAAGGCCTCTTCTTATTAAACATTTGATATGGAGAACAAAATTTTACCCACTTTCCAAAGGGCCCCTAGACAATGGTTCTAGGTCTCGATGCAAGGATGTTGTTTTTCCAAGCTCTGCCTCTGATGCAGTCTCCCTCTCTCTCCACTGTGATAGACTTGGATTGTTGGGTGGCCAAAAATCGAGTCCCCTCTATCTCCAGCTTTGAATCACACACTACTGGCATTTCTTGGGAAATTATGGCCAGCGTAATAATGTGATCACCCATTCTTCATCTCTTTGTGGCTTTATATAAGGGATTTCAAATCCTCTTTCCCTCCCTTGGTACATGGTGGATGGTGACCCAAGGGAGAGGTAAGATTCCATTGTGTGCTCACATAGTGTCTAAGGAGGTGCTGGTGGCTGTCCTTAGGCGGCTTCATAAGGAGTAACTATCCTTTTCTTTGTGTGGTCCCAGAAAGTGACATTTTTCCATTTTCAGGAATGCATGCTTATCGAGCAAAAAGGCGTGCAGAAGGTGCTCTTCTTGAAGGATTGAGTGTGCAATTTAGCATTTAAGACTAGTTCAATTTTGTTTTTCTCAAAACCTTAGATATTTTAAATACTTTCTTGATTCCATAATGTCTTCCTGCCCTGTAAATCCTTTGGCTTGACATTAATTAATGTCATATTATGCTATACGATTTTCCAGTGTTAACAGCCGTGAAAAGCTATTTATTCATAAAACAAAATACAGATGTTGTACACCTAGACTTTAAACCCTTCAGGTTTCATCTTTGAAACCACATCGCATCTGCGATAGAACTGCATATCATATTTCTTCAGTGAAAATTTTTATGTGGGCACTATCCTCTTGAGCTTGTGATTGCGATATGCGATGGTGATATTGCATCATAACTTTCAGCACTTAACCTGCAGAATCTTAATGAAAAACATATAAAATGACGATTGCGATATGCGATCGCGATATCACGTTGAAAATTACAAAAAAGAAATACGATGTCTTAACACTTAAACAAAATAATCATTGCGATGTGTGATGACGATATTGCATCGCACCATCGCAAGATTTGGGACGGAGTAAAAAAGGTAAGAACTAAATTTTGCAAAGCACGATGTGTGATGTGCTAAATAGTGGACAATGCGAAAAGTCACATGTTCAGAAAAATAGGAAAAACAAAGGTTTGTTGTGGAAATGGTAATGCGTATAGGCTAGAGGGTTCCCATCGATATCGCATCAGCAAAGTTTTAGGATTCGGAAATGCATTAAGAGAGGGAAAGGATTTAATACAAAGAGATGGGAGGAAATCATTTTTGAACATTACGAACGTTGCGTAAGTAAATAAGCTTACGGATTTGAGCTTTTCCTTTTCTACAAACTCCATCCGTCACCTACAAAAATATTTAAATCAAGTATGGTTGCTGCCAGTTTATTGAAGGCGGTGGTTGGGAGTAATTTACAACAGGGAGTCCGTCGATCAAATCAACTGTCAGCCCTAGCCGAGCTGGGGAGGGCGCCACTTTCGATCCAATCAATGAGGGGGTTGAGGGGCAGGAGGCGGCGGACGAAGAGGGTGGAGAGCGAGAACAAGCCGAATCATCCTCAAAAACCAAGAAGACATGAAAAAGGATAAAATGTTTGAAATTTTGATATATAATCTTTATGCTTTTTTTTACAAGGGATGGCAACAATATTTCCTCAAATAATGAGACTTTTATCAGTTCTTCCTGAAACTAAATCTCCTACGATTTCATTCATTGATCTTTATGCTTGGAACAATCAGCTTGATATATATACAGATATAGTGTTCAAATAGATCCTAACTCTACATTTTTTAATATATAACATTTAAAACCAGGTATATATGGCATAATTAAATTTTTCACTTTGATAATGAAATGCTATTTTAAAATTCTATGTTAAAATGAAGCAAAATTTTTGGAACAATGTGCTTGATATATATACATATATATTCTAAACGACACATAAATTAGTTTTTCTACGCTTCATGGGTAAATATTTGATTGAATTAACAGTAAAAATTAATAAGGGAGATGTGTAATTCTTGTAGTGTTTTTTCTAGAATTTGTATGTATCTTTTTAAAATTAAAATAAAATATTTTCTAAATAAAATGCATTGAAAATTATAGCTTTTAAACAAAAATGAATATACATATTTGGTTAATTTTAATCAAAAACATTATACAACATCAATAATCTCATTTCACTTATTTTATGTTCCATATTACAACCATTATTGGTATTCTTGTCTATCGTTGAATATTTCACCCTTACTCTTAACCATAAATAAAATATTTTAATATACATATTAAATAACATAATTTTATATTATAACCATAATTCTAATATTTCTAATTTTTATATTGAAACCATAATTTTATAATTTTATTGAAATATAATTCTTATACTTCCTTAAAATAATTTAATATAAAACTTAAGTAAATTATTTTGATACATATATGTTAGTGAATATATGTAAATATAGTAATTGAAAGTTCACATTTATTTATTTCTTAGTAAAAATTAATAAGTTAATAAAATAATACTTTCATTAACAAATTAAAGAATAGTGCTAAAAACGTAATAATTTATGCCATAAATGAAATATTTCAATTTTCACCTTAATTTTACATTAATTTTATAATAACCAGCCTAGATCCATCATAACTCTGGATCTATCAAGTGCAGAGAGGGATCAAATCTCTCAAGGTGAAAACCTATTTTTTGAGTGCAAAACTTAAGGAAAGGTTTGCACCTAGAGATATTTGATCCCTCTCGATGCTTGATAGATCCAGTGTTAAGATGGATCTAGGTTGGTTCCAGTCATGTGTGGCCAAGGAAAATCTATCGATAATATGAGGAACATATGATTAATTTTATCAATAATATGTAAATAGATCTAATATATATATATATATAATTTAAATAAGCTAAATTTGTCTGAGATTAATCGAATCGTTTTAATTTTAAATTTTCTTAGTTAACTCAGTTTTTTGAGGTCATAAATATTGTAATTAAATTTAATGATTAAAATTATGAAACACTTTTTTTAATGAAAAGTGACAATGTAATAATATTGAATAATAGAAAATGTGAATAATAAGAATGTAGTCATGTACAAATAGTCTTCATTGTGATGAATCTCAAACTATTTTCTTCTATTGTTCTTAATGTCACCCTTATTAGTTTTGGCATCTGTCAATATCGATTAAGAAAATGACAATTGGAATGATAATTGGACTCATAAACTATTTAAATATTTATCTCGTGATATTGTAGTAAACATCATACTTTGTCTCTCTTGTTCTCCAATACTAATAGGTTTAATTACTATAACACAAAAATCAATATACATTGTCAATAATTTTTTGTGCTTACACTAAAATCAATGGACACTATTAATCCAATGGATTTAAAATTAATGTATCATCATACATCCAATTAGACAAAATAATAAGTCAACATATACACTAAAATCAATTCATCTAATGCAAGAAATCGAAGAATATTAGAAAACAACATCTACACTACAATCAGTGCATCTAATGCAAGTAATCAAACAAAAATCAACATCTACACTCAAATCAAGGCATCTAGTTCAAGTAGGAAAATAGGATTAAAAACCAACATCTACACTAAAATCAATGCATCTAGTGCAAGAAATCAAATAGGATTAGAAATCACCATCTACACTGAAATCAATGCATTTAGTTCAAGCAATCAAATAGGATTAGAAATCATCTAAATTGCAATCAATGCATCTAGTGCAAATAATCAAATATAGTTATAAATCAACATCTACATTGAAATTAATGAATCTAGTGAAAAAAATAAAATAGCATTAGAAATCACAATCTACACTAAAATCAATGCATTTAGTGAAATAAATCAAATAGTATTAGAAATCATTTACATTGAAATCAATGCATCTAGTGCAAGTAATCAAATATCATTAGAAATCAACATCTAAATTAACATCAATGCATTAGTGCAAACAATCAAATACGGTTAGAAATCACCATCTACAATGAAATCAATGCATCTAGTGAAAGAAATATTCTTCCCTCTCCCCCCCCCCCCTCCATATATATCTATATCTCCCTCCATCTCTCCTTCTTTGTCTCTTTTTTCACATCCCGTGAAACACACATGCTCTCTCATTCCATATCTATCAATATCTTTATCCCTCCCTCCCTGTCTCTATATATCTCTTCTCTCTCTTCACCTTCCATCTATATCTATATTTCCCTCTGCCTATCTATATCATCCCCAAAAAATACACTCTCTTTCTCCAATCTATCCATCTATCGGCCCCTCCTCCTCTCCCTCTCCCTCCTGCTATCCTCTCTCCCTCTATCTCCATCTTCCTTATCACTACCTCTGTCTCTCTCTCAACCTTTCACTCTCTATGTATTTTTTCTTACCTCCCTCTCTTTCTACCTCCTTCTCTCCATGTATCCTTTTTTGTGTCTTACATACACACTCTCTCTCCAGCTCTCCCTTGCCACTACCTCTCTCCCTCGACTACTCATTCTCTATGTATTTGTTCTTCCCTCCCTCTCTCCCCAACCAACTCCATCTCTCTATCCCTCCCTCTCTCCCCCTCAAACTCCATCTCTTTATCCATCCCTCTCTCCTCCTCTCTTTAAATTCTCCTCTCTTTTCCTTCCTCTCTCTCCCTTTATTTTCTACCTCCCGATATCGTACCCCATCTCTCTCTCTCTCTCTTTCTCTCTCTTCCCTACAATCCTCTCTTTCACCCATCACTCTCTTCCTCCCTCTCAATTCCTCTCTCTTCCTTTATCTCTCACCTCCCTCTATGTGCCTCTCTGTCTCTCTCTATCTCTCTCCACCCTCCAATCCTCTCACTTCCCCCATCACTCTATCACTCTCTCGAACTATGTTACTATATCCTTCCCTTTATCCTTCTCTCTCCTTCTCTACCCCCTTGTCTCCATCACTCCTATGTCTCTTTATCTCACCCCTAAAAACACACACTCTCTCTCCATCTCTCCCTTGTCATTCCCTCTCTCTCAACTTCTCACTCTCTATGCTTTTCTTCTTCCCTCCCTCTCTCCCCATCCAAATCCATACCTATATCCCTCCCCCTCTCCTCCTCCTCTCATCCATTAAGTTATGTGTAATTCATTTTATGTTTAGTTGACATTTAATATTAAAAAAACGGTTAAAAAATGTAATATTAATAAAAAACAAAATATTTATATGTCCATATTTACATGGATGTGTGTAATACTCTAAAATATTCACAGTAATATACCCAAATCATTGGTTGAGATTTATTTCCAAAGTACTAATGCTATTTTTGGTCTCTTAATTAAATTGATTAATTAAAAACATAAATGTCATATAAGGTGAGTTATGGTTTATTGAGCATTTCATAGTGACCCATGGTATTATAGTAAGGTAGAGGTAAATCTCCATATTTAAGAATCAAGTTTCATGTCTTTAAAATTTATATGTGTAACTTATATATTAATTCATTTTATAATTAAAGAATAATAATAATTTAAAATAAATTTATAACTTATATTTTATGTTTTTTTTTTTTTTTAGCAAGATTTTCAAATGTATTATGAATTGATGCCAATCAATGTGTACAAGCCAATTAATTTATATAATCAAGCACCCCATTTTTAGTTCCCATGTAGTTCCCGTGTAGTTCCCATGTAGTTCCCATCTGGTTATTTTATTGAATAGTACTCACTTTAATCATATTTAATTCTTTCATGTGAGAGGATATAATAACTAAGTTAAATATTGTAACACCCCATTTTATTTTTAATTATGATCAATACTCTTTTACAAAAATATTTGAATTGTTAACGAATATGGTTAGTAAATATGGTTAGGAATTTTCTGATAGTTACCTTCCCCAAGAGGATAAAAAGTAAATCCAGAGTAGGGAAAGGGGTTCTGCAGAAAGAGAAGAAATGGGTAACAACATTATGTTGTGAGAAGAGTTTTCTGGTGGGTACTAGTGGAGCTCTAATAACCCAAAAGGAGAGTAGGATGGACAACAGTCCAATCTGGAAGGTATACTCTAAGATCATTAATTTGTTAAGTATATATGTATCTCTGTATATTATGATAAAATGTTATCTTATAATCCATAAGGAGATAAGGAAGTCATATTCTGAAAGTCAGGATTACAGGTAGACAAACAGAGTAACTAGAAAAGAATGGTATAAGGGAAAGTATGAAATAATATAACATATTGTAGATATTTATACAAAAATAAATCAGATCGGAACCTTTTATGAAGGTACAAAACATACTCTGTAAATAAAAAGGTAGAGCCTAACAACAAGCCTAACTACCTTGACATGAAATGGCAAACAAAATACTGTGTAAATTGTTGGAAATGTTGTCATTGATGGAAAAGGAGATGACAAAGGAGGAGCACATGAAACATTAGCCAAGGAAAAGACGAAGAAAAAAGAGAGGTAGCAGAGATAGCAAAAAGAGAAATAAGGAGGAGCATCAGTCAAACAAGTAGCAGAGGCAGAAAAGAGAGGAACGATATAGTAAAGAAGAAGAGAGGTAGTAAGGCAACATAGAAGGAATAGTAGAAGAAGGCCGGTTAATAGAAGATCTGGAGAGATAGAGCAATGAATATTGGAAGGGCCTGAAGGAGTTTAATACATAGGTTTATTTATGTATTAGGGGTTTAATATAGTTGTAGATGAATGTTGGAAAATATAGAATTAAGAGGGGACCTAGAACAAACTCTGCATGAAGAATTATGTGTAGATATGCCTTGAAGTTCCGAGAAATCATGCCTTCAACCCAGTTTGGAATATTGAAAGTGTGACCAATTAAGAGATGGTTGATGAGAGACGAATTCTATTGTTTAACCGTGTGCGCGACTAAAAGAATGTTTAACTATGTGTGAGGCGATATTACGCAGAGAAACCATGCTAAAAGAAATGGCGCGGAACCTTGAAGAACCGTGGAACCAAGAGGGAATAGTGATGGCGGTTTCGGAGGAAAAACCAGCAGTATCACACGCTCTTGGGAGTGGTAAGTAGTAAAACCTTTTTGGACGTGATACATGCCTCTGTGTGACACGTGGTAGAGGGCGGTATTGTAAAAACGTTTTCATCGCGTGAATTTTAAAGAATAACCATGGTGCTACTAGTATATGCGATATTCGTCGGTTACTGTCATATCTGTTGGATGGGCGTGACAAGATTGTGACCATCAGATGAAATGTGTGGGACCTGCTACATAAAATTCCGAGAATCGTTACCCAAGCTGGAGGATACATAAAAATAAATTCCGAGAATCATTACCCCAGCTGGAGGATACACTAAAGACTAAAGCGGCAAAGTACACATATAGCAGCGCTTTATATAAGCGTAGTGCCTTTTAAACAAAGAACCAAAGTATACACATATATACATATATGTGAAGTACTCTATAGCTCGGGCCTAATACACCCAAAGTACCATAATGTGGGACCCTCAACCAATCGCATCGGATAAAACTGTGGCAGCGAAGCATGACAATAGAAGTTACGATTGCGATCAAGATGCGGACCCGACGGGCCTGTGAACTATGATTCATAAGTGCTTGAGTTCTGGCATAAAAGTGTTTCATCACATCGGCATTTGATTGCAATCGGAGTAATCACATTGCATCGGATCGGAGTGATCGCATTGGAGCATTGGAGCATAGGAATATCGGAACATGCAACTAAAAGTAACGATTGTGATTAATCGTAATTGGAGTAATCGCATCAAATTGCATTGGAGTAATCGCAATCGAAGCAATCGCATCGCATTGGAGAAAGATGCAAACTCGGAAAATAGAAAAAGGGTTTACGAAGCTGTGGGGCCCGAACCTTTCAAAGGTTAGTGTTGGGATTGATAAAAGGATATATGATGTGAAATAAGGGGTGTACTCTCATATGAATTGAGAACGGTATACATATATTACTAGAGTTAAAATCTGGGGATACATGCCTTTATACATCGAATTGAAACAACAAATAGGGGACTGTGGGTTTACCGGCCATCATTTAGATTTAACAAAAGAGACACCGCTTATGAAGATTGAAAAGTTAAAAGTTGAAATGGTCCAATTTTAATAGTCAAATCATAATATGAAGTTGCAGGTTGAGCTTTAATACCAGGAACATATATTGATTAATACGCCAAAGACCATTGTGTAGTGGAGAATTTCAAATGCCTTATAATCATGGTCTAATTCATCACACAGACAAATACAAAGAGCACAAAGTTGCTGGTCCTAACATATATGATGTCATAATCAAAATATAAAGGTAGAAACCGTTGGAGGCACATTATGAATTTTATAATAAGGTATAAGATCATTAAGGCAAAGAACAAAGTTCCCGCATACATAATCTGTTAGACATGGTTCACAACCATAAGATATCCGTGGAAGGAAAAGGGCTCCAGATATGTTTATTTAGATTGCCAGATCAGAAGTTATATATATATATATATATATATATATATATATACAGCAGACACACATTCATGGTGAACAATAATATGCACAAGAACGAATTTGATAGGTGAACAAGCACAGAAAACTCAAAAATATGTAGAAGACAGTGAGTAGAAGAAGGTAGGACAGTTACCTGACAACAGCAAAAAAGGCAAAGCCAGCGAAGCCAAAAGCCAGAAAATGGGCTGAGTAAAATTGTTTTTATGTAACCAAAAATGTGAATGTTGTAATTGATTTTTATTGTTTGTGATGCATTGGCAAGTCTCCAGAAGAGAACAAATATCCCACTGTAATGTTAAATTGGTACCTACAGTTATATTTTTTGAATGAGCAGATAAAGGAGATGAGAAGGCAGAAGGAAAAGAGACATGGCTATCCATTTCGAACTCCCAGTAGAATAAAAACAACCATGAAGCTATTTTGTATAAGACAGGGTAATATCCAAGGGGAGAATGTTACGAAAACAGAGTGAGAGAAGAAGAAAGTATGCAACAGAATTGAAGAGAGTTGAAGAAAATAAGAAAGCTGCAAGAGGTTAGAGAGAGTGAATATAGAGAATGCAGAGTATGGAATTGAGGCAGAGAAGATAAGAAGGAGGAGCAGAATGAGATGCCGTGAAAAGTCTTAGAATGCAAAAATGAAGCAGTGAGGTAGAGTAGAAGGAGGAGCTGAGAAAAGAAGAAGGAGATGTTGATAGTGAATCTGAGAATGCAGAAATGATATAAGGACAGATATGGGGACTGTTGAACAGCAGAAGAGAAGGTACAGAACAGAGCTAATATCCAAGGTAAATCAGCAAGTGTTTTTCTTTTCAAAGAGTAAGGAAGTTGAAGCTTCCCTATCAAGTTGTAGCTTGATAGATGTCAGTTGTAGCTGACTGAGTTAGGAGCCTCCTGTAGGTTGGTGCCTGCAGAAAATAGATGGGAGTTGGTGCTTCCACATCAAGTTGTAGCTTGATAAAATGTCATTTGTAGCTGACTGAGGTTGGAGCCTCCTATAGGTTGTTGCCTGCAGAAAATTGATGAGAGTTGGAGCTTCCTTGCAAGTTGTAGCTTGCAGAATTGAGGTTGGAGCCCCCTGTAGGTTGGTGCCTACAAAAAATCAGTGGTGAGAGGGAGTTGGAGCTTGCCTTTGAATCACAACAATAATAAGATGTGGTTTTCTCTCTTTATGGGTTTCCACTTATATCTGGTGTCTCTGTGCATGATGTTTATGTGTTGATCTGGTTTATATCATCTGCTTAATACTTGTTGCTCTCATATCAAGTGTACTGTTACATTATATTAATGCTTGCTGCTCACATTCTAAGATTACTCACATGTTAAGTTGAACATGAAATGAAGGTGTAAACAAGTGTTAATGAAAAAGTTTTAAAAGTCCATGAATGTGTTAAACTGATTCACCCCCCCCCCTCTCAGTTTAACTAAGGGTTCTACAATTGGTATCAGAGCTGGTTCCTTTGGTGTAAGCCTAATAGCTTGAAGGAGATCTGGTTGAGTCATGGAATATCAAAATGTACCTGTGTTAAATACAACAAACTTTCCTGAATGGAGAGATAAGGTTAAAATAGGATTATTGGCTTATGAACCTGAAGTATGGAAGCTTGTATGTGATGGTTACTGCACAGACTCCCCCACGGTGAAAGAACAACAAAGGAATGCCAAGGAAAAATGTGTGATATATGACAATCTTCATAATAAGGATTTTGAGTTAATAATGGATCTAGACTCTGCAAAAGAAATCTGGGACAGATTGCATTTCATGCATGGAGTAGACACAGAGGACTGCATTGTCAAGAAGGAAAAGAGAATTAAGAAGAAGAAAAATTCATGTCAAAAGGAAAATGTTCCAGCAAATGAGGTACCTGCTAGTGTGAATGGAAGTCAGTTCCCTAAAGAAATTATAGTTGAAGAAAAAACCAAACTTGATACAACTTTGACTAAAATAGAAAGATTGTAGAATGAAAACAAAGACCTTAAGACAGTGGTGCAAATATGTGATGAGAAAGAATATGAAGATAAGAAAGAAATTATTGACCTGAAGACACAGCTTGAAGAAGCAAAGAAAGTAGAAGACACTCTGCTGCAACAAATGAGAGAGAAAACTCAGGAATGTGAAAGATTGGAAGAAGAAGTAGTGAGCCTAAGAGAGAATTTAGAAAAAGCCCAAAGAGAACTATTAATGAATACACCTCTAATGAAAAGCTCTGAACAGTTGGAAAAGATTCTAAATGCACAAAGGTCTCCCCTCATAAAGGCTGAGATAGGATATGAAGGAGAAACCAGTAAGTCCAAGGCAGAAGATAACAGGAATATCATCTTTGTGAAGGCTGTAAAGGATAATGAAGTAGCTCAGAATATTCCTGCAATAGTAGAAGCCAACAAGAACAGGATTTGTGAAGAAAAACAGAATTGATCCAGGTGGATATTGCACACCCACCTATTCCACTTTAGCCCCACCATTGTCTCTTTCGCTTTTTCGCTTTGCATAACTTACTATTTTTAGCAAGCTTTTTGGTCCCGAACTTCCGTAAGCCGTTTTTGAGGCCCCAAACGACGTTGGGCGTTTTTGTTCCAGTGAATCATTTCGTTGAGGCTAAATTTGTAGTCCTTGGATAGAGATTTCTAATGATGTTTCATGTGCGTCAAACGGAGATAGTATGCCAAAGTTACGTCCCTGGGAAGTTGAAACACCAATTTACCCAAACGGGGCCCATAGTCTTGGCGCTTCATCTCCTAGGGTTAGGTTTTTGGATTTTTAGGGTTCTCCATTGTTTCAACAATAGGCCCCCAGCCTCATCAGAATCCTCGGCCTGTAGGCCTTTAGCGCGCACCCTCCTCGTAGATAGCGTACAAATACTCTAGCTAGTTTTATCTATCTGTTTATAAGAAAATTTTAGTTCTTTGATATTAATGAAATGAAGTGTTATTTCCGCTGCATCTTTGTATTTATGGTTATATGTTTATTCTATTGAGTTCCTGCATAAATCCGGATCAGTGGTATCAGAGGGGTCTGCTTTTTCTCGATCTTTCTTTGCATGTCCCTAATGAGGTCGGGGTATAAGGAGTTAGGGCTCGATCTAGTGGAACCCTTGAAAGATCAGCCTCGCAAACCCCGAAGGACGCCCATGGGGGACGAAAAGAAAGATGAGGGAGTAGGATATCCTATCAAAATATTGCTCAAGGAGGCCCTCGAAAAAAAAAAGGAATGAGATGATGGATAACTTTGTTCGTATCCTTTCAACGGCCGCCCACCGACAATAAGATTCGCATCTCAGCCAGCCCACTGAGTTGCGACTCCCTTTAAGGTACAAGTAAATTTTGACATTCCCATATTTGAGGGTCAAATAGACGCAGATGCCGTAGATAGATGGTTGAATCTATTAGAAGGATATTTCTCTGCTCATGACTTTTCAGACCGGGAGAAGATTATTTTTGCACTCCTCAAAGCTACCCCCCATGTTAAGGACTGGTGGGAAACCTACTGTGAGAACAAGGACCAGACATAACCCTCTCTGTTCTCGGCCGTACCAACTTGGAATTCTTTCCGAGACGCCGTCAAGGAATAGTACTATCCCGTGGGGAGCTATGAGGACAAGTACATACAATGGACCACGCTGCGAAAACAAAGGGATCAAGATGTGCACGAGCTGACGAATCTGTTCCATACCCTGCGCACAAAGTTGGGTATCAAAGATTCAGAGAAACATTTGGTGCTAAAGTATCGCAGTTGTCTGCACAGATACATTCAGGAGGAAATGGAGTTCCTCGACATCTCTTCGCTTGGTACGGCATACCGGTATGCTGCCAAGATTGAGCAGAAATTCAAACAGAAGAAGCGAGACTTTGGATCTGCGAATCAAAAGCAAGGAAAAGGTGCTTCCAAACCGCAAAACAAAGGACAGAGCATGGCGGCTAAAGACAACCCATCAAAGCCACAAGAAAAGAACAACACCGTAAAGCCAAAGAAGGACACGGGAAAGTGGTGTGAGTTCCATAAGAGCTCCACTCACAACACAAGCGAGTGTCGGGCCAAGCAGTCGCTAGTGGCCGAGATGAGGGCTTCTGAGTCAGATGCATGCTCCGACTCCGAATCAGAACCTGAAAAGGGGAATGAAAAAGGGAAACAGATTATTGATGCGGAGCCCAACGCCACTGTCGCCACTACAAAGGTCCAGAAGGAGGAACCGGAAGATCCAGAGGAGGAGGAACGTCTCTTCCACTCCCAGATGTGGGTAAAGGGCTCCCCTATACAGTTCATTGTCGACAATGGGAGCCAAAAGAACCTCATTTCAGCAGACGCCGTGAAGCGGTTGGGCTTGCCGACCACAGCTCACCCACATCCATACACCATCGAGTGGCTTCACCAAGGACGAGACCTCCGCGTCAGCCGGCAGTGTCGCCTTCCCTATAGCATCAAGCCCTTCACGGATGAGGTATTATGTGACGTTGCTCCTATTGATGTTTCTGATGTATTATTAGGACAACCATACTTGTGGAAGCGTCATGCTGTGTATGAGTCTCGACCTCGTGCTGTTATTGTTACTTTGGTAAATAAGTTGTACAGGATACCAGAGGCACCACCTCCTGCCGCTATCTCTTTGGTTACTGCAAAACAATGCAGTAAGCTCATTTCCCAAACCAGGAAATTCGTTTTCCTGATGATCCGCCCCCAGGGCAAGAAGAAGACTGTGGCCACGACCTCCAGACAGGGCTCCTCTACACAACAAAAACAAATGGATAAGGTTGTGGAGGAGTACGGGGACATCTTCACCTCACCCACAGGGGTTCCTCTGCACTGTCAGGTCAAGCACCCGATTGATCTAACCCCAAGTGCGCCGCTACCCAATGGACCGATCTATCGACGCTCTGTTATGGAGAATGATGAAATAAAGACGCAGATTCAGGAGCTGTTGCAGAAAGGTCACATCAGACCAAGTTCATCGCCCTGTGGGAGCCCGATCGTGTTGGTACAGAAGAAGGATGGGACGTGGAGACTCTGTATTGACTATTGGGCGCTGAGCAAGATCACTGTCCAGAATAGGTACCCAATCCCACGGATTGATGACCTTCTGGACCAACTCAAAGGTGCAAAATATTTCAGCAAGATCGACCTGAAGTCTGGGTATCACCAGGTACCAATTGAACCCTCCGATGTGTGGAAGACTGCCTTTAAAGCCAAGGAAGGCCTTTTCGAATGGCTGGTCATGCCTTTCGGGTTGACGAATGCTCCCGCAACCTTCATGAGGATGATGGACGACATCTTGCAGCCATTCACCAACTCATTTGTAGTGGTGTACTTGGATGACAGTCTGATCTTCAGCAACACTTGGGAAGAGCACCTTCACCACATCCGACAAGTCCTCCAAACACTGCGGCAACACAAGTTGTGTTCCAATTTGGAGAAGTGCATGTTTGGCACGACCCAGGTTCAATATCTGGGATACATTATTGATGAAAGGGGGGTGCATGTGGATCCAGCCAAGATCCAAGTCATTCGAGATTGGCCAGCCCCGACTACTATAACAGAGCTTCGCAGCTTTTTGGGTCTTGCTAATTTCTACCGTAGATTCATGTTGGGATTCTCTCATATCACTTGGCCCTTGAGTCAAGTCACCAAAGGAGGAGCGAGAGCAAAATTCTTTTGGTCGGAACCTCAACAGAAGGCATTCAAAGAATTGAAAAATCGCCTCTGTTCTGCCCCAGTGCTCACCTTACCAGACTTGCAGCAGCCATTTGAGATCGAGACAGATGCCTCTGACTATGCTATTGGGGCAGCTCTTACTCAACAGGGACATCCAGTGGCATATCACAGTGAGACATTGTCTGAGACAGTTCGCAAGTATCCCACCTATGACAAAGAAATGTATTCCATTGTGCAAGCCTGTCGACAATGGAAGCATTACATTTTGGGGAAGGAAACAATCATCCACACAGACCAACGGCCCCTGCAGTTCATACAGACACAAGGGAAGTTGCAGAATGATCGCCATCAGAAGTGGTCCACATATCTGCAACAGTTTCATTTGAACATCAAGTACAAGAAGGGTAGCACCAATAATGTTGCAGACTGCCTCAGCCAACCACCGATCGTGGCACTCACCACCGTGCTCAACTCTTGTGGGCACGAGACTTCTGATTGGCCGCTTCTCTATGAGAGTGACCCAAAATTCAACCACACTTACAAGGCACTCTTGGGGGGCACGCGAGTTCCAAATTTTCACCTCCAAGATGCACTTTTATGTCACCTAGGACACCTTTGTGTTCCTTCAAGCGAGCGTGCCGAGATGATATGGGAAGCACACTACAGTCGAGTCGCTGGGCATTTCGGGGTCGAGAAAACAGTAGCAATACTACAGAAGTATTTCTATTGGCCGAACCTTCGAAAGGATGTCGAGAAGCACATCAGATCCTGCACTGCTTGTGCCATTGCCAAACCGACCATCAAGAAGCAAGGCCTATATACTCCACTCCCTACCCCTAGTCGACCGTGGGAATCCATCTCCATGGATTACATGTCGGGCCTACCTTCTACTAAGAATGGAAATGACTGTGTTTTTGTGGTCGTTGACAGATTCTCGAAGATGGCCATCATGGCGGCCTGTAAGAAGAATATCACAGCAGAAGCCACTGCTAAACTCTTCTTTGAACGAGTGTGGGTGCACTTTGGGATCCTACAGTCTATCATATCAGATCGAGATAGCAGGTTCCTCAGCACATTTTGGTCCAGCCTCTGGTCAATGTTGGACACAAAGCTCACCAAGTCCACAGCTTTCCATCCCCAAACAAATGGCCAGACAGAGGTCGTCAACAGAATGATTGTACACATTCTGCGCATGTACAATTCAAAGCATCCCCGCACATGGGACGAGAGCCTCCCCTATGTAAAACATAGTTATAACCGGGCTCTCCACAGTTCAATTGGCCATAGCCCCTTTCAGGTGGGCTTGGGATTCCAGCGACTATGTCCCATTGACGTAGCCATGCCATTTGTAGCTGCTCAGGCCGATTCAGCGCACGTCCAGTCTGAAGTTGACAAAGCAAGTAGCTTCATCGAGCGCATTCAACACATCCGCCAACAGGTTCATGATATATTGGACAGAGCCAATGCGAAGTACAAGCAGCGCCATGATCAACATCGGGTGCCACACAACTTCCAGGTGGGCGACAAAGTATGGCTACATTTGCAGAAGGAGCGCCTCACTGGACCCCACCGCAAGCTTCGCCCGCTCCGATACGGGCCGTACACCGTCACCAAGGCTATAGGGAACAATGCCTTCGAGCTTAGTATTCCTCCATTCCTTGGTCTGCACCCAGTCTTCAATGTGGATCGCCTTCGTCCTTACTTCCCACCTCTACTGGACACCTCGGACATTGCAGAACAACTCACACCAACTGAGTTAAATCCAGACTGCATGGAACAGGCCACCACAGATTGCATCATGGACATGCAAATCAAGAACAATCGCCAGCAGAAGATCCAACTATATCGGGTTGTCAAAGCTGGCCAACTCCTGCACCAAGGAAAGTGGTTCACCAGGGACCAAGTTCAGCAGAAATTTCCTCATCTCATGGAGGAACTTAACCCAATGGGGACCATTGCTTCCTAAGGGGGGAGGAATGATCCAGGTGGATATTGGTGGCCACCCGCCTATTCCACTTGGGCCCCCACCATTGTCTCTTTCAGTTTTTCCGTTTTGGCATAACTTACTATTTTTAGCAGTTTTTCGGGTCCTGAACTTCCGGAGCCGTTTTCAGGCCCTAAACGACGTTTTTTGGGTACGAAAGCGCCAGCGAATTTTCTGATAAAATTCGTCCCGACAGCTGTAGTCCTCGGATAGAGCTTTCTAATGATGTATCATATGCGTCAAACGGAGATAGTATGCCAAAGTTACGTCCCTGGGAAGTTGAAACACCAATTTACCCAAACGGGCCCATAGTTTTGGCGCTTCATCTCCTAGGGTTAGGTTTTTGGATGTTTAGAGTTCTCCATTGTTTCTCAATAATAAATAGGCCCTCGAGCCTCATTGTAACTTATTTCAGAGGCCTGTAGCCGCCACATCTCTTCTCAGAGATAGCTACCAGCGCCCTAGCTAGTTTTATTTCCATTCTGTCTGTAAGCAAATTTCAGTTCTTTGATATTAATGAAATGAAGTGTTATTTCCACTGCATCTCTGTATTTATGGTTATATGTTTATTCTGTTGCATTCCTGCATAAATCCGGATCAAGAATCAATCAACAATATGGTAGGACAGAGAATGAAAGGATGAAATAGTCTACTGGAAAGGGCTCTCACACTCCTGAATATGAATTGAATAAAGTTGTAAGATGTCAAAGGACGTTCTTTCCTCCTATGAAAAATATCACATGTCTCTCTTGTCATAACCCAGGACATATTGCAGCACAATGTAAGACAAGGCGTATCAACTTCAACTAGCAAAAGATGTAGCAAAAGAGAAGAACCCCTCAAGCAAGCAAATGGAAAAGACAATCTTCCACCAGGTACAAAAATTATTTCCATGGCTACTGTTACGCATGCAATAACTTTGGACATAAATATGTTGAATGTAAATTTTATTCAAAAAGGGGAACAAATTATTATACATCAGCTCAAATGTACCTTAGTAAAATAAGATGTTATGTTTGCCTCAAGCTTGGTCACAAACCAAAAGAATGTAAAATGCCTTATACTTTAAAGAGCTCTAAATAGAGGATGGAATCTAATCAAATCAAACAAAGCTATGAATCAATAAGGAGTGTAAACATTATGAAAAATCCCAATAAAGTATGGAAGGAAAAGAAAAAGGGGGAGCCTGTTACCTCAATAACATAATGAATCTAGCATAGTCTCGGGGGGAGCTGCTCTAGAAAACAATGCAAATATCTAATCAGTGACAAATATGAAGCAACATCTCAGGGGGAGAGATGTTCATAAATACTCACCATAAAAGTAGTCTAAGAAGAGCTCCTTAGAATGAGAATACCTATGAGATCAGGAAGTGAAAGGAAATTCCTCTAACAAAGAACTAAAGAGAAAGAATATCATCTGAAGTATTAAAAAGCTAATAGATTTATGGAAGAAGAGAAGACATCAAGAAGCCTTGGTGGTAGAGAGAACATCAGCCATGAGCATGTAAGCTAATAAGACACCAGCACATAAGTGATGATCACAGTGTGCATCATTCAGCCAGAATGAACAAGTGAACCACTTTAAGAAAGAGGAATAAGAGAAGAGCCTATCATCATTATGTCATGCCATCATTCATCTATAAAAATTTCCCTTGGAGAAATGCAGTAAAGTGAGTAATAAATCCTTGAGAAATCAGCCCATGAAGATCCATAGAAAATAAATTGAAGATGTCTTCCCAAATATCTTTATATTAGAACTATTGAATTGATCTTTAAAGCAGCAATGACTCTGGAGCAGTCTTAGAAAGGAAAATGCAGTGACATTCCTTTGAACAGAGTGGCAGAATAAGCAAATGGTTAAATATGCCAAGATCAAATTCAGGATATTGATGACTGTTGGTGTGAAAAATGGAAAACTCAATAGTAGAATTCATGAAGAATGTCTTAATTATGGGCTAATGTGCAAACTGAAGTGAAGTTTCTGCATGGTTTATCAAAGCAGTCTCAATTGGTATTTAGGTACAAGCGGCATGCCTATCAACTGAATATCAGGTGTTATCAGTGGAGCATAAATATGGTACAAGTCCTCAGGATCAAGGGATTATGGAAAAAGTACACCAAGCTAGTATCCCAGAGTTATCTGCATTATTCAAGCGTGAAAAGGTCAATTACAGAGCAAAAGGATCAGTATTGTGTTTTTGAAACATTATATTGTGTATTGAAGCAATATCTTTTTCTATTTATTATATGCCTTCCTAAAGTCAGTACATATCTATCAGGCTTCTCTCTTGAAATCATTCACAACACCATGTGAATTCTGTTTACACAGATATCAATTAAACATCACGAAAATGTTTTGTGGAAGATCATCATGACATAATAGTTAAAGTATCTGAAGTTTGAAGGACTAGTTCTGATTACCAATTGAAGCTCAAAAGTATTGGGTTCAACGCTCCCCGTGTGTTTCGCGACATAGACTAACCGCCTCTCGTGGATCCTAACTCTAGCGAGCAATCAATAGTTACAGATATGCCATAATTTCAATCTTAAGTTAAGAAAAAAATTCGCAAACAGGAAATAATCATGAGTTCAAATGTCTTAAATAATTTTAAATCTCCTTCATGTTTTCTAACTATTAGACTATGCCAAATATGCTATTATATATGCTAAGATTTAATATCTAAATGAAGGATGGTTAATACCAAATAATAGCCATGTGAGTTATCATTGTAATGAAGCTATGTTCAGACATTAGATTTTTTTTTTAACATTAATGAATAGGATAAAAAGAATTCTTTTTATGATATGGTTTTAACATAGCATTTGACAAGTGGTATCAGAGCATCGTTACATGTTAGGGCTAGTTGGGCCATTAAATATAGCTCTTGTGTTTCTAAATTCTTGTTTTAAATTATGCATAGAAAGACATAGTGATAGAAAATAGGAAAAGGCTCCAATGAGGAGAGGATCCAACCATCAGACCCCAAGAATGACAGGGGAAGCCTCTCCCCTGTCCAATCCCGATATTAATCTAGAAATGTGGGTATAATTAAGTGTGGACCAACACCAGCAAACCAATACATTGTTGGATACAGTACAACAACTCCAAGAAAATATGATTCGCATCCAAAGTGATAATGAAAGGTTGATGAGAGAACAAGAAATGATACTTAAAAGTCTCTCAGATAAGCAAAATCATCCCACTGCAGAGTCTATCCCCGATAGGGACAACCATGTGGAAGGAGATAAACAACAACAAGCCCATGAAAATCTAGAAGGAAGTCATACTCAATGAAGTAATAAGGGTAGGATGTACAATGATGCTAAATCTGGGAATTCTTCATATTAGCAAGAACTAGAGAAGAAGAAAGTATAATTACAAGGTGAAATCCATAAAATTAAGCCTCCTAATTTCGACGGGGAAGTTGAGGAAGTGGAAAAAGATTGGATAATTAACATGAATAAATATTTTGAAGTTTATGAATACAACATAAAACTCAATACTCACCTGGCTATCTATCAATTGTGGGAGAAATCTACATTATGGTGGGAGGAGGTGAAAAACGTGTGTGGAATTGAAGATCAAAATCTGACTTGGGATGAGTTCCAACAGTATTTCAAAGATAAGTACCTAAAAGAATGATTTTATGATGTAAAATATTTAGAGTTTCATGATTTAAGGTTGGGTCAATTATCTATTGATAAGTTCATTATTAAGTTTACCTCATTATTAAGGTATGTACAATATTTAAGGGATGAGAAATAAAAAATGCAACGATTCTTGAGTATTTTGCCTACTCACATGAAGGAGAGGATTGATTTTGTTAATCTAAAGATGATGGATGAAGTGATTCAGAAAGAACGGATGTTCTATCAGTAGTCAAAGGAAGAGGGTGATGTTGGAAAAAATTGGCCACTAAAGAAAGGGCAAAAAGGCCCCTCAAATTTTAAAAATAGCAAATGAGAATTACAAAATTGCTGAGAAGAATTCAGCAAACAAGAAATTTGGGAAAAATCAACAAAGGTCCAAATGGGCAGCTAAAGAAAGAGTGAATGAGGCATCTAGCATGCCAGACCTTGGACAGTCCCAGAAACCACCACTGCAATGTTGGGGTTATGGCGAGGCACATTACTTTAAGAATTTCCCACATCACGGAAGAAATGAAGTGACAACCAATCTGCAAGAAGCATCTACAGTGGGGGATGTCGCTCGAAATATACCACGAATCAATGTGACACTAGAAGATTGAAAAGTGTATTTCCAAAAAACAATGATAGAACTAGAAGGTAAGCTACAGTCCCAAATTGTTTCTATTTTGGTTAATCATGGTGCTAGTTTAAGTTACATCAACCCCCGATTAGTTGAAAATTGTAAACTACAAAGCCAAAAATTTAAAAATCCATAGCTGGTACAATTGGCTACAGGAGCAAAAGGTGCGTTAATGCAAAAGTCTTGAATTGTATTTTAGATATAGCAGAACAACATATAACAATAGAATGGAATATCCTTCCTTTGGGATCCTATGAAATTTTATTGGGGATGGACTGTTAGAAAGACATTGTTCACTAGTATATTGTAAAGACAAAATTATCCATTTTAAGGCTGAAGGTAGAACTCGTCAAGAGTTGCAAGGAATTAAGAAGCCACTGGAATTGCATCCCATTACTGCATCTTGGCTGAGTAAATGTATTGGAAAAGGCTGCATTCTATATAAAATTCAGGTGTGGTTTTCTAACTCCAAAGGCAAGACTCTGATGATGTGAAATATACTAGTTGTCCTAGAGTTCAAGGACATGTTTCCTGAAAAAATTCCAGGATTACCCCCGAAGCGAGATATTGATTTTATTATAGAGTTAATACACAAGGTAGCACATATGTCATGAGCACCATATAGAATGAGTGTGCCTGAATTGACAGAACTAAAAATGCAGTTGCAAGAAATATTGGATAAAGGGTATATTCGGCCAAGTGTGTCCCCTTAGAGAGCAACAGTATTGTTTTTTAAGAAGAAAGATGGTACAATGCTGATGTGTATGGACTACCGATAGCTCAATAATTTGATTGTCAAAAATAAATACCCATTTCCACGTATAGATGACCTTTTTGATTAGGTGAGGGAGAAATGATATTTTCCAAGATTGACCTAAGATCTGGGTATCACCATATACGTATTAAGGATGAAGACATATCCAAAACAACTTTGCGTACTAGGTATGGACATTATGAATTTGTGGTGATACCATTCGGGTTAACCAATGCACCAACAACTTTCATGAGGCTGATGCATGGTATCTTTCAACCATTTTTGGATAACTTTGTTTTAATATTAATTGATGATATATTGATCTACTCTAAAAATTTTGAGAAACACAAAGAACATTTGTGCTTGGTGCTGAAAATGTTGCAGAAACTCCAGTTCTATGCCAAATTCAACAAATGTGATTTTTACAAAGAATAGATCTAGTACTTGGTCCATATAATATATGTTGAAGGGATTTCCATGGATCTCAAAAAGATAAAAATAATTATGGAGTGGAGATTTCCCAGGAATGTAACTAACATACATTCATTCATGGGCCTAGCTAGTTACTACTAACGGTTCATTTAAGGCTTCTCCAAAATATCCTTCCCTATTACCTTCTTGCAGTGAAAAGTGCGAGTCTTTAAGTGGAATAAAGAGTCTCAAACCAATTTTGAATGGCTAAAAAAATTATTATCTACTACCCTTGTACTAAAAGTAGCAGATACATGTGGAAATTTTGAAGTCTACACTGATACCTGCAAGGAAGGGGTGGGACCAGTATTGACCCAAGAGGGTAAGGTTATAGCATATGAATCCACGAAGTTGAAGGATCATGAGCAGAGATACTCTACCTAGGATTTAGTGTTAACTACAGTATTACATGCCCTTCGAGTCTAGAGACACTACTTCTTTGGAAAAAGGTTTGTACTAAGAATTGATCATAGCATTTTGACCAATTATTTTAAACAATCAGATTTAAACGCTTGCCAAGAAATATGGAATGCGTTCCTAAGAGAATTTGATTTTTACATTCACCACCTGAAAGGTAAGGAGAATTGAGTTGAAGATTCTTTAAGAAAAAAAATTCATTGTATTTATGAACTTTATTTTAATCATGTTGAATATAATTTCTAGGTGAAAATCAAGGAGGAATAAAAGAGAGATCATGAATATCAATTCTTATGGAAGTAATAAAAATAGGCCAAAAAATAAGGTAAGTCATCAAATTGCAAAATTAATAATGAACAACTCTTGACTTTCCAAAATAAGATATGTATTCCAAATCAAATGATCCTAAGAGACCTGATATTGGATGAGTATCACTAAAGTTCCTATTAGGGACATCCAAGATATCAAAATATTCTAACAACAATTAAGAAAGACTATTTATGGCCCGGAATGTGTAGGAACATTGCTGAATACTTGACCAAAATTCTTGGAATGTGAGAAAGTTAAAGTGGAGCACCAACATCCAGTCGAATTAATTCAGCCTATTTCTGTACCAAAATGGAAATGGGAAGCCATTTCCCTTGATTTCTTCATAGGATTACCAAGAAGTAAAAGACACAATGAATCAATAATGGTGGTGGTGGATAGACTCAGTAAGGTGGCTTATTTTATACTTGTATAGTGAACTTACAAGACTGTACATGTTACTGACATTTTCATGAGTGAAGTATTCAAGCTACATGGTATCCCGAGAATCATCATCTCCGATAGGGATGTGAAGTTTACATCAATTTTCTATAAATCATTGTTTACAAGTTTGGGAACAGAAATCTAGTTCAGTACTTCTTATCACCCTCAAAATGATCGACAGAAGGAGAGGGTAAATCATTTATTGTAAGATATGATGCGCTTGTATGTGATGCAACAACCCACAACTGGGAGGAGTATTTACATCTCATCGAATTCGCCTATATCAAAAAATATCAATAATCCTTTAAGATAAGCCCTTTCGAATGATTATATGGAAGAAAATGCAAGACCCCCATAAATTGGAGCTGTTCAGAAATCAAATTGATTCTAAGACTGAATATGTTGGAGGAAATGGAGTGGGAAGTGAAAAATATTAGACAAAATTTAAAATCAACCCAAGACATGAAAAATATATATGTATATCATAAAATAACTTTTCGGGAATTTGAGGTGGGTGATCATGTGTAGGTGAGAATAAAGCCAAAGAATATCACTATGATATGGAACACTTGGTCCAAATTGGGCCCCAGATATTGTGGACCATTCCATATTTTGGAACGAATAGGGCAGGTGGCTTATTGATTGGCTCTACCTAGTCATATTTTGGTAGATAATGTGTTCCATGTATCTCTATTTAAGCGATACATACATGACAACAAACATGTGATACACCGAAAGAGCATACATGTAAGTAATGTTTACATTTTTGTTTACAATGAAAAGGGGTCTTAATTAAATTAATTACAAAATATTGTGTTTGCAGGTAGAATCAAACAACGAGTTTCTATTAGAACCTCAGCGTATCCTTGATCAAGAGAAATAATGCTCTAGAGGCGAGTCATCCCCCAAGTTAAAGTAAAGTGGAAGCACTTCGGCCCGAAGGAGGCTATCTGGGACGACGAAAATTATGTTCGATAAGTATATCCCGAAATGTTTTCATTATAAAATAACACCGAGTATGGTGTTTTCCTTAAGAGGGGGAAGATGTAACGCCCCATTTTATTTTTAATTATGATCAATACAATTTTACAAAAACATTTGAATTGTTAATGAATATGGTTATTCGTTAATAATACTTGAATTTTATCTTTTTGGAAATAAAAATCAATAATTATCTTGAATGATGATTTTAACTAGATGGTAAAAGAATTCCAAGATTCAGGGTCAAAAGGTAAATGCAGTTTTTGACAGTTACCTTGCCCAAGAGGATAAAAAGGAAATCCTAAGGAGGGGAAGCAGTTCTACAGAAATAGAATAAATGGGTAACAACAGTATGTTGTGAGAAGATTTGTCAAGAGTGGTGGGTACTAGTGGAGCTCTAATACCTATAAGGAGAGTAGGTTAGACAACAGTCCTGAGGCCTAACTCTGAAAATATTCCCACTACCTCAGACTCTGGTGTAGAGCACAGGGGGAGAAGAGGATGTGATAGCCTCTCTCAATATTGGGAGGAACCATCAGTTAAGGATCGAAATGATAGAGGTAAGTATTTACTTCTATTTTAATGAATTCATGTGATCCGGAAGGTATACTTTGAGATCATTAATTTGTTAAGTATATATGTATCTCTGTAGATTATGATAAAATGTTATCTTATAATGCATAAGGAGATAATGAAATCATATTATGGAAGTCAAGATTACAAGAAGACAGCTAGAATAACTAGAAAAGAACAGTATAAGGGAAAAATATGAAACAATATAGTAGTAGTGGAAATAGTAAAATAATATTTGATTACATTATCAAATTTTAGAGGGAAAAAGGAAAAAACTACTTTTTCAATTAGTATTTTCAACTTATCTCCCAATTTTTTTACTCAAATTTAGAGCGGGAGTAATAATTGGATGCAAAATTTAATTCCTCATCCGAGGAGTACCCATGTTTCATACTTTCGATAGATCTTGCTATATGAAAAATGAGACATACATGAAAAACATGATTATTGCAATCACGTTTTTAAGGTATTTCTCATTTTTCGTATAGCAAGGTCCATCAAAAGCATGCCACATGGGTACTCCTTAGATGAGGAATTAAATTTTCACCCATTGAGTACTCTCGCTCATAATTTGAGTAAAAAATTTGGGATATATGTTGAAAAATTATTTTTATTATTTTATTATTTTTTAATCTTTTACCCTTTTACTTAAAAAATGGTGAATCATCCCCCATGGTTGACATCATCAACTTGAATCCTATTGGTTCTTGTAAAGTTTATTTTTGTTGTACATTTTTCTTAGGAGGCCCATTATAGACCTCAAAATTCTGCTAATGAAATCAGACCCGAACCTCTGTATGAAGGTAAACAACATACTGTGTAAATAATAAAGGAAGAACCTAACAAGAAGCCTAACTACCTTGACATGAAATGCTATTAATCATGCACAAAAGGTTTAGTTATGTCATTCCAAAATGAAAAATTGATACAAAATATATATGTAAAACCAAAAATATCACCATCTAGGCCATCTGTATTATAAGAGAAAAAGGGAACAAAGGGGACTCAGAAGTTTAGAGCCGAGCCCCGCGGTGATAGGGCCATGATCGGGGATTTTTGGTCATTAAAACTATTATTTCAATGGCCATTATTATAAGAATGAAGGAACCACTATAAAGAAAATTATATCTATGGAAATTGTCGAACAAAAAGTTAAATAGAACTCATAAATACATATATAGTTCCCAACCAACACCTTAAGCAGCAACTTGATACACACACACACACACGTATATATATATATATATATATATATATATATAGAATGCACAAAACATGATTTAAGGACAAGTCGACAGACTGTCGAACTGAAGAAAATACATGTTCCATTTCGAAACAATAAAATTATAGCCTCATAGTTATAGTAAGGAAAACTAATATGCGAATACAAAATGAAATAATAACTATGTAAATCCATTAACCTCCATAAGGTTTTTTTTCATTATACAAGGAGCATCTATTATGAACTACAAACATATACATAATTCTAGCAAAAGAAAAGATGCCAAAATCCTCCAATTCTGCGATGGGAATGCACGGTAGGATTGATAATTTAAACAAAAAGAAAGGACCAAATCCACCTATCAATGTTGATAACCCCCTCAATCTCAGAAATAAACTTCAGAAAACCATGCATGCAAGAGGTAGTGGGCACATGACGTTGCACCTGTACATGCAAAAGACGCAGTCCTTAGAATTCCAGAGAGGAATTAACAAAAAAAAAAAAATCATACGAAATGGGTATGGGAATACCTGTTACGTTGTGCATTGGTGTATCCAAGAGAGGACCGAGATGACTCATTATCCTTGGTGTGAACCTGAACAAGAATAAATAGGGTTTGAACTGAGTGAAAATGAAAAATGTAAAAAAAAAAAGCAATACCCAAAATTGTTGAGGAAAAACCCAATAAAATTTATGACTTACCTGTGAGAAACTGGTTGAGAAATGTGGCTATAACCCTTGAAAACCTGATCAAGTGATACAGGTTCCTATGTCATCATTTACCGAACATTAACAGTGTTAAATCACCAAAAATTCAAACCAGAGATGCACAACCACATCAAACTCAGAGTTGTACTGAACTATTGAATGAGAAAACAAGCAAAATAGAACTTCACAAACCCTCTCAGGGGACTAACAAAAGAATACATAACTCGAAGCATAAATGAGTAGAATTAGACACAAGCTACAAATAGACTTGCTTGGTAGCCATGGACGAAGTCTACATAGATAAACCATGCAATAAATTAAATGAGAAATGAAAACTGGAATACAAGCGCAAGAACTATACGAACCCTATTGCAAGTATTAACAGAATTCCTTGTACCGAAGTTGAATGAGCCAGACCAAAAATAAGGTTACTTCAAGAACCAGCATGAATTCATTGTAGAGATGCAACCCAAACCCTGAGCAGAGACAAATGAGCTGAAGTAGTGGTTAGGGAGAGGGTTAGTTACCCTAAACTCTCCGGCACAAATGCATATCGTCGAATGTGAGGTTTCCAAATAAATTTTGCAGATGGATGATGGGTGACTTACAACTACTGCCCATTCATTACAGCAGGCAATCATAATTCCCAAGACAAGATGATTGATAAAATTAATAAAATATTTACGTAGAATCAAGTAAAGTATTGTAGTACATGTGAAGATTGCGAGAGAAATCAATAGTTATAGATATGTCATAATTGCAATCTTAAATTAAGAACAAAAATTCATAAAAGGGAAAATAATCATGAGTTGAAATGTCTTAAATAAGTTTAAAGTTCCCTCATGCTATCAAACTATTATACTATGCCAAATGCTGTTATATAAGCTGAGATTTAATATCTAAATGAAGGGTGATTAATACCAAATGATAACCATGTGAGTTAGCATTGTAATGAATTTATGTGTATACATCAGATTAGTTTGTTGACATTAATGAATAGGATATATATATATATACGTATATGATATGGTTTTAACATAGTATGTGACAAATATATAGAAAAATTATATGCAAAAAAAAATATCCACTTCTAGGTAACTCACAATTGGTTGTGGAATGTATAAATAGAAACGTAAATCAAGAAATTATAATGGTTCAATTCAACACCCTAGTTGATTTCTTGTCCAAAGACGCCATTCATGGTCATCACAGAGTTTTGGGAATCCATGAGTACTTTGAGGGATAGGACTTGGAAGTATTAGTAAGAAAAATATGATGATATTAGGAATTAAGCATTGATGATGGAGAATACAAGCCATTTTTTTGTGTAATATAATATTTATTATGAAATCACACACACACACACACATAAAGAGATATCTTATTTGTGTTGAAAAATGAAACAAGAAATTCTTAATTTTATTTTTCCTTAATTAAATAGAGAAAAAACAAATTTTCGCATCAATAGACAACTTATATGTAGCTAACTGAGGTGGCATGCTTCTTGTGACTCACTTAGCTCAGTAAATTTGAGTAGAGGAGTTAGATTTCAGTTAGGTTAGTTTGTTTTCAGTTAAACCAATTCTTACTATTGGAGGAACTAGTGGAAGGTCATTTGTGCAGTGGGACTTGAGTCAAACTCAGTGATCATCCAATTAGCTGATCAATCAACCAGAAATAGCTAGTTCATGTAGAAAAATTGAGTTCCTCAACTGTGGTGGAGATTGCAAGGTAATGTAACATTAGTTGTAGACTAGTTTTGAGTGTACAAATATAGCATGTAGTCAGATGATCATCCTTGGGAATTTTGCAATCCATTTTGGAGAAATTCCTAAATAATAGGGGCCTAATTTATAAAGGAATTGTGAAAGGAAATAAGGGCTTAAGAAGAGGAAGAAATTGACTAAGTATGGGACAAAACTTCTCAATGAGTTGAGAGACAGGTTATTCACGGTACAGGTTATGCTCAATCGAGCAAAGAAATTGTAATACATCTCTATTCATCAGATTAATGCAAGAAGGCAATTGGGTTTTTAGAATATTTATTTCCACTGAAAAAATATTGTTTCAATGTGTGTTATTTCTCATTCCATGTGTGATATTATTGTTCTAAATTGTGAATTGATTACCTCAGATAAATAAAGTAGGTTTGTGTGCTATTTTTTTGATTAAAAATTCATGAGTAGGTGCATATCTATATCATAATTTCTACATGGTATCAAAGCAGGATTCACATTGGAGAAGGAATTTCGGAGTTTTTTTAGGAGAATCAAATTTTCATTTCAGTGAAGCACGATCTCTTCACAGTTGAGAATATGACATTCAACGGCTTGAGGCTAGAGTATCCCTTGGAAGGCAACTCTAATTTCATTGTTGGAAGGATCACATGGAGGTGGTATTGGATGGAAATGGATTTCCATAATATTTCAAGACAAAAATTGCAAAACCATAGGCATTTGATGCCAAAAATCTTGCTCAGTGGAATAAATATGCAGCCAAGGAGAGGAGAAAAATCTTATAGGGAGTACAATATTGTGCAGTATCTAGGAAATTTCACACAAGTTTGTGATAAACTTGGTGGGGTTGTTGTTAATGTTGCAGAAGATGACTTGGTAAGCCTATCCCTTCTATGCCTTCTCAAGAGTTGGCATAACTATCAAGATTCGGTGAATGGGAGGGAGAAACTACCGAATTGGGGATTCTTATGGTATGATTTGGTAAAGAGTAAATAAGGCAGAATACTAGAGATGAGACTTCATCCATGGGTGAGGATGAAGAAAACCTTGCATTGGTTGGCAAGGGAAAGAAGTGAAAAGGTAATAAATATCAATCCAAACTATAATCCAATCAAGGGGACAAGAAGAAATATTTGTATAAAATTAAATTCTTCCATTGTTATGAATTTGGGAACTATGCCACGATGTGTCCACACAAAAATGAAAGCAAGAAGAACTCAGGAGGAGGAGCAGGTGAAGCCTTGGACTCATAGTTCAAGATTGACTTTACTCTTATCACATGAATGTCAACACCATGATAGGGAGTGTCTAGTACTTGGACTCAAGTGCATATTTCCACATGACAGGGTGTAGAGAGATTTTTAGTGACCCGGAAGAAAAATATTTGTAGATGCACATTGATTTAGGGGATCATGGAAGGTATAGTGCAAACGAGGTTGGTATAGTAACCTTCCGAAGGGAGTCAGGATCCCCTCTCAGGCTGAAGGATATCATGTTCATTTCAGGCCTAAATAAAATTATAAGATTTGTTGTAGTTTTGGAAGACTATGGTTATGATGTTATCTTCATCAAAGGAAAGGAATTCCTAAGAGACATAGCCATGGGACATATGAAGCAAATCGAGGTTCATGTGAAGAACCTGTATAAGCTATCTGTGGTGGATTATGTTGCATTAAGAAATAAGGCAGAGAAGGTGTAGACCCGCAATGTCGGTAAACTTTGACATAGAGGACTTAGCAATTTACATCATGGTACCCTAAAGATTATGCAACAAATAACCAAAATCCTCCCCAAAGGAGAAATTAATCAGTAGGATGTACTTTGGGGAAATAAAAAAAATTCACATTCCATGATCGAGACAATAAAGCACATGCGGTCCTTGAAAGGATCCACTATGATGTCCATGGACCTTTCTTGACAACCTCCAATTCCAGACACACATATTTTTTCATTTTTAGTGATGATTTCTCATGGAAGTGCTGTATATTCTTATTGTAGAAGAAATATGAGACATTCTCCAAGTTTTTAGAATTCAAGGCACTGGTTGAGAAAGCAACTGGAAAGAAGGTAAAGGATCTCAAGAGTGATAATGGAGGTGAGTATGCGTCGAATGAATTAAAAAATTTCTATGTGAAAGAATGAATTCAAAGAGAGTTGACAACACCCCACAACCCACAACAGAATGGGGTGGATGAGAGAAATAACCATAGAATTGTGGGAGAAGCGAGGGAGATGTTGCATGGCCAAGGCCTACCTCTACATTTGTGGGAAGCAGTGTATGCAACAATAAGCTAGTGGTATTTCTTAGAACCGTGGCAGTCTTCATAAGATTTTGGGCATGATTACACCAAAAGAGGCTTTTTGATCCTCTCTTTAGTGCCATATATCTGAAGAAAAAAGGAAGAGGTTGGAGCCAACATCATAATTGGGGGTATTTTGGCTTACACAAAAACTCCTCACAACTACTATGAGTGCTTTCCATCCCTTAAAATGAAATTTTTGTGAAGGGATGTCAAATTTGATGAGGATAAAGTGATGCAATTCTCTCTTGAGAGGGAGCTTTGAATCCCACCATAGAAGGAGCCTTTAGCTCCAAAGGAGGATGTAACACCCTCTTCCCACATCTACCTAAGAAACTGGCTAGTTAGGGTAAATATGCAACAAGAAACTACTATAATGAGATTGAACCTCCTAAACGACCTTAAGGAAGTGGAACTGAATGAAACATCACAAACAGACCTTACATAATCAACGACACCCCCAGGAGCTAACCCAACCTTCCAGGCCTCTTACCCCTTGGTCACATTGACCTTTTGGTCTCTTTGATCCATAACCACAAGCATAACATTGCATGACATTGGCTAAGAGGCTAGAGTCGTAGGCTTGACACTGCATGCCAATGGTTATGGCCCAAAATGCTATGGATTTGAGCCACCTTTTCAAGCCCAAAGACCAGGTCACTAACCATAACTTCAAGGAAAGCTCATACATGATAAATAACAATAATAAAATTATGTAGAAGAAAACATATCCTCAAGGACTCATCTGGACCTCTCCTGGCCATAACATGCATTTTTTCAAACACATCACAAACATTAAAACTACAGGTGTAAACAATAGATTTAAGAATAGGGGTCTCAAAATTATCTGAGAATTTCTAAGAAGCATTTCTCCCTACAAAATTAGCTGCAATACAATCTATTTGACCATAGATACATTATGCATTCATTTACAAGTAAAAACATGGATAGAGCCATACATAATCACTGATAAAATACATGCTTATAAGTAGAATAATAATAATAGAAATACCATGGATACAACAAAAATAGAATCCACATAATAACTGGTACATTTGCATACCAAATACCATAGGAATGAGCTTTTCATTATTGAATGTAAAAACAACTGTAGATGGGACTTCCATGTTCCACCTAACCATAGATTGGTTGAGCCAAATATCTCTTCAGCCAATCACCACCGTGACATATTCCAAGAATGATTGTTTGACTCAAACTAAAATAACCAACCAGGGCATCCCAAGGCTAAACCACTCACCCTCATCAATAGAAATCAAGCTTTACCATGATCCATCCCAGATCACTAGGAAAAAAAATAAACATGTCATAACCGACTTTATGGTGACATACACCCAATCACTAGGCCAGCAAAAGCATGAATATCACTTAATTCTCTCCTCCTAAACTATGAGGAATTTTCCTGTCTCCTAGTCTCTCTAGATTTACTCCAACCCACAGTCCTAATTAGGTGCCACCTGGCCCTAAATCAGGAAATACTCTCCAGGATTTACTCTATATCCCAAACCTGGTATTCCTAATCCCAATGGAGAGAAAACCAGCTCTAGGCTTTGCCGTATATCCCACATTTCACTTGTCGAGGATTCCTTTCCTACCGAGGCAACAAACTCTCTGGATTTACCACAACCCACATTCTAGCTCAGGGTTTACTACACCATGTGTTATATCAATTCAGAGATCCACCCCACTCAGATTTTAATCCATCCGGTAATATAGCTAAATCAAAACATGAGAACCCCACAACACCATGGTTATCCAGAAATGGCAAGGTTAGGCTGAAAACACTGTCACACCTAGAAAAAACCCATGCCAAGATAGAAAAGAGCCACATGCAATACCCTGCATGCTAGATCTAGCAAGTAAAATACACATGCAAATCGACACATGACAAGAATATTTTTGTAGCTGCTTGATTCCTGCTGCTCCTTGCTTGCTTTATCCTTTTTCTTAATTTCTTTCCTTTCTTGGTCTAATGCAAAAATTCTCCAAGAAGATGTAAGTGTCCAAGAGTGAGAGAAAGAGAGAGAGAATAATGAGAGAGCTCCATAAATGCACTGACAAAAGGTAGAAAAATCTTTCCAACTCATCCTCAGAAGAATTTTTATAGATGATGCCTCTAGTTTCTTCATTTTCCATTATTTTCCTTCATTTTCCTCCTCACATGCAACTTATGACATTTCATCTCCCTTTTCTCTAATTTCCATTATTTTCATTAAAAAATGTGCCAAAAATTCCATTTTCCTTTGTCATTTCCAATTTCCTTAGCAGTAATAAACCAAATGAACACCCACTAGGATGTTTCCCCAACATTCAACTTGGAACAAGTGTCCGATCAACCATGGTTATTATTTTTATCTTTATTACATGGAATTTTCACCAGGACAGTTACATAACCCTCCCCCTTGGGGGACACCATCCTCGGTGTTATACAACACATATACCTCAACAAAACCACCAAAAAGAAACCATAATAACTATGGAGCTTTATAACATAGCTTGATGAAGTATTTACAATGAATAACCTACTCAAAATAAAAAACCATCATGAAAATCAAACTGTGTACTCTTGATTTTATAACACAACTCATTATGGTATTTACAATAATATACAAATATACACATATACACATATGCTCAACCAACAAATAAAATGAAGTCAAAGTCTACATCCAATGTTCAACGTTATAATCCTGTGTTGTTGTACCCTTAGTGAACAATTGTCGGCTAATTTTTATTGGGCACACTCCTAATGTGCATTTGACTCCATCCCACAATGATAATGACCAAAAAAAATCCATTCCTGACCTTCCCTTCTCTGCTACATAGTCCCTTGGGAAATATGGTAACCCCCTTTTTGTGTAGTCACACACCTTCCAAGTTCCCTTCCATCCCCTATCCTCGGCGATCCATCCCTTAACAAGGCTTCCTCGCATCAGAAACTATAAAAACCAAGGCATATACCTGCCACAAAACCATCATAGCGGTCATAGCATACTCATGAATATCAATGGACATTATTGGGTACCAAGGTCCCACAATGGACCTACTCCAGAAGTGCTTTACCAGCATAATTTTTCATGTTCCAATTCCTTTTTTTGTTCTTGAAAATTCTTGAAATTAGTTTCAACCACCCAACCTGGAATTTACATGCTTCCTGTACCAAGCACATAACAACATTAGACTAAAAAAAAAAAAAAAAAAACTCAAATCATACCTCATTGGTAGTTTGTCAATAAGGTACACTTGAAGTCCTATTCACTTCCTGTCACAACAATTCAAACTAGATGTTTGATCAAATCATCATATAGAAACATATCACATCTGGTTAGCGCAAAAACAACTATCATAGAAAAATATCATAAATCACATGTAATCATCATAAGGCATAACCATATATCACATGCATAATATAAATGAAATAAAATATTGATACTTATCCTTCATCATTCCTTACTTCTACCATTTTTCTTTGTCATTTCCATACGGCCACCGAATCGGTTGCCACATCCAAAAATCACCTAGTGCTTCTATTCAATCACATACACATACACATAGTTTACATCACATAACGTAAACCCACATATGATATACAACACCATACAGTACATTCACCCACACCACCATATGACACATACACCTAAACCCGATGTACAATACATGTACTGTAATATCCCAAAATCGGGACTACTAGCAAGGCATGCATGAAAAACGCGCTTTTTTAGGAATGACTACTACAGCTCTTGAAATCAGCCCTTGGATCCCTTATATCTGAGTATCTAAGTCCTAAATCCAAGAGGATATCAGAAACAAATCTTTATAGGTGGGTTAAATAGATCTCCCACACCTAGCAAGGCTTGAAAACTACCCAAAGAGGGGACTGCAGCAATACAAAGAACACTGCTGGAAAATAATGAAGTTCAGCCCAGTACTTGTAGTAGATAAGTATGGAGGCTCACATATCATATGTACAACAAGAAATTAGAATTATATTATAGCCCATACAGTGTCCAAGAGAAAGCAGAAGACTTAAATAGAAATAAACTTCAAAAATGAGGTGCTACAGCCACAAGAAAAGTCTGCATAGCATGACAGCATTGCTTTAATGGGGTTGAAGCAATAGTATATTATAACTCAGATCTAGAGAAGATCTATACATAAAAATATAAATCTAATTCAGATCTGTGTACAATAAGAGCTCATCTATACATTCCCCTTGGGTTTTTGTGCAAAACATGAGTGTACATGAGTAGATCTGAGATCTAGAGTTGTAGATCTGGAAGAATATTCAGAAATTACTGAATAATATAATAGAATAGAGAGGAAGATTCCTAACACCGAATATCTCTCCTCCAAAATGCAGACAAAAAACCCTGCAACTACTAACTTGAAAATAACGCAGTTTAGGGATAGAAACTGCGATGTAAGCTATGAGAATGATTTGGCCTGATACCAAGGTCTAGATCTATAGCTCCAATTATCTAGGACACTCTTGCTAATGGGATAGTATACTTTCCCAATGAAAAGAGAGGCTAGATATGCATAGATCTGAGAAGATCTATCTCCCACTTGTTGCAACTCACAAGGACAACCCAACCCTCAACAGGATCAATGCTGTAGGTGTAAGGTGAAGCTTGGCTCAAGCCTGACAGTGGTCAAGAAAAACACAACTCCTCCAAGAGCTGCTCAAGGAAGGAGGTGGGATTCTCGCTCAGGAACACCCAATGCTAAACATCATTATTCCCAGCTAAACAACTAGAGAATGAGAAATTTCTAAGTAGACAAATTCTTATGGAATAATATCTTCACAACCCCTCTCATGTTGCTCTCCTCTTCCTTTTATAAGATAGGAGTCTTCTCCAACCATGAACCACTTCATCAATTTAGCTCCATTCACATGTAGAGCCTCCTTCTAGAACTGCGCTGTGCCTCAAGGAGGTTCAATGCATCTAGACTGCGTTGTAGATATGGTCATGGTTGACTTGGTCAAGTGGTCAACCTCTTTCACACTACAGTGTGTTTTATAAAATGGCCTAGATTTAGCCTTTTCTACATTGGGCATTGATTTATTTTGATGTTTTTAGGAGTTTTACATGTCCTCCTTTACATTTTATTCATCAACATGAAAATAAAAACAAGACAAAGAAAAAGTGTATATTACCATTAGCTTGGGCTAAGTGGGAATATTACAATCCTCCCCTCCAAAAATTTTCTTGTCCTCAAGAAACTGATAAGATGAGTGCTGCCAAATCTCCCCTCCTTCTCTTGTGGCCCCCTCATCCAATAGTCTCCACCATTTCTTCAGAATTTCTGCAAAAAATTCATCTCCCAATGGCTCCTCCCAAGTGTGCAAGTTGGCCTTTGGTGAATAAACCCAAGGGCTTTCCTTATGAAAGAATGGAAGGTCTATGTGGAAACCTCCTTGCTGATCCATGGCCTTCTCAAGATAGAAGTGATGACAATCATGGGGAATTTCATCATCAATGAAGGTCTTCCTCCTCCATGCTATCATCCAAATAAAACGAATCACCTTCCAACTTGGTAATTCATAGAAAATCTCCTCCCAACTGCTCATGAGAGGCATGTCCCAAGTGCTCCAACCAAACATATGGTCCACATCATAAAGAAACAAGTGGTAGCAGTCTGAAATGAGGCATCTGCCATATGGTGGCTCTCCTCCTTGACATGCTTGATGTCAAAGTCACATGTTGGAGTATTTCCAACTTTTCCTTGTTTCCTTCCTTGCAACTGATCTTGCTCAAGAAAATATTGAAGTTCAGGAGAGTCAAAGGTTCTCCTCCTCCAAAACTTCCATAGTTTTCCTCCTGCATACAAGAATGGAAATACCTTCTTGTCATATTAAAAAAATTTCATTATATATTCAAGTATCTTTTGATGTTCCAAGGTTATGGAGTGGCCTTCTGATAGCATGCTCATGTCAACATATATTTTTGAATCCCTTCTTTCCAGCGCAAATAGATGAATGGAGGTTAGCAAAGTCAATTTTAGAAAATTGCTTAGCTCCCCATCAGTGATTATCAGTGTTGTAGGAGCTCCTCTCAAGGTAATATGCTGCTACTGCATATATTTGAGAGAACACTTTAGATTGCTTCCAATCAAGGGGTCTCCTTGGTGGAATGCCTCCATGAAAAGAGACATCAAGGCATAGGGCAGGATACATAGATGTATGGACTGGCTTGTCCTTTCCTTCATTGCATAGATCCTCATGCCTCCTTTATGCATAAAACTTCTGAAACAAAGAGGGATATGTGCTCTTCATCATGCGATGCTTGCCCTCCTCTATTCCTTCTTTTATCTTCAATATCTCACCCTTTGAGGATGATGGCACATGTTGCACATGGACTGTGCCACAATCTCCATATGTGAGACTCCTTGGAACTTCTTGCAAGAGTGCAAGAGTTTCTTCCCTTGGAAAAAATGCTCCATATCCCTCTTCATGATTTCTTAGATGTGATCTTGTTATGACTGCGTTATCATCTACAACCCTTTATTCCTTGATCTTGCAAGATCCTTGGAAGCTCAAGAGATTTTCTCTCTTCGACACATCTCTTTCCTTCCTCTTCATGAAGAAGTTTCTGACAAAACGTTTTAGATTTGATGATATGGCTGAGTGCTCATATCCATGATATCAGGACCTATAACATTCCTCATTTATAGATCTTGTAGATCTGGTGGAGGGATTTCCATGCTTTTTCCTCCTCATTTCTTCAATGTCCTTGCTGATACCCTGCAGAACTTGAGATAGAAGTTTTGTGAAATTCTTCTCTCTAGACAACAAGGGTTTGCTTTAATTTTTCTTGAATATTTCCTCCTCCTCATGGTAAGACTCCATAATGCTTTAAGCTCACAGGCTAAGCCAAGAAAGAAGCTACAATACCACTGTAATATCCAAAAATAAGGACTGCTAGCAAGGCATGCCTCAAAAACACATTTTTTAGGAATGACTGATACATCTATTGAAATCAAACCTTGGATCCCTTAGATCTAAGTATCTAAGTCCTAAATCCAAGAGGAGGTAAAAATAAAATCTTTCTAGGTGGGTTAAACATATCTCCCACACATAGGAAGGCTTGAAAACTGCCCAAAGAGGGGACTGCAACAATACAAAGAACACTGCTGGAAAATAATGAAATTCAGCCCATTACTTACTGTAGATCAATATGGAGGCTCAAATATCATATTTAAAATATCAAATCATATTTATAATGTATCCCATGCAGTGTACAAGAGAAAGCAGAAGACTTAAATAGAAATAACCCTTAGAAATGAGGTACTACAGCCAGAAGAAAAGTCTGCATAAACTTGACAGTGTTATTTTAATGGGGTTGAAGCAGTAGTATATTATAACTCAGATCTAGAGCAGATCTATACATAAAAATATAGATCTAATTCATATTTTTGTACAAGAAGAGCTCATCTATACATTCCCCTTGGGGTTTTGTGCAAAACATGAGTGTACATGAGTAGATCTGAGATCTAGAGTTGCAGATCTGCAGAAATATTTAGAAATTACTTAATCATATAATAGAACAACAGATCAGATATCAAAATAACATGGATTGGGTGGCAAATACATGGATCACCACAGTGAGAGAAATATTCCTAACACCGGAGATCTCTCCTCCAAAATGCAGACAAAACACCCTGCAACTACCAACTTGAAAATAACGCAATACACGAATAGAAACTACACTGTTAGCTCTGAGAATGATTTGGCGTGATACCAAGGTCTGGATATGTATCTCCAATGATCTAGGTCACTCTTGCCAATGGGATAGCATGCTTTCCCAGTGAAAAGAGAGGCTAGATATGCATATATCTGAGAAAATCTATCTCGCACTTGCTGCAACTCACAAGGACAACCCAACCCTCAACAATATTAGCACTGTAGGTGTAAGGTGAATCTTGGCCCAAGCCTGATAGTGGTCAAGACAAGCACATCTCCTCCAAGAGCTGCTCAAGGAAGGAGGTGGGATTCCCGCTCAGGAACACCCAATGCTAAACAACATTATTCTCAGTTAAATAGCTAGAGAATGAGAAATGTCTAAGCAGAAAATTTATTCTGGAATAATATCCTCAACAACCCCTCTCAGGCTGCTCTCCTCTTCCTTTCATAAGATAGGATTCTTTTCCAACCCTAAACCATTTCATCAATTTAGCTCCATTCACATGTAGAGCCTCCTTCTAGAACTGCACTATGCCTCAAGGAGGTTCAATGCATCTAGACTGCACTGTAGATATGGTCATGGTTGACTTGGTCAAGTGATCAACCTCTTTCACACTCCAGTGTTTTTTATAAAATGGCCCAGATTTAGCCTTGTTTACATTGGGCATTGATTTATTTTGATGTTTTTAGGAGTTTTACATGTCCTCCTTTACATTTTATTCATGAACATGAAAATAAAAACAAGACAAAGAAAAATTGAATATTCCCTTTAGCTTGGGCTAAGTGGGAATATTATATATGCCTACAACGGAATAAAACACATACACCTACAGCCGGTATACAATACAACACAACACATATGCATATATGAAGTACAACAAAACAAATATGTGTGTCGCAATACCACGACTACACCATGCACATACATAGTACTACATACCCACAACACAACATGTGCGACATGCACACAATACCATGTGCAGATAGGTACCATATGCACAACATGTACACAATACCACCTGTACACAACACTACTGGCACAACATGTGCACAACATCACACATACATGACACAACCTGCACAATGTGTACAAAATGCCAAATGTAAATCGTACCACCTGTACAATGTGTACACAATACCACATGTACACAACACCACATACACAACACCACATCTACACAATGCCACATGCACAACATGTATACGAAACGACCTACACACAACACCACATGTAAAAACATGTACACAACACCATATGCATACAACGCCACATGTAAAATCATGCACACAACACCATATGTGCATAGCACCATATGTACAACACACACACGACACCATATGTACATAGCACTACATATACAAGATGTACATAGAACCATATGTACACAACACCATATGCACATAACACCGCATATCCAACGTGTGCACCGTACGATATTTACACATCACCACATATCCAACATGTACATAACACCATCTATAACTAGTACTACATATGAAATATACACACAACACCATATATACAACTAGAATACAACATCAAATGGACACAATACTACATATATTACATGTATATATCACCATAGGTGCAATCACTAAATATAAAACATGCGCAACATATATAAAATAGTAATACTTCACATCCATAGACCAAACATGGACCCCACAAGCAACCTCGATTCCAATGTCTCTCTACCACCAATTGTTATCATAACATATCGCATATCACACTACTTTCACTTCATTGATGTACCCCTTAACATTACATGTCCATGACATAAACATAGGCATAGTACAAGAATATAATATCAATTCATGTCCACATTATACTAACCTCTTAGATCTGTCAAGGCTACTCTGCCACTTGACTCCTCAAAGCTAGGAACCTCTTCATGCCATTCAAGAGCACAAGAAATCATTCCTCCACAAGAATTATCCCTAACAACCCTATCAGACAGTGACATACACACACACACACACACACACACACACACACACACCTAATCATGAGCATAAAAAATCATTGTCCTGTCAGGAAATGACATACGTACACACATATATACATATAAACGTTTAGAATCAAACAAACATGATCCATGACGATCCTTCCAGACACAAAATACATACATAAATACATGTATAACAAAATTTCTAGATATCATAAGGTCTAGGTTAAGAGAGATTCCTTGATTTGTGCACAATATGAAAAATGTTGAGAAAAACAATTCCCAACATAGCCAAGGCATATAACACCTTAGATCCATTCACTTTGCCTATTATTCCATTGTCTATTTACCCAATGGACCCAACTAGTCCAACTGACTACCATAGTCTTACCTTCAACTACGCTTACTCCTGCATTAAGCTTCATCCAAGTCTTATGTTACCTATTGGGTACCACACAACTCTCCCAAGATCCATTACTTTCCTCTTTCCCCAACCAATTCCCAAGACTCTCAAAACATAAAAATAAATAATGAGAGAAATCAAGAAGAAGCAATGAAAAAAATTAACAATACAACATTGCAATAAAGTGGCATGATCATGCACCTGACATAAACAGGGCTGCAATCAAGCACAAAAAATCACAAAATACCAAAAGAACAAGACTAGCAAGAAACAACATGACTCAGTCCCCATGGTTCCCAACACTTCCAAAGGAAATATCAACCCAAGGCTTCTTCAATATTCCATGGAAATCTCTTTCCATGCAATCCCCTGAATCATACAGCCATAAACACATAACTATTAGTGCATAAATAGATATAAAAATATACCATTTATCTTACCTTGTTGTGCCATGTAACTGAACACACATATGTAATCCATATGTATGAACATCAATTCAACATATCTGTCAATTCAAAATCAACATTTACCAAGGCTAACAACCATGTCATAATCCACAATAAACTCACATTCATCGGTCATAGTACCTAATTCTACAACTATCACCTACTTACATTCAAGTACGTATCAACTGTCTCAGTGCATACATGTTATTACAACCATCTTCATGCAGTCTTATAGACACATATATTCATATCATACAATTAATCAAACATTCAAAAAACTTGCATACATACCATGTTAAATAAATCAACTAGACGACATAATGGACACCAGACACTCAACACCAAATATATGACATAATCAAACAATCAATCATCAACCTAGATATCTCAGTGGAGGATATCTTTTCTGCACAATCAATCTAGATTAGCACAATATAACTTCACAACATATCAACTCAAACATAAATAATATCATGCTAACCATAACAATAACTAACTAACATGTTCACATAATAGACTCGGAAACAAATATAATTCATGCATAACAACTCATATGCATAGTTAGCCTAGATTAGTACGGCATAATATCATAAATAAGTCACCTCATACCCATATGTCATAACCATAAAGATATGCATAGGTCAATCCAAATTAACATGATACATATAACATCAAGATCTTCATGCAATAACCTTAATCATCAAGTTAACTAATATATAACAACAATAAGTTAACATATAACATACTCATCAAAAATATATAACATAATCATTAAGATAACTACAATTTAACATATAACATGCTCATCAACAAAAGTTAACCTAATCATAAAGTTAATACCATGCTTGACTAGCCAAAACATGTACATATGTTCACATTGACTAACAAACATCTATCATATATGTAACCATAAAATCAATATATTGAAAGACATACACATAATGATAATGCATATGATTATGCAAATCAATCTAGAATTTATCACATATGTAGTCATAAAAATATATAAGTAACCCTAATTATTACAACAACCATGAATCACATACCTTCATTCCAAGCATACAAACTTGTATGATGATCTGCACTTACCCCAAATTGCATTGTCACAACATCACTTTAATGATATGCATTTCCTACTCTATCTCATCCAACACATTAGAATCATAACATATTAATATCATCATCATGACCTAGTTTCATACAATTACCTTATACACAACAACCTCAACCAAACCAATGAAAAATTCACCACATGTACCCCCTTGACATGTATAACCAAACATGAACGACCAATGCATGTTCAACATATAACATCACACAATAAAGCATATGAATAACATGGAAGCATGACCAATATGTAATCAAGAATAAATAAGCATTACATGTATAACATGTAAGAAATTTTGCATGAACAATACAGAAGGATGAGAAACACATAACCAGTCATACACTCACAAAAACATATTGAAAACAACACCATCAACACCTTCCATGGAAACACCAATGCCACCATGGCCAACACAATAGGTATGAAACAAGAACATACACCCTAAGTTTTAGAAACACATAATAAATCAAAAAAATAATGACCAACACACCGTCCATCAAGTCCAAACATTGAACCATGCTTTGATACCACTCTTTGGTATCATATCTCAGCCAAAGAGAATGAGAACTAGACATTACTCAAAGAGAACAAAAACTAGACACCTCCAAAAAAATGTACAACCACACTTTGATACCACTCTGTAACAGCCACTTCCCACATCTATCCAAGCAATCATCCATTTGGGGAAAATATGTGATGGGAGGCTACTATAATGAGATTTGAACTCCTATTTTACCTTAAGGAAGTGGAACCAACATAAACACGACAAAAATACCTTTTACATCATCAATGACACCCCCAGGAGCTAACCCAACCTTCCAGGCTTCTTACCCCTGGGTCACATTGACCTTTTGGCCTCTATGAGCCATAGCCGCATGCATAACACTATAGGCCAATTCCTAGGTGGATATTGTTGTAGGATTGACAATGCGTGCTAGCGTCTAGGGCCCCAAATGCTCAGTTTTGTTCCTGTGGATCCGAGATTTGAGCCACCTTTTTAGGCCCTGAGCCTAGGTAGTGGCCTAGAACTTCATGGAAATTTCAGACATGATAAATAGCAACAATACAATGATGTAGAATAAAATATATCATCAAGGACTCATCTGGACCCCTCCTAGCTATTACAAACATTTTTTAAAACATGACACAAACATTGAATCTACAAGTGTAAACAACATATTTAAACACAAGGGTCTCATACTTATCTCAGAAGTTCTAAGAAGCATTGCTCCCTTACATCATTAGTTGCAATAGAAAATATTTTTCCGTAGATACATTGTGCATTCATTTACAATTAAAAACATGGATAGAGCCATACATCATCAATGATAAAATACATGCTTATAACTAGTATTAAACAATACAACGGATACAAAAAAAATAGAATCAACATAATAAATGATACATTTTCATACCAAATACCAAAGGAATGAGATCTTCATTAATGAATGTAAAAATCAACTGGAGATATAACTTTCATTCTCCACCTGACCATAGATTTGCTGAGCCAAATATCTCTTGAGCCAGTCACCCTCGTACCATATTCCAGGCATGAATGTGGGACTCAATCCGAAAGATCGAACCAGGGAATCCCAAGGCTACACCACCTCACCCTCATCAATAGAAATTAGGATATACTGTGATCCATCCTAGATAGCTAGGAAAACACAATAAACATGTCATAATTGGCTTTAATATGATCTATAATCGATCACTAGGCCAACACAAGAATGGATATCATTGTATTCTCTCTGCCTACATTGTGAGGAATTATTCTATCTCCTAGCCTCTCAGGCTTTACCGCAACCCACTGTCTGAATCAGAGGTCACTAGGCAGTAATCCAAGTCATACTCTCCAGGCTTTGTCATATATCCCAAACTCAGGATTTCTAGTACTGATGGAGATAAAACCACCTCTCGACTTTACTGTATATCCCACCATTCACTGGTCGAGGATTCCTAGGCCTACTGAGGAAACACACTATCTAGCTTTACTGCAACCCAAATTTTGGTTTAGGGTTTACTAAGCCATGTGTTATATCAATTCGGTGATCCACCCCACTCAACTTAGAATCCATTGAGTAATCTAGCTAAACGAAAAAAGGAGAACTCCACAACACCATGGCTATATGGAAATGGAAAGGCTGGGATGAAAACACCATCACACCTAGAAAAAACCCATGAAAATATAGAAAATAACTACATGAAATTTCATGCATGCCATATCTAGCAAGGAAAATACACATGAAATCAATACCTGCTAAGAACCATGTTGTAGTTGCTTGATTCCTTCTCCTCCATGCTTGCTTCCTCCTTTTTCTTGATTTCTTTCCTTTCTTTTTCCAATACCAAAATTCTCCAAGAAACTCTAAGTGTCGAAGAGAGAGAGAGAGAGAGAGAGAGAGAGAGAGAGAGAGAGAGAGAGAGTAATGAGAGAGCTCCAAAAATGCACTGAAAAAAGGTAGTAAAATCTTGCCAATTGATCCTCGGAATCCTTTTTATACACGAGGCCTCTATTTTCTTAATTTTCCATTATTTTCCTTCATTTTCCTCCTCACATGCAACCAATGACCTTTCATATCCCTTTCCTCCTAATTTCCATTATTTTCACAGATAAATGTGCCAAAAATTCCATTTTCCTTTCCAAAGTCTTTTCCTTTTTAAAATTCCTTAGCCATAATAAACAAAATGAACACCCACTATGATGTTTTGCCTGATATTAAGCTTGGAATAAGTGTCACATCAAATGTGTTTATTATTTTTAACTTTATTACATGGAATTTTCACCAAGGTTGTTACGGAGGAGCCTCAGGAATTATGTAGTAGCCACAAATTGGGGAGTAGAGAGTGGAGATAACCACTCAAGCATAACTGTCTAGATAAGGTAGAAACATGACCAGGGAAGCTAAGAGACTTGTGTAAGATGTGAGGGAGAATGTGGGTGAACTTTAAATTTGTGCAAGCTAAGAAGGTCACCTCATCGGTACACTAGCTACATGGATCTAATGACTATGCTTGAAGATACTAAGCCATCCTCTTTCGAGGAAGGAGAAAAGGAAGCTATATGGGTTGATGTAATGGCGGAGGAATACAAATCCATTGTAAGGAACAATGCTTGGGAATTGGTCCCAAGAGAAATAAATAAATAAGTTGTGGGTTTGAGATGGATCTTCAAGGTAAAGAAGGCAGTAAATGGAAGCATAGAAAATTATAAGGCCATAGTTTTGGCCAAGGGGTCCTCTCAAGTTGAGGTGATTGACTATGAGGAGACCTTTTATATAGTAGAAAGGTACTCATCCATCATATTAATTATTTCTCTGGATGCACACATGGGGTGGAAGATCCACTAGATGGATGTAAAAAAAACATTTCTCAATCGAGCTATTGAGGAGGAGGTGTACATCAATAAATTAGAATTTTATGATACATTTGATCGAGAGTATCATGCATGTAGACTCAAACAAGCATTAGACGGTCTCAAACAAGCACCCTATGCTTGGTACACTAGGATCAATAGCTATCTCATCGATTTGGGCTTCACCAAAAGTGAAGCAGATACACAACTCTATCATATCTTGGTAGAAGGTAAATTTATCATTATTTTATTATATTTTGATGACTTAATTTTAACTATTGATGAATATATGATCATATATTTCAAGGAGGACCTTGCAAGAGAATTTGAAATGAAGGACATCGGTTCATGCACTACTTTCTCGGGTTGGAAGTATGGTAAGGTGATGGGGAATTATTTGTGTCTCAAGGAAATTATGTTGATGAGATATTGTAGATATTCCGCATGGAGAGTTGGAAACACATGGAGACACCTCCAAGGACCAACTAGAGGGAGGATGCCACTTCAGGTGAGGAACCAGATGCTACCATTTATCGAAAGCTATTGGGTTCACTAACGTAACTTGTGAGCACATGACCAGATATGTGCTATGCAGTAAACAAGTTGATACAAGCTATGGTTAGGCCAACCAAATTATTTTGGAGGGAAGCTAAGCATGTTCTATGGTACCTCATAGGCACTGCCTAGTTTTAACAATGGTACAGAAAGATAGAGGGAGTGAAGTTTTGTGGCTTCACAGATGTATTTTGGGCATGGAGTCCATCAGGAAGAAAGAGTACATCAGTTGGAATTGTTAGTGTTTGTTCCGCAACTATTTCCTAGTACAACAGGAAGAAAATATATCTATCACTCAGCTCGGCAAAAGAAAAATACATGGCTATAGGTCAAGCATCATCATACTAGATGATGCATTAAGTGAGGCGATATGCATGAGAAAGACACAAGTGGGAATATTTGGTGAGATAATGGATCCAACTATGGTCTCCTATGATAATTAGATTTGCATCAAGCGTTTTGAAAAATATGTATTTCATGATCGATCCAAGCATATAGATATTGTGAAAATCATTGAATATTACATATGAAGAAACCCTACTATTAATTCTGGTTATAATTCTCCTACTTAATCAAGTTATTAATCTTAAATTTTAGTATTAACATCAAAGTAAACACATTAATAGTGCTCACTAATACATATCTAAAAATGAATACATGCACATAGAAAAAGTGACACGCAAGATTTTCTGGACAACTATCCACGAAAAAACCCCATGCGGGAAAACTGGTCTTTTAGATGCTGTAGGGTTTATATTATTAAGTATATTCTAAGTACAACAAAAATGGGAACCTTACTAGTTAACCTAATAGAGAAAAACAAGATCTGCAGCAATACCTCAGCTCCAAAGATGAAAAAATGGACTGATTCACACCCTCGAACAAGATTTACAAAACTCAGTCCCTTTCTAATTCTAGAAAACCCATCATTGCTCTGAAGCCCTCTGCGTCAGCCCTACTGACCTGCTGATGCCCCTATGCTACTCAGGAGAGGGCTACGTAACCCCAGATTGGGTGATAGAGTCCTTACACTACCTTGGCTGGCCCTTCGTAAGCCTGGATGGCCTCTCACTGCCTCTGCATTACCTTTTCTAGGCATGCATAGTGCCTGAAAGCCTTTGTGTTGCACAGATACTGTGTAGCATCTACTTATCTGTGTTTCTCATGGTTGCTACTTCTCTGTCTCTTGCTGACTCTTGGCTTTGGGATTAGATCATCCCCTTAGCCAACACTACCTCTCACTACAGTTGAAACACTTCTGGAAATTCTTAGCAAACACGCCCTAGAATTCCATCTTAGTCCCAATGCTATGCCTCCGTGTGTGTGTTCTCCAATGGACCCCAATCCTTTCCTTTATAATTTTCTCATTGGGAAACCAATGACCGTGATCTAATCTTGATTTGACAGCTAAGACTAAAATAAATCTTGATCTGTGTGACTTAAGTCATTTCCATCACATGTTTAAATTAATTACGTTTAATATTTTAATTTTACTAAGTTATACTTAGGGTCCTTAATTAAAAATATTAATTAATTAATTTTCTCCAAAAATGGATGGAATTTCTCAAATCCCTTTATGTGCCTTTGAGATCTTATGCACTCTAGTCCCTCCACATTTTTTTTGGAGCTATAGCACATTCGAAGCTACCCCAACAATACACAAATCTCAACACTCCCTATTATCAAGGAAGTGCTCTAGCACAATACTGCTTCACCCCGAAGATTTGTACTGATCTCTAGTATGGGTCTCCTCACTGATGTTGGACCTAATGCCTTCATCACTGCATTGTTGCTTCCCTCCCATACTGTAATGTTCCAAAATTTTAGCCTCCAAGCTAAATGGAACATTAGAGTTAGCAGCAGCTCTAGCCGGTGAATAAATGGGAAGAAAATCCCATAAGTCTCCTAAGGAGGAATAAAGTACTCCAAATGTGAAAGGGGACACTCTTTCTAGCTCAATAAAACACCTCCATGTGTGAAAAGGTTTAAGATCAAGCTGCTTTGACTAAGTCAACATCGCAGTTTTAGTGGACGAGGAATCCAAGGAGGAATAACGCAATTTTGGAGGGAGATGTATCTTGGGATAGATATGACCTAATTGAGTGGGGCCAAGGGAAAGGAAACTCATGGCTTATATAAGGAAGAGGATGACAACATTATTCTTCATGTCTTAGATTATTATTCTTGTCTACCAAGACTTGTTGTTGCTTTGCTGCTTAGCAAAGTTACAGTGTTGTTTAGCACTGGGTGTTCCTGGGCAGGAATCCCACCTCTTTCCTTTGAGGAGCCTCATTGGGAGAGTTTGAATTCATCATTACACATCGGGTTTTCAAGCCAATCTTCAGCCATCTTCATCTGCACAACTTTTCTGGAGATTGTGCAGTGTTGTTGGGTGCAACAGTGGAAGGGATTGGAATCCCGGCTTCTGAGATACTTTCTCATAGGAGGAAGCTTTCCTTCACTTGAGAGATCTGTTTGGAGAGCTCCAGAGCTTATTTCATATCTTTGGTATCAGACCACACATTTCCCATACATTCCCAGCGTTGTTTCTACTAGGGAATGTGTTATTTTGGAGGCAGTGTTCATTGCATGGTTTGGTGGCTCCGTTGCTGAGTTTCCTTGTGATTGAGAGGTTCATCCATTCATGGGAGGAAGCCCTTGAGCGATCTACATCAGATCAGACATATTTCCAGCCTTGTACACTCTTGTGATTCATTTTTGTAGTTTTAATTCAGTAAATTACTGAATATCACATTTTGTATGCAGAGTGTTTGACAAGAAGCACTTGCCGGTTTCTTTAGTATTTCGTATAAGGATATTAGATCTTTGTTTTTCAACATTATCTATAAATACATGAGTATATCTATTGTTATCCTATTATTTTATGTGTAAAACCTATCTTAGACTGCGTAGTCCCTTGAGCAGGTGCTCCAGCATTTTGCAGTCTTTGGGTTTTAGCACTTTCTGGAAATCCTAGGTGTGGGAGATCTGTTTAACCCACCTAGTTTTCTTTGTTTCAACTCTAATCTTGGATTTAGATTTTATATTGATTATTTTATGGGATCCAAGGGTCCATTTTAGTATTATATTTCATAAGTTGCTGGAAATGCATTTTTTATGCATGAATCATGAGCTGTTCCGAATCTAGAATATTACAGTGGTATCAAAGCATGATCTCTAGCTCAGCCTGTGAGATCCAGCTATCAGGAGAAGGAGATATGGACAGAAGCCAGAAAGCTTCAGTATGTGCAATAAGAAAGGAAGGAAATCTCATAAAGCTTCTTCCAAAATCTATGCAGATCTTTCAAGGAGAGCTGAAGAAAATGAGATTGGAGATGGGATCTCCAAAGGAGGTTGAATCTAGATCTAAATCTATATTTTCACATGGTGAGTGTGAGCATGCAACTGCACTCCATGATGCACATCACATTAAAGTGCCTAGAGCTATCTTGAGATGGATGGGAGGAGGAAAAATGCCTAAGAGGAGAACTCTTAGTGAGTTGTTGCAGGATTATGAATATAAAACTGAGAAGTTTAGAGATCATACTGATTTCCAGGAGTTTTTCAAGATCTAGGTGGAGAAGAGCAAGCAGCAGGATGCAGGTATATTTCTTCTATCTAATTTTTCCGAATCACCTATATGTTCAGTTGGAGCTTGGGTGAAGGAGATAGACTCCTATTTGCAGCTGCACCACATTTCTGAAGATGAAGCCATCAGATTTGTAGCGATGCATTTCAGAGGTAAGCCTCATGCATGGTGGATTATTGAATCTTATTCCTTAAATAATTCCAACACTTTCTCTTATGCAAGATTCATAGAAACATTGATGGGGAGGTTTGGTGAAAAAATTCCTAAAGCACATAAGCAAGGAGAACCTGAGAAAGCAAAACCCTTGCATATGATGGAGGAAACCCCATTTTAGAAAACCATGGGAGGAACTAACATCTTTCATTATATATTTCCGGGAGCAAGGCCTCCAGTTCATATTCTTGAACAAGAGGGCATAGGGATCTCTTTTTCACAAGAGGATCCAACTGTTGAGATATTACCCACACACATTGAGGAAGATGAGGGAAACAACGCTGTCACATCTAGAGCACACCCAGTGCCTCATGCAGAGGATGGAGGAGCACATGCTCCAATAGGAGGGATTCTTGTGCCTTTGCAAGAAGTTTGCTAGGATCTTATACATGAAGTTCCAAGCACATTCAGTGAGTAGCATGATTGTGCAGCATTGCAGCTGGAAGGAGAATGAAGGGAGGAAGAGCAACATCATTTGATGAGAGGTACACACCCTTCTCTATTTTAGAGAGCTAGTGCAAGAAAGAGGAAGACTGATTTGCACTGTAAGGGCAGAGGAAAGGTTGCCCAACCATATGAGAAGTCTACTCTTGACATTGATGTCTCACTATGTGGAGGCATTCCACCTGGGAGGCCACCTGATCTGGAGCTGATGGAAGACATCTTGTCTTTAGATTCATCACCCTTAGATTTTGGAGAGGTGAAGAGTCTGGAGGAAGACTTTGGCATGGGGGATGTCAAAGTAGCAGGCAACAGCATGAGGAGAGTTACACATGCTAGATCACCAGTGTTGTCTCTTAGGAGGATTGATCCTTATTGGAGATCTCAGCTTTTGGTAGAGTACTCCAAGGATCTTGGTGCATGCATGATTCTGGATGACCCAAATGGAGATGATCGATACACAGTCGATGATGTGGTCATCTATTCCTATGGCAGGATCTTCTTGAATAGATCTTCTAGTCTTAAGGAGAAGCTGCTACATGCAACACATGAGGAATTCTCTTCTATGCACTTTGATGCATATTTCCATTCAATGGACGAGTTCACTTGGGAGGGCATTCAACATGACATATTACAGCATATGGAGAGATGCATAGCTCAGATGGTGATAGAGAGGATATCACAGCCACATTCCTACTCAATGGGAGTGAGGGAGAATTTCCAGTTGAGCCATTTCCACTCAAGAGCTCAAGTACATGATGGAGGAGGTATAATTTCATATTTTCTATTGTACTTCTTTTCCTTATTTGAGCAGCATGATGTAACAAGAAGAATCATCTCTTATTTTATATTGTATGATGATGTACTTGCAGCTACTTGTAGCATTGATTATGGCTATCTTTTTTATGGTTTGTGGGGGAAGCCACATGATTCTTGGTGTGCACCATTGACACCATATTGTAACTTCATGCTTTCATCCTATGCGATGATTGTGGCAATAAAAAAGTGGCTGGAAAAGAACTTGTTAATCATTATTTTGATGCAGGCCAAGGATGCATTGCGCTGCTTCCATGAGAGGGACCATGATTCACTCTCAAGTTGTCATTTGGAAACTTGTTTTTATTGTATCTTGCTTCCATGTATTTCTGATGTGTTTTTTCTCAAGGGAAGCTTTGTATGGAGAGAGAAACCAATTAGATGCCTTGGCACCCATATGATAGAGTAGCAGAAGTCTTGTTGGTATGGAGCACCATACAATTTTTCCATCATGATCTCACTTTATGGCTTGTACAAGGGAGAGATGAGGAAGCAACAAAAGTTGTTGTTGTTGTGGTTTCACTTGGGTGAGTATGGGCAGAAACTTTCCCATTCTTTTCATGATGTTTTCGGAAAGAAGGAAGAAACATTCATGGTGCCAGGAGGCTACCCTTTAGCATTAAAGGATCATGAGAGACTTCCTTGTAGGAAGCAGATCTTCTCACATAGCAGCATGATGGTGGATGACCTTGGCATATGGGATGTCAAAGAAAGGAGTCATGGAGCCTTATCACAAAGGCCTACAAAGTTGTCACATAGGAGTATGCTCTTATGGATGGAATATCCTGAGGAGATGATGTATTCTTTCTTCTTGCAGATTTATATGACGAGATTCTCATGGGAGGACTTATTAAGGGACCTCACTTTCATCCAACTCACTATGTATGGTAGAGAATGCATTTCTGTACTTGTTGATTTCTCCATTGAGTATTTGTACTTTCTCACCATGTTTGAATAGTGCATTGCTCCTCAAAAGAGAAAGAGTATTTTTGGGTTTCATGGTCACTTTACGTCCAATGCTTATGATGATAGTAGCCCATCTATACATGACTTTTGGCAAGTGTATTGTTAATTTATCTATGTACAGTTGATAGACATTGATGCTTACTTTCCCATGTTGGGAGAACAAACATATAAAACTTGTAACTTGTTGCAAGACCACTTGCCACATGACATTCTCAAACAACAGTTGGGAAGACTACGTAATATCCACTTCGAGAACCTTTGGTACCATTCAAAATTTCACCTAAATTTCAGCAATTTTCTGACTTGGAGGCCAAAAGGTGATGATGTGCCATTCATCTTGGATGGAATGGTTTGGGTCGACATGTCTCATGAATTTGGAGGGAGAGTCCTTGGAGGCTCAATCTTCTTCTTGCCACTGGAGGGCAATCATGTTGCAGCACAAGATTAGCATGCCCTCTACACTTATCATAAGTGGAGAGGAGGACAATGTGGGATAGGCCCTCTTGCCTATCATGATCACTTATCCAACCCACCTACATTTCAGGAGCCAAAGGTGGAGGATACTTTTCATTAGTTACCATGTTGGAGGGTGACTCACTTTATTTGGATGATAGCATGGGTGAGGGAGGCACTCATTCACCGTGATGATCACCACTCCTAATTTGTGGAGGCCATGAAACAGCAAGCAAGTTTCCATTCACACTTTCCACCTTTTATTGATGTAGACACTTTGGTATTGCACACTTGGGAGGAAGCATTGGATGACAGTTTATTTGTAGATTCTCTTGATGCAGTGATGGAGGTCATTGATGGGAGGCCACATGAGGAAGAGGGGAGAAGATTTGTTCTCCTTATGCATTTTCTTGAGGACAAGAAAATATTTTGGAGGGGAGGACTATAATGTTCCAAAATTTTAGCCTCCAAGCTAAATGGAATATTAGAATTAGCAGCAGCTCTAGCTGGTGATAAATGGGAAGAAAATACCATAAGTCTCCTAATGAGGAATAAAGTACTCCAAATGTGAAAGGGGACACTCTTTCTAGCTCAATAAAACACCTCCATGTGTGAAAAGGGTTAAGATCAAGATGCTTTGACTAAGTCAACAACGCAGTTTTAGTGGAGGAGGAATCCAAGGAGGAATAATGCAATTTTGGAGGGAGATGTATCTTGAGATAGAGATGACCTAATTGAGTGGGACCAAGGGCAAGAAAAATAATGTATTATATAAGGAAAAGGATGGTAGAATTATTCTTCATGTCTTAGATTATTATTCTTGTCTGCCAAGACTTGTTGCTGCTTTGCTGCTTAGCAAAGTTGAAGTGTTGTTTAGCACTTGGTGTTCCCGGGTGGGAATCCCACCTCTTTCCTTTGAGGAAACTCATTGGGAGAGTTTGAATTCATAATTCCACATTAGTGTTTTAGGCCAAGCTTCAGCCATCTTCATCAGCACAACTTTGCTGGAGATTGTGCAGTGTTGCTAGGCGCAGCAGTGGAAGGGATTGGAATCTCGGCTTCTAAGCTAGTTTCTCATAGGAGGAAGGTTTCCTGCACTTGAGAGATATTTATGGAGAGATAGGAATCTTATTTAAGATATATGGTATGAGAACACACATTTCCCATACATTCCCAACACTGTTTCTACTAGGGAATGCGTTATTTTGGAGGCAGTGTTCATTGCATGCTTTGGTGGCTCGGTTGCTGAGTTTCCTTGTGATTGAGAGGTTCATCCTTTAATGGGAGGAAGCGCTTCAGGGATATACATCAGATCAGACATATTCCAAGCCTTTTGTTAGCGCTCAAATCTACCTTAGGCTGAAATAAGGTAAAACTCAAGGCTACATCAAACCATGCTCAGCCTCGTAGCTAGCCCTACGAGGACAGGAGAGGGCTCTCTCCGGGTCTATCTCGGCAAAAGGTTTTCAGAGGGGCTGAGATGACTTATAATGAACAAGGAATACTCATTTTAGGCTAGTAAAGAGATAGGAATGTTTGATTTTGATTTTTTTGGGTTTTTGTTGGAGAAATGGGAAAAAACAATTTTGGGTCCGGGGATAAGGTCAAATCTTTGTAGAATTCGAGTTGGGGCGAGGTAGGCAGTAGTCTTGATGCTTTTGATTGGGTATAAGGATGGATCAAAAAGACAAGGAGCTGAAAAGGGAAAGGATGAATATGGATCCTTTTCAAACAGGAGAAAACATACAAAACTAAACGAATTCAAAGGCAGAGCACTGTAAACAATGGATTCAACCTCATCTACTCATTCATTTTAGTTTCAGAAGCATAAGAAGGGATGGCATACATTAAACATGAAATAACTTACAATAAACTGAGAGAAAACACCATCAAGAACTGAAAGCCACAAGAATCCCAACAGGTGCCGCAAAACCTCTAATCTTTCCTTAGCCAAAATATGAAAAATATGTACAATAGTGTGCCAAAAGTTTCCCAAGAGTCCAACCTATCCAACCTCTGAAAATGATTGAGAAATTACATCATATAGACCATCCTAACCCCTTCCCATGCCTCTAGGGGTCGAATTCCTTCTTCAGGGATCAGTTTCAACCAAATTCTAATCAAGGAGCTAAAATCTAGGCAGCTAACAACTTGCCTATAAAAGAGTGGAAACTGATTCATTTACATGATTTTCACTTTTTTGAGAGTGAATCTTCTAGAATAGGTAAAAGTAAGCCAAAGTTACATGCCAACCATCAATTTACATCATGAAAACCCAAAAATTTCATCCACAAGCAAAATTGGTCCCAACTGGCCGAAATTCTGAGCTGGAAGTTGAAAATTCAGCCAAAAATCTATATGGGTAGCGCGCCTGAGCTGTATGGGTAGCGCGCCTTTCAGCCTGATTTTGAGGCACTTCTCGGCATCCAAATTGATCTCATGATAGCTCGTTGGAAAGCCCTAGATGTTGGCTATCCAACCCAAGTGGAATTTCCCAATTTGGAGCTCATTTTCCCCTCCAAAAATTCATTCTCCCAGAAGTACTTCCTGCTGGTGCAAAAGGTGGCAGCAAGGTGGTTTTCATGGTGTTTTTGGGCCTTTTGACCATCCAGAATCTGATGAAATGCTTCGGAAATGCCTGAGCATGCATAAATTACCATGAAAAACCCAAAAATGCAAATATTTCCTTCAGCAAGTGTCCCGAAAAAAAGTGAGCACATCGACGCGCTACCCGTATAGCTGAAAAACCTGTTTTTAGACCAAAATATTTCAAAATGACAAAAATTTCTCCGAATTTGCTCAAATTCGGAGCGAAGACCCTCCATCATGTATCTTGCCCAGCTAACGAAGCCTCGGCCAAAATCCGGAGTGGATCAGGCCTTTTCCGCCGTTTTAGTGCTCTCCTGGTGCATGCAGTTCCTGTGGTGCAAACATTGTCTCGGTTGTATGTGTCGGTCTCTATCATGGTGTCACAATGTGTATGAAAGTATGCTGATATGGTTATGATGAAAACAAGAGTTTGGTGTATGCTCCAATGTCAGATGTGTCACATATATGTCAACGTGCTATAGGAAATATCACAATGGGAAAAGGACTGTCACAAGGAGTTTGAATGGAAAATAGCCACTCTTTGACTACATGGGGATTTGACACATGAATAGGAATGAGTGTAGTGTAGGTCAATAGAAATAGCCCTTGCAACGTTTGACAATGTCAATGGAGGATGTGGACAAGTGAAAATGGAACTATGTCATAACATGAATGATGAATAGTGTGAAAATGACAATGGCAATAACAATGAGAGCAGTGATGTAATGGCAATGAGAGAGCGTGAGGCTGAGGTAAATGATGAGCAGGGACACCACTGACAGTAGATGCATGAGCATATATATCAACCACACTAATTTGCAAACCCCCACACAATCACTCATATTTGTTTCAAAACCCCAAGAAGTGAATTTTGAAATAAACATAGGGTTTACATTTCTTCACATTAAACATTTGTTTCTCCACTTTCAAAACACCATAATCATGTCCAAAATTCACTGAGCAAACGTAAAGAACCTACTTGCAAGCAGTTGGAGGAAATTTGGCATGAATCTGGACGAAGGAGCGAAATTTTTTGGCTCTGATATTATACGCGTAGCGCGTCACCCAACGCGTAGCGCCAGTGTAATTTTACACTGAAAAATTTCGCTATACGCATAGCGCGTCACCCAACGTGTAGCGCGCCAGCCCAACACACAATTTGGCTTCAAAACTCATTTTTTTCACTTCCTTGATGTGTCTTGGCCTTTGCTGATGTTAAAACATGGAAAAACCAAGCAAATTTGATATTGAAGAGAAATGGAAATTTTTTTTTGTGTTCTAGCCTAATGAGTAGCGCGCACTTTTATATGCGTAGTGCGCTACATAGTGCATTTTGTAGGAGGCTTTTGGAGGCCTTCCCGGTGTCCAAATTAGGTGTGTGATAGCTCGTTGGAAAGCTCTTGGAGTATAATTTCCAACACAAGTTGAATTTTGAAATTTGGAGTTCTTGTACCCTGTCAAAAATCAAATCTCCCAACACTACTTCCTGCAGGTGCATCAATCCTTCTGAGGAAACGACATTCTTGACATTTCTTCAGAACCATTACACCTGTATAAAAAGTGAAGGAGGTTTTTCTTCCTTGGCATGTTTTGTACAAAAACCTCTCTTAGTTTTCCAAAATTAATCTTTTATTGCTCAGAAACATGATTTGAGTGAAACCTATCCCGATGTGTGAAACAAGGGATTTTGTCGAAATGAAGCGAAATGAAGGGGATAAGGGGCTTCTAAATTCTTGGGGAAATTTTGGGAAGTAGGGAGGGATGTTAGGAAGCAAGGGAAAGTGGAAGCTTAGAGATTGAGTGAGGGGAAGGGGTTCAAAAGGGCAAAACACAGGCCTAGCCTAGAAAATTGCCAAGTTGTGGCAAGAAACTAGGGTTTGTGGAAAAATGAGGAATTTGGGGGATCTCAGTGATGGGAAGTGTTTAATAAGGTACATTAATGGTAGAGGAAGGTGTATGAATATCAGGATACAAGTTTTTCTAATGATTTGACCATCCAAGAGAAATTACCTCCAAAACCCTAGGAGAGGGAAATGGACCTTACCTAGGCACAACTGAAGCATGAACAAGCTGTAAAATGACCCAATGGAACTTGACATGATGATGAAAACCCTATGAATGATGGTACACTCAGCTGAATGGTGACATGGACCGACATTTGGACAACTTTGAAAAGAGTGAAAACAAACCCTAGACCTAATGCCTAGTGACCAAATTTTGATTGAAGACTCATTGAAATGACAAAATTTGACCTTGACACCTTAGGATAACTTTGTAAGAGCATGTTTGATCATTGAAGGAAGGCTGCAAAGGCTGACTCTAACATTGGCTCCAATGGGGATGGTAGCTCCTTGGAGGTGCCAAGAACGGCAGATCTTTGGGAGAGCAGACCAGTGCCTTATCCATTGGACAATGGAATCAAAAACTCAAACTGAAATGCATGACTGAAAACTGATGACTTGATGACACAAACTGATTCTCACTCAACTAAAAACTCACTCGATACTTAAACACAATCGACAAACTGGAAATATGCTCAAAGTAGAGCTTATTCAATACAACCTACTCTAATTGTGCTTTTCACCACCCGATCAAGTGAAATGGAACAGCCAATGCAACCATGTAAGCATGCTGGCTGCTGTTTGATTTTTTCCCAAATGCTTGCTTATGAACAACGAGAAATAACTACTGAAAGGCAACTCCCATCGAAACTTTGAACCAAGTGGACTGCTGATAAACTTGCAAAGCATGAATTGACTGGATGACTGCAAGAATACCGCGAAAGGATCTTCATAAACATAGCTCTGGTCTAGATAATCTCCATACCTTGATCTTAAACTTTTCCTCACATCTGCGGTGCTTTTCTTTGGTGATTGCAGCAAGCTGTCAAAAGGATCCTGAAATTCATGAAATACCAAACTCCGTTGTTGATTACAAACAGAACAAAAGTCTCCTTCATCAATCTCCTCATATGAAAAATCTGTTGAACAACACAATGAAATTGACTTTTGGACAAGATTATTATTAACATTCTTTTCGGGCACATGGTTAGCTAATGAAGGACAACTTTTACTGCAAACATCATCCAACACACAAGCAATAAGATCATCAAAAACTTGAGAAGACTGCTGCACTATATCCCTTGAAACTGTATGACATCCTACTGGCTGTTCCTCTTTTCCTTGAGATATATTACGAATATTCTGCCTTATAAACTGAAATGCCTCGAAACAAAAGGGTATAGAATTTTCCTGCATCATCAAATCATGTATTTCATCTTCCACACCTTCATCTGTAATCTGACCTTCCACTTCATTTGGTGGCTGCAAATCTGATGCTACAGGCTGCTCAAGAATTTCGTTATCTGTCTCATCCTCAACATTGAAATTGAAAGATTGCTGATTTCTTACAAACTGCTCATTTGAAGATTTACTATGCAATTTGTTCTTCAAAAACTGAAATGATTCAAAACAAAATGGTACGGAATCACCTTGTATCATTTGATCACATGTACCAGCTTCCATGTCCTCATCCGCAACTTGAAAATCAATGGCTTTCGAGGGCTGAAAATCTAAATATGAGAAGTCTTGAACAAGGTTTTCATTGTGCTCAAGATGGTCCAGATCAAGACTTGTTGATGTTTGATTTCTGATTGCATGGAAGTTATCTCTAATGAACTGAAACGAATCAAAACAAAAAGGCAAAGATCCTTCACTTACTTCAAAATTTGTTGCACTTTCCTCATCATTGTCATAGCTGATATGCATCGGTTGATCACTGTACTCGAGCTGCTGAAAGTGAACTTCCTCCTCACACAAACTAGCTACTGATTTGTCTGCAAGATTAGCTTCTTTTTGGAGAACATAATCATCATCATACTGATCAAACTGAGGCAATTCATCATCAAACATACACATCATATCAACAGCTCTCTCTTCTTCACAATGATCTATAAAACAATCAGTATGACAACTGGGATAAGAAACAAAATGTTTTGGGTCAGCCGCTTGTTCTTGAATGTCATTTTCATTTTTTGTAGTCATTTTCCGCACCATCTCTTCTACTGCGTTTACGCAAAGATCAAGATTTTCCTCTGAAAGTGTCAGCTTCTCTGAAACATTCTTATTTTCTTCTTCCTTCAACCTTGCCCTCCGGATCAGCAAATGAGCCTCTACATTCACTGCCTTGTTCTGCATCTCGTGAAGTGTTGCAATATTCTTTTCTCTCAGCTGAAACTCCATTTCCGGATCAAAGGCACCCGGGTAGTGCAAGAGAGAAGATCTAGGAGAAGGTCTTATATCAGCTGGCATTGAAAAATAAACTTGGTTAAATCTAGCAGAAAATTGTTGTACTGTCTCCCCTGGCAATCTTTTCAGCTGGTTATACTCCTCTATAATCAACAAAAAGTTCTGTCCGATCATCCACCTGTCAAGGAAAACTCTGACCAACTGCTGGAAATCTGTGATGCTCGCATTAGGCAGGGCTTTGAACCAACTCTTCACTTGGCCTTGCAAAGAAAGAGAAAAAAGCCTAATACTAACATCTTCATCATCAACTTCAAAAAGATCTAGAAAAGTCTCAACATTATGCACATGTTGCTCAGCGTTGACATTGTTACATTCACCATCAAATCTTGGTAGATATAGGTCATAATTTGCAGGAAAAGCATGAAGAACAGAAGGTAAAACAAGAGGTTTGTACCGATCTGGAATTTTACAAGGTGTAGGGGCATGTACAAGAGCTGTGGGATTAGTTTTGTTTTCTGGCTCATCACTCTGAAGAAAGTCATCATAATATGTGGGAAAAGTAAGGAGACCAGGATCAAAGGGAAACTCAACATTTACACTTTTTGAATGGGTCGAGTGAAGATTTTGATCACCTTTCTCATACAACAAATTCTGAAAAACCTTTAGGACAGCTTCAAGAACAGCAAAGAAATAGTTTACAAGAAAGCAGATTAGATCCTGAATACCATTCCACTTTAGATACCTAAACTTTGTGTAAGATCCTTCCATTTTCTCAGAGAAAAAGTCAATCCTCCAGTGGAGTCTCTACAGGAGTCACCAGGTGAATGATTTCAGCCTTCTTATGTCTGATCGTTGTCCACCATCAACCATCAGATCTGAACTCGATACATATACTGGGGAATTCACAAATCGAATGTCACATTCACAAGCTAAACCGGAGATGGACTGAAGTAGCATTTATCTACTATGCACTCGCAGAGCAATGTGCAGTTTGAAGGCTACCTGGCGTGGCTTCAGACTCCGTCTATAGCAAATGACAGTAACAAGCAAACCATTTTCTTCCCTAGTATGGTCACCACTATGTTAGCGCTCAAATCTACCTTAGGCTGAAATAAGGTAAAACTCAAGGCTACATCAAACCACTCTCAGCCTCGTAGCTAGCCCTACGAGGACAGGAGAGGGCTCTCTCCGGGTCTATCTTGGCAAAAGGTTTTCAGAGGGGCTGAGATGACTTATAATGAACAAGGAATAATGATTTTAGGCTAGTAAAGAGATAGGAATTTTTGATTTTGATTTTTTTGGGATTTTTTTGGAGAGATGGGAAAAAACAATTTTGGGTCCGGGGATAAGGTCAGATCTTTGCAGAATTCGAGTTGGGGTGAGGTAGGCAGTAGTCTTGATGCTTTTGATTGGGTATATGGATGGATCAGAAAGACAAGGAGCTGAAAAGGGCAAGGATGAACATGGATCCTTTTCAAACAGGCGAAAACATACAAAACTAAACGAATTCAAAGGCAGAGCACTGTAAACAATGGATTCAACCTCATCTACTCATTCATTTTAGTTTCAGAAGCATAAGAAGGGATGGCATACATTAAAAATGAAATAAATTACAATAAACTGAGAGAAAACACCATCAAGAACTGAAAGCCACAAGAATCCCAACAGGTGCTGCAAAACCTCTGATCTTTCCTTGGCCAAAATATGAAAAATATGTACAATAGTGTGCCAAAATCTTCCCAAGAGTCCAACCTATCCAACCTCTGAAAATGATTGAGAAATTACATCATATAGAGCATCCTAACCCCTTCCCATGCCTCTAGGGGTCGAATTCCTCCTTCTAGGAGCAGTTCCAACCAAATTCTAATCAAGGAACTAAAATCTAGGCAGCTAACAACTTGCCTCTAAAAGAGTGGAAACTGATTCATTTACATGATTTTCACTTTTTTGAGAGTGAATCTTCTATAATAGGTAAAATTAAGCCAAATTTACATGCCAACCATCAATTTACATCATGAAAACCCAAAAATTTCATCCACAAGCAAAACTGGTCCCAACTGGCCGAAATTCTGAGCTGGAAGTTGAAAATTCAGCCAAAAATCTATGTGGGTAGCGCGCCTGAGCTGAGTGGGTAGCGCGCCTTTCAGCCTCATTTTGAGGCACTTCCCGGCATCCAAATTGAGCTCATGATAGCTCGTTGGAAATCCCTGGATGTTGGCTATCCAACCCAAGTAGAATTTCCCAATTTGGAGCTCATTTGACCCTCCAAAACCTCATTCTCCCAGAAGTACTTCCTGCTGGTGCAAAAGGTGGCAGCAAGGTGGTTTTCATGGTGTTTTTGAGCTTTTTGACCATCCAGAATCTGATGAAATGCTTTGGAAATGCCTGAGGATGCATAAATTACCATGAAAAACCCAAAAATGCAAAGATTTCCTTCAGCAAGTGTCCCGAAAAAAAGTGAGCACATCGACGCGCTACCCGTATAGCTGAAAAACCTGTTTTTAGACCAAAATATTTCAAAATGACAAAAATTTCTCCGAATTTGCTCAAATTCGGAGCGAAGACCCTCCATCATGTATCTTGCCCAGCCAACGAAGCCTCGGCCAAAATCCGGAGTGGATCAGGCCTTTTCCGCCGTTTTAGTGCTCTCCTGGTGCATGCAGTTCCTGTGGTGAAAACACTGTCTCGGTTGTATGTGTCGGTCTCTATCATGGTGTCACAATGTGTATGAAAGTATGCTGATATGGTTATGATGAAAACAAGAGTTTGGTGTATGCTCCAATGTCACATGTGTCACATATATGTCAAGGTGCTATAGGAAATATCACAATGGGAAAAGGACTGTCACAAGGAGTTTGAATGGAAAATAGCCACTCTTTGACTACATGGGGATTTGACACATGAATAGGAATGAGTGTAGTGTAGGTCAATAGAAGTAGCCCTTGCAACGTTTGACAATGTCAATGGAGGATGTGGACAAGTGAAAATGGGACTATGTCATAACATGAATGATGAATAGTGTGAAAATGACAATGGAAATAACAATGAGAGCAGTGATGTAATGGCAATGAGAGAGCGTGAGGCTGAGGTAAATGATGAGCAGGGACACCACTGACAGTAGATGCATGAGCATATATATCAACCACACTAGTTTGCAAACCCCCACACAATCACTCATATTTGTTTCAAAACCCCAAGAAGTGAATTTGGAAATAAACATAGGGTTTACATTTCTCCACATTAAACATTTGTTTCTCCACTTTCAAAACACCATAATCATGTCCAAAATTCACTGAGCAAACGTAAAGAACCTACTTGCAAGCAGTTGGAGGCAATTTGGCATGAATCTGGACGAAGGAGCAAAATTTTTTGGCTCTGAAACTGTATGGGTAGCGCCCCTGCCCAATGGGTAGTGCCCCTCAAGTGGGTAGCACCCGTGTTAATTAACACTGGCTGTTGGTGTTATGTGGGTAGCGCCCCTCAAGTGGGTAGCGCCCCTCCTGTATGGGTAGCGCGCACTTTTCTATGAGTAGCTACATAGTGCATTTTGCAGGAGCCTTTTGGAGGCTTTTCCGGTGTCAAAATTTATCGTGTGATAGCTCGTTGGAAAGCTCTTGGAGTCTACTCTCCAAAAAAAGTATAATTTTTCAATTTGGATTTCATTTACCCTATAAAAAATAAAATCTCCCAAAACTTGTCAAAATGAGCAGAATGAGGCTGCCTCAAGGTAGAGCGCTATTGCAGTCAACGTTTGAAGGTCTTTCTCAACTCCAAATTGAGCTCATGATAGCTCATTGGAAATATATTTGTGTCTAGTTATCCTTTGACTCATCAAGCAAGTCATTTAGCCAACCATGCTAGGAGAAATCTTGATTTTCCCAAGGTCACTTCAGAGGTGCATTCAATTCTCCTAAGGCAACGGTATTTTTGACATTTCTCTAAAACCATGATACCTGTGTAAAAAGTGAAAGATTTTTTTCTTCCTTGGCATGTTGTGGAAAAAAACCTCTCTCAGTTTTCCAAAATTCATCTTTTATTGCTCAGAAACATGATTTGAGTGAAACTTATCTCGATGTGTGAAACAAGGAATTTTGTCGAAATGAAGCGAAATGAAGGGGATAAGGGGCTTCTAAATTCTTGGGGAAATTTTGGGAAGTAGGGAGGGATGTTAGGAAGCAGGGGAAAGTGGAATCTCAGAGATTGAGTGAGGGGAAGGGGTCCAAAAGGGTGAAACACAGGCCTAGCCTAGAAAATTGCCAAGTTGTGGCAAGAAACTAGGGTTTGTGCAAAAATGAGGAATTTTGGGGATCTCAGTGATGGGAAGTGTTTAATAAGGTACATTAATGATAGGGGAAGGTGTATGAACATCAGGATACAATTTTTTCTAATGATTTGACCATCCAAGAGAAATTACCTCCAAAACCCTAGGAGAGGGAAATGGACCTTACCAAGGCACAACTGAAGCATGAACAAGTTGTAAAATGACCCAATGGAACTTGACATGATGATGAAAACCCTCTGAATGATGGTACACTCAGCTGAATGGTGACATGGACCGACATTTGGACAACTTTGAAAAGAGTGAAAACAAACCCTAGACCTAATGCCTAGTGACCAAATTTTGATTGAAGACTCATTGAAATGACAAAATTTGACCTTGACACCTTAGGATAACTTTGTAAGAGCATGTTTGATGACTGAAGGAAGGCTACAAAGGCTGATTCTAACACCTTGTACACTCATGTGCTTCAGTGTTGCAGTTTTTATTCAGTAAATTATTGAATATCACATTTTGTATGCAGAGTGTTTGACAAGAAACCCTTGTCGGTTTCTTTAGTATTTTGTATAAGGAGATTAGATATTTTTTCTTCAGCATTATCTATCAATAAATGAGTAGATATATTTTTCTCCTATGATTTTATGTTTAAACTCTCTCTTATACTACACAGTCCCTTAAGCAGCTGCTCTGGGATTTTGCAGTCTTGGGGTTTTAGCACTTTCTGCCAATCCTAGGTGTGCGAGATCTATTTAACACACCTAGTTTGCTTTGTTTCAGCTCTAATCTTGGATTTAGATTTTATATTGATTATTTTATGGGATACAAGGGTACATTTCAGTATTATATTGCATAATTTTTTGGAAATTCATTTTTTATGCATGAATCATGAGCTGTTCCGAATCTAGAATATTACACATACTATTCCCCATGACACTGCCACCGCCACTGCCACATCTGTACTTCAGATCCCTATTAATATACTGCACCATGCTACCAACTAATGCACTAAAAATTAGTTACTGAGAGAATAAATTGACAAATCCTACCCAATATTTGACAGACAAGTTAGTTGGGTTGCATCCTCATCACTGAAGCTCCGTGGGCTGTTGTTCTGGTATGTCTTCTTGAAGCCACTACGTTGATGAAACTTTGTTCTGCATACACCATCCTACACTTTCTCTGCTGAAGTCACATCAGCCCCTTTTGTGGTGCGCTACCACGTTGCTGTCGCATATGCACTACACTGCTCCCTCTCAACATCTAGCTCTACCTCTGCTCCATCCATAATTCTCTACACTGACTGCTCCACTTGTCCCACTACTATCTTAAGGCTCTAGTAGCTCGTATCTGATCAAAGATTTGGGCTACTCAAGGATCTCGCGACCACTCTGTAGCTACTCTATAGATACATGTCACCCCACCTCTTCTCTAGAGGTACATGAGGACTCATGGCTACATCATCTTCGGAGCCATCGTCCGCCAGAGTAGCCTTAAAGGTAGAATCTTCCATGTCCTTCTTCTTCTTAGGACATTTGCTGAATCTTCCATGTACTTCTTCTTCTTAGGAAATTTTCTGGTGAAATGTCCTAATTCACCGCACTAGAAACACTTGATCTTGGATAGATCATGCTTCTTCCTCCCTTGCTCCATATTTGATGCCAATGCTGCATATTCTTCCTCTTCCTTCTTCACCTTACTTGATCCGGTGCAATGTTGTCTCTTAGTGAATCAACAAAGTTCTTCTTGACGGAGGATCACCCACATACTATCCCAATTGTGATGGTCCGCTCTGCTCAAGATACTTTGGACAAAATTTTCCCAGTCCTCTTTAACCGCATTGAGTGCAGTCCTCACCATCACATCATCCTCCACTAAGTTCACTCCCATGGCAATCAACTGATCCCTGATCTCCTTTAGTCTAAAAAGGAAGGGTTGGATCTCTTCTGCCTTGGCCATCATGAATAACCACATCTGATTCTCCAAAAGCATTCTCCTCTGGATGGATCATCCCTCATATAGGGCGGTTAAGTCTTTCTACATATCATTACCATATTCTTATGGGATATATGCGGTACAACATGATCTTAACCCCATCCATTATGAAGCACTTAACAAGCACCACTACTTCATTATTATTTTCTAGGAGAAGAATATCAATTGGCATGGCCAAGAGGTTTTCTGCATGCTCCCTCAGACTATATGCCTCCATGACCACCAAGATTCTGGCCTTCTAGACTACAAAGTTGGACAGACCATCCAACCTATCCTGATCATGTAGTCCATGAGGTTCCATCTGCTCAGATTTACTCTATTGGAACAGATCTTCCTCTCCCTGCTTCTCAACTGAAGCTTGGATCTAGGGTCCTTGGCGAAAAAAGGCACCCTCAGCTCCCTCTGACAACTGATTTCCTCCTTGGAAATATGCCAAACACAAAAATTATCTCTCTTCAATCCTCTCATCAATATGTTGGTTTCTTTGGATGGAAATCCTCTGAGAATCTATTCTCCTATCACTCTTTTTCAACTAGTGCTTAGGTTAATTTCTGCACCTTCAGAAATTTAACCCCACTAGTAACTACTGAAGTTAAGCAACATTACTTCCCACACTATGAATATGAAACAAATTCAGGACTGTGTCACCCTAGTTGGTCTCTACATGAGAATCTAGTCTATGTGCTTCCTCTATGCAGTAAGTACGTGGGCATGCATGGAGACTGCATGGAGAATGCTTCACTTTGGCCTCTGCGTAGCTTTTCTTCCCTATGCTGCTATAATGTCTTCTATGGTCTATATTTCTGCAACTTTTTTTGCTTTCTTCGTTGTTTTCTATAGCAAGGATTCTTCAGTATTTTTTCTGATGATTCAACTAGATTTGCAATCACTCTGATACCATGTTAAAATTTTTGAATATTACTTATGCAGAAAACCTACTGTTAAACATGGTTATACTTCTCCTACTTAATCAAGTTATTAATATCAAATTTTAGCATTAACATTGAACTAAATACATTAATAATACTCACCGATACATATCTCAAATTAAATACATGCACACAGACAAAGTTACACATAATATTTTCTAGACAATTGTCCCCAAAAAACCCCAATGCGGGAAAAATAGTCTTCCGGCTATTGGAGGGTTTATATTATTAAGTACATTCTAAGTACAACAAATATTGGCACCTTACTGGATAACTTGAGAGAGTAAAAAAATATCTATAGCAATACCTCAGTAATGGAGATGGAAAATTGGACTGATTCACACCTTCAAAAGGGATTTACAGAACTGAGTCCCTTTCTGCCTCTAGAAACCCCAGCACTACTCTGAAGCCCTCTGCGTCATCCCTACTATCCTGATGATGCCCCTGTGTTGCTTAGGAGAGGGATGTGTAACCTCAGACTGGGTGACACAGTCCTTAAGCTGCCCTAGATGGCCCTGTGTAAGCCTGTATGGACACCTATTGCCTCTGCGCTACCCTTTCATGGTCTGTATAGGACCTACGTAGTGGCTAAAACCCTCTGCGCTACACAGCTACTGCATAGCCTCTACTTCTCTGTGCTTATCTTGGTTTCTTCTTCTCTATCTCTTTCTAACTCTTGGCTCTCGAATCATATCATCCCCTTAGCCAATACTAACCCCTGCTGCAGCTGAAGCACTTATGGAAATTCTTAGCAAACCCACCCTAGAATTCCAACTTAGTCTCAGTGCTCTGCCTCCGTGTGTGTTCTCTCTAACTGACCTCAAGTCTTTCCTTTATAATTTTCTCGATGGGAAACCAATGGCCATGATATAATATTCATTCAATGGCTAATATTAAAATAAATCTTGATCTGTGTAACTTAATTCATTTCCATCAAAAAATTAATTACCTTTCATATTTTAATTTTCCCATGTTAGACTTATGGTCCTTAATTAAAAATATTAATTAATTAATTTTCTCCCAAATTGGATGGAATTTCACAAATCCCTTTTTGGGTCTTGGAAATCTTATGTACTCTAGTCCCTCAACAAATTTTGGGAGCTAGAGCACATCTAAAGCTACCCCAACAATCCACAAATCTCAACAGATATTTGATATCACCATTTAAAGGACTGTGCAGAGGTAGATAATGTTGCTTTAGTACATTTGGATGACATTTTGAAAAAGGACTTAGCAAGAGGGAAGTTCAAGTTCCATAGGTGCAGGATAGAGGTGGTGAAAAATGCAGCAAGAAATTCTCAATTTATTTTTGCCTTGATTAAATTGAAAAAATTTGAATTTCCACATCAATATATAACTTGGATGTAGTTAACTAAGGTGACATGGGTATTTTCAAACAGTTATCTCGATAAATTTGAGTTAGAGGAGTTTGGGTTTAGTTAAGCATGTGTGATAGATAATTTATAGTAATCAAGGTCAGTTATCTCAGATTGTTTTTAGTCAAACCAGTTCTAACTATTGGAGGAACAAGTGGAAGGTGAGTTGTGCAATGGGACTTTAGCTAAACTCAATGATCATCTAGATAACTTATCAATCATCCCAATATATCTAGTACGTGCAGAAAATTCAAGTTGCCCAAGTGTGGTGGAGATTCCAAGGCAAGGAAACATCAATTGTAGACTAGTCTTGAGTGTACATGTGTTGCATGCAGTCAGATAATCAACATTGGGAATTGTGGACACCATTGTGGAGAAATCATTAAATAATAAGGGTCTAATTTCTCATTGAATTGTGCAAGGAAATAGGGGCACCAACAATGGTGAAAATAGTCTAAATCTAGGTTAAAGTTTCTTAGTGAACAAAGAGATAGGTTATTCGCTTGCAAGTTGCACTTAGTTGAGAAAAGAAATTGTAATACATGTCTATTAATTATATTAATGAGAGAAATAATTGGGGATTTTGGTAGATTTATTTCCCTGGAAAACATAATGTGTACATATGTGTTATTTCTTATTGCATGTCTGAGTTAATGTTCTAAATTGTGAATTTATTTCCACAAAGAAATAGAGTAGGTTTGTATCTTGTGATTTTGATTAAAACTTCACGAGTAGTTGCAAATCTACATCATGATTTCTACAATTTCATTAATATACTTTTTTTTTTGGTAACATGAGTCTTGAGATGATTAGTATGCCTAACCTATGGCTTGATTAGTCATGAAAAAAGGGAATATAAGCCATCAAAATCACCCATGGATCATACCTTTTGTGGGCCACACCAAACCTTAACATGGCTATATTTTTCCCATAGAGTTTCAAACTAGTGGAATTTTCACTATGGAATGCCTTAATAGAACATTGTGTCATTATATGTTCTCTACCCCATGGGCCATTAATAGATTCCTTTTAATTCATGGTATGAAGTCGACTTGTAATTTCTCCCATGTTTAATGTGAATTTGATGACTAACATTTAAAAAAATATTAGTAACAAGGATAAAATATGTTTTCTACTTCCAAATATGCAGCATTTTAATGTGGAGAATGTGAATCATAAGTAAATTATTTCAATGTCAACTATGTGTTGGAAATATGATGCAATGTGTTGTCCTTGATGGCAACCCACTTGATGAAGATGATGGCAACCTACTTGATGAAGTTATTCCTGACTTGATGGACTTGGTAATGATATAAATCTGATGTGATATGATGTTTCTACAGAGAAACTCAAATGTAATGATGAAAGGAATTTCAGTATGTGCTAGAACAATGATGAAAAGTGTATGTCACAAGGCATATGCGGGTTTTCTTAAGGAAAGTCACGTATGTACGCGGAAAAGGACGTGCCAAGTCGCGTATGGTCAATTGCACTCTAAATGTATAAAACCAAGGGTTACTACCATGGTATTGACCCATTGTATTGAGTATTGATTCGTCTATGTGACCCCGTCCAGGTATACCATCGAAAGTAATGTGGTTTTGGCCCATGGTATTGATAAAGGGTAAACCTATATAAAGAGAAGGAAATCTTTGTGAAATGTGTGTGCAAGAAGTCTGAGCTTGAATGAATACTTCTCTCTGAAACATATCTAAATGGAAAGGGTTACAGTTGAATGAAAGATCTGAATGTATGATGCATCAATGAAGAAATGATGAAGAAGGGAATCTAGATCTGGAATGTATTTGTATCTGCTAGATCTGTTTATGAATGATTAGATCTGAGATGAGGCGAACATCTGTCTAAAGTAAAGGGTAAAATCTGAGTGATGTATCTGTTCTGAAGAATTGCAATGACCTAAATGTCTGAAGAACTATATGCTAGTTCGCCGCAGAGTAAGCACTATATACGCGGGTTTTCTGAAGAGAAAGCGCGTATGGGCAGTAAAATTAGCTCTGTAATATGTACAAAAGTATACGCGGGTTTGTATGGTCGAAGGCGCGTATATACACAGGATCAGTGAAAGGAAAGCGTGTATGAAGATTAGGGTTTGTTGAAGTATGAAGTATCAAATGTCTGATTTGTTCTGCTGTGTTACTGCTATCTGTTGATGATGTATGATTGTGTTTAAATGTATGGAGTGGGTCCAGTATGAAAATATGATGAAACGTGGCCTACAAGTTGTGCTCTATTGAAGTTGTTGGATCTAGTGTGAAAATTGATGAAACGTGGTCCATGGTGGTGCTGAGGGTTGTAGCCTTCAGTCAGGGGGTTGTAGCTCCCTTCTAGGTGAGGCTGGTAAACAAGAGCAGGGGGTCGTAGCTCCCTTCCAAGAGAGGCTGGTAAATGAGAACAGGGGGTCGTAGCTCCCTTCCAGGAGAGGCTGGTAAACGAGTGCAGGTGGGTGCTTGCGTACTGGTATGAGTCTGCGCCAGTACATAATTTGTAAGATATTTTCTTTATAATAAAATATTGAAGGCTGAGAAATGGCAGTGGTGGTTTTCTCCCGACTTGGGTTTCCACCTAAAATCCTGGTGTTCATGTGTGATGCTTATGTGTGATGGTTTATTCTGTTATTACTGCACATGTTTACTATTAACTAAACATTAGAAGAATGAATGTTGCATAGATCTAAGTAAATATTTAATTGCATAATAAGATCTCTGTGTATATGCGAGTTTAATGAATGAGATCCGCGTGTATACCCTAGTTGGCTTCAGCAAAGTAGCATATGGGTTTTAAGTGGATGAAAAAGTAAAAAGTTTGATAAAGTCCTAAATACTGATTCACCCCCACCTCTCAATATTTTTCCCAACAATTGGTATCAGAGCGGGGTCCTTCTGCAGAAGCTTGATCGCTTGAAGGAGATCCATCACAATGGGAAAGAAGCAAAAGAAAAAGGCTACTCAAGGAAAGGAGATATCTTAGAAAACATGTGCAGCAGAAAATGAAGAAGATGAAACATGTAGTGATTGTTGTTCTTGTGATATTCTTCTTTGTGCAAGCAATGGTGAAGACAATGAAAGTAATGCTATGGACCTAAAAGAAGTTATCAAAGATCAACAAAGAATATTTAATGAGAAGGAATCTGCCTACAAAGATTTGATCTCTAGATTGAAAAGGATGTACGATAATGTATCCAATCGAAGTAAAGGACCTAAAGCAGAAATCATCTCTCTAAAAGCAGATCTGGAAAAATCAAACAAGAAGAATGAAGAACTTGAAGTAGAAATCGTCTCTCTCAAAGAAGATCCGGAAAAATCAAATAAGAAGAATGAAGAACTCATCTCCCTGAAAGCAGATCTCGAAGCATAAAATAAAAAGAATGAAGAACTTAAAGAAGAAATCATCTCTCTGGAAGCAGCATCATATAAAGAGAATGAAGAACTTTTACAAACTTTTGAAGCACAAGAAAATGGGTTGAAGGAAGAGATTTTAAAATTGAATGATCAAGTAGAAGAAGGAAGAAGGAAAGAAGAAAGCATGAAGAAGCAATGCCAAAGTTTGGAGGTTGAGGTAAATATTCTCAAAGGTAAATTAGAAGAAAAAGATAAATTGTTGAGGTTTCAAGATAGTACTAAGATTCTGGACAATATTCTTAGTAGTCAAAGGTCTCCCTCTATCAAACTTGGTCTTGGTTTTCATGAAACGGTTAAAGGAGATTCTAGTTCACAAGGAGGTGCTAAAGAATCAAAGGACATCAATGCAAAATCTGAAGTGTCGAAAGAAACAAAAGGTCAACTGACAATCATGAATTCTCATAGGAAATCATTCAATAATGTTGAATGCTTTAAATGTCATAATCATGGACATGTTGCAGGAAATTGCAGAAGCAGATTGTTTCAGCCACAAAAAATAAGATCCTACATCAAAAGGTACTCTGGTTTCTTCAAGGGATATTGTTTTTCATGTAACAAGTATGGACATAAAGCAGCTGATTGCAAAATAAGGAAGATTAGAAATACTCATTATGATTCTTATGCTTATTTCTCTAGACACATGAGATGTTATTCTTGTAACAAGTATGGACATGTAGAAAAAGAATGCAGGTTGAACAGATTTGAGAAAGTGGACAATTTTCAACACACAATTAGAAAGTTCAAGAAAATTTGGAAAAAGAAGGAGGACCGGTCAGAAACGTAGGGAATATTGACCCTACTGCAGTCATCTGTTTCTAAAGCTTACTTCTCTTAATGACTGCAGAAGTGATGTGAGATACATTATGGGAATTTTTAATGTATCCTCATAGGGGGAGCGATGTATGATGATTCTAATGGTTGATTTGGAAAATCTGGTTATGATTATTGCTGATAGAGCATCTGACATGAAGAAGACAGGTACAGGAAGGACAAATTCAAGGGGAGATGGTGGAATGTGAAATTTTTTATAATTCATTTTCCATATGCAGGTTTAGTGAACTAAAGCCACGTATACACGCGAGTTCTAGAAGACATAGTCGCGTATGCATTGATGATAAGAGAATTGGGATGACAGTTGAATATCAGGAGCAGAGGTACAGGGGGAGCATCAGTCTGACTGTTAATGATTGTATTATTGGCACTGTATCTGTTTATTTCTCAGTTCTAAATGATGATTTCTTATGATTGTGGATGAGTCCTGTTTGCCTTTTGCTGAAGAGTTTTCGTTGCTTTCACACATGGATGAGATGGAAGTCTTATGATTCAGAGATAAGGACAGATCATGCTACTGATAACTTGCTATTGAAAGAGCTTCAGGTTGCACAAGCTAAGTAGGAGCCTTGGTCATATGGAAAGAAGGCTTGGATGTACATTTTCAGGGGGAGCATTAGTCTTGCTGAGTATAATGCATTGTTGGCATTATGATGGTTCTGATATATGATCTCTCCCTTGAGGTATTTCTGGTATTGGTCATAAAAAGTCATTCTTGTAATTTGATGAAAAGGTCTTGATGAGACCCATGATGTAAAATTGTAATATTCAGTCATGTAAGGACTTGTTCAATTTGTAAACCCACTTGGATGGGTAGTTGAGTCAAAATGTGTAAACCCACTTGGTTGGGTAGCTGAGTCAAAATATGTAAACCCACTTGGTTGGGTATTTGAGTCTCATATGTAAATCCACTTGGTTGGATCTTTGATGTAAGTATGAATCATTGGTGATAGGAAGGTCATAGAGTCATGTACTTCATTGAAAAATATGCTTGAAGATTCAGCATGAACTTAGGGGGAGCATGGTCACTTCAGTGTACACCAGATCTGCAGAGCGCTTCCTTCTACATGAGGAGAAAAACCTTGTGTTGGTTTTGATCCGCCCTTTGCCCTTGATGTCAAAGGGGGAGAGTGACATGGTGTTTGAATAAAGGGAAAGAATGGTGTCAAAGAATGAGGAGAGTGACATGATGTCATTGTATTCTTAATGTATCTATCTGTTGTGGTGATCAAATACCATCGTGGTTGCCATCAAGTCCAAAGGGGGAGATTGTTGGCAATATGATGCAATGTGTTGTCCTTGATGGCAACCCACTTGATGAAGATGATGGAAACCTACTCGATGAAGTTATTCTTGACTTGATGGACTTGGTAATGATATAAATCTGATGTGATATGATGTGTCTATAGAGCAACTGAGATGTAATGATGAAAAGAATTTCAGTATGTGCTAGAACAATGATGAAAAGTGTATGTCACAAGGCATACACGGGTTTGCTTAAGGAAAGTCACGTATGTACGCGGAAAAGGACGTGCCAAGTCGCGTATGGTCAATTTTTCTCTAAATGTATAAAACCAAGGGTTACCACCATGGTATTGACCCATTGTATTGAGTATTGATTCATCTATGTGACCCCGTCCAGGAATACCATCGAAAGTAATGTGGTTTTGACCCATGGTATTGATAAAGGGTAAACCTATATAAGGAGAAGGAAATCATTGTGAAATGTGTGTGCAAGAAGTCTGAGCTTGAATGAATACTTCTCTCTGAAACATATATAAATGGAAAGGGTTACAGTTGAATGAAAGATCTGAATGTATGATGCATCAATGAAGAAATGATGAAGAAGGGAATCTAGATCTGGAATGTATTTGTATCTGCTAGATCTGTTTATGAATGATTAGATTTGAGATGAGGCGAACATCTGTCTGAAGTAAAGGGTAAAATCTGAGTGATGTATCTGTTCTGAAGAATTTCCATGACCTAAATGTCTGAAGAACTATACGCTAGTTCGCCGCAGAGTAAGTGCGTATATACGCGGGTTTGCTGAAGAGAAAGCGCGTATGGGCAGTAAAATTAGCTCTGTAATATGTACAAAATTATACGCGGGTTTGTATGGTCAAAGGCACGTATATACGCAGGATCAGTGAAAGGAAAGCGCGTATGAAGATTAGGGTTTGCTGAAGTATGAAGTATCAAATGTCTGATCTGTTCTGCTGTGTTACTGCTATCTGTTGATGATGTATGATTGAGCTCAAATGTATGGAGTGGGTCCAGTCTGAAAATATGATGAAACGTGGCCTACAAGTTGTGTTCTAAAGGAAGCTTTGGATCCAGTGTGAAAATTGATGAAACGTGGTCCATGGTGGTGCTGAGGGTTGTAGCCTTCAGTCAGGGGGTTGTAGCTCCCTTCCAGGTGAGGCTGGTAAACGAGATCAGGGGGTCGTAGCTCCCTTCCAGGAGAGGCTGGTAAACGAGAGCAGGGGGTTGTAGCTCCCTTCGAGGAGAGGCTGGTAAACGAGCGCAGGTGGGTGCCTGCGTGCTGGTAGGAGGCTGCGCCAGCACATATGTTGTAAGATGTTTTCTTTATAATAAAATATTGGAGGCTGAGCAACGCTAGCGGTGGTTTTCTCCCGACTTGGGTTTCCACCTAAAATCCTGGTTTTCATGTGTGATGCTTATGTGTGATGGTTTATTCTGTTATTACTGCACATGTTTACTGTTAACTAAACATCAGAAGAATGAATGTTGCATAGATCTAAGTAAAGATTTAATTGCATAATAATATCTCTGTGTATACGCGAGTTTAATGAAGGAGATCCGCGTGTATATGCTAGTTGGCTTCAGCAAAGTAGCATATGGGTTTTAAGTGGACGAAAAATTAAAAATTTTGATAAAGTCCTAAATACTGATTCACCCCCCCCCCCCCCCCTCTCAGTATTTTTCCCAACACTATGGAAATATTATTTGAAACTAGTGAAAAATAAAATTTATAAGTAAACAAATTTTGTTAGTGCTTTTATAAAAAAAACACAAATCAATTTAAACTTTGTATCTATCAAGAGAAAAGAATAACCACATCTCTCGAGGGGAAAGCATCATCTAAAGTGTTGCATTAAATAAGAGGATTCAGTACCTGGTATATCTACGGTTACGATGGATCTATGTAGGTTAATATAAAATTGATATGTAAAATTTAAAATATAATAATAATAAATAAAATAATACAAGTCATAAATAAAATATCTTAATATGGAAGGTTAGCTAATATACAAATGTATTTAAAAATATTTCAATAACAAAAAAAATTAATGTGGACAATATAACCAATACACAAAATATTTCAATGTCCATTTTAAATAAAACATTTCACTCTCAACTATATATTTATTATATATGGCTCAAAAAATTTGTCTATCTTATTTTTTGTATGATAAGAAGTTCCCATTAATTTTTCATCAAATATACATGGTTTTCTCATTTCCTAGTTCCATTCTGCCATCAAGGAAACCAAACTAGTGACAAAAGAACAAATAGTTAGTTCAAAATAGTAAAATAGAGAATGTTTGTGATTATAACGACTTTCCAGGATTATGATATCCATATGAAAATACATAGTATCTATGTGAGGCTTAGTAAATACGGGAAACTAAACTTAAGAAATAACATATAAATGACCACTGTGAAAGTAAATTCAACTAAACAAATATCCATGAAGAGAACTTGCGTAGAAACATTTATAGGTTTTGTAGGGTTCCCTACAATAACCACTAATGCAACCAATATTGAAAATATATTTTTTAAATAAATTGTAATATTGCATGGGTTTCCCTAGAAGAATTGTATTAGATAGGGATACAATATGTGTGGGTGATATTTCAAAAACCTTGTGGAAGAAACTAGGCACTAATTTAAACTTTGCCTCCATTTACTACCCATAAATAGATGGAGAAATATAGATGGTTGTTGGGATGTGTTTGGTGCACATATGTACGAAATCACACCAACTTAAGTGGTGTGGGATAACCACTTAAGTTATTGGTAACAGGCAGAAAAAAAAAGTAGATTCAAGCAAGTTAATGGAACAAGCTAGAACCATAGGCATACTAGATAGAGAAATAGCATGCATATATAAACTAAAACTAAACTGAAAAACTAAAAAAATAAACACGAGCTCTGAAAAGAGCCATATGACAACAATAATACGAACGCTGGCTCTAGGCCCCTCTTATTGAGCACTGGTAGTAAGAAGAGTGAAACTTTACCCTCTTTCCAAAGAACCCCTAGAACATGGGTTCTAAGTCCTAATGCAAGGATGTTTTTATCCCAAGATTTCCTCGGTGTAGTCTCCCTCTCTCTCGACTACGTTGGACTGAAATTGTTGGATGGCTAACAATTGAGTCCCCTCTATCTTCAGCTCTAGATCACACACTTCTAGTATTTCTTGGGCAATTCTGACTAGTATGACAATGCATTCACAAATTCTTCATCTCATGGTGGCCTTATATAGGAGATTTAAAATCCTCGTTCCCTCTCTTGGTACATTGTGAATGGTGAACCAAGAAAGGGGTATGATTCCTTTTTGTGCTCCAAATATTCCATTGTGTGCTCACTTGGTGCCTAAGGAGGCATTGTTGGTTGTCCTTAGGCAAATTCAAGCAAGGAATCACTTGTCCTTTGCTTTGTGTGGTCCCGAAAAGTGACATATTTCCATTCTCAGGATTGCGCGCATTTCCGGCCATAAGGCATGCAAAGGCACTCTTCACGAAGGATAATGCACATAAAAGAATTTAGGACTTGTTAAAATTTGATTTTTCCTCAGACCTTAGATATTTTTAAATAATTTCTAGATTATGTAATGTGTTCCAGCCTTGTAAATCCTTCTGCTTGACATTAGATAATGTCATCTTCTGATGTATGATTTTCCAGTGTTAACAATTGCCCAATAATGTGTGAGGTCTAAGAAGAACTGTATAGCCAAAATAAATTATAGTTTATTTTCTGTATATCGTGCATAGAGAGAGAAAGAGACCCGCGTGAATCTTAGAATTGAAAACACCATGCACCGATTCCAAGAATGACAGTGTCCTAAAGGACCTCTGTAAGAAAATATAATACAATACATATGCAAATTTTCTATGAGGCGAAAATGTCCCATGCTCATGATGTTGTGGCTAGTTTAAAAAATCTATTTTGACAAATATATGTTCTGTTTGTGTCACTGATGTGGTAGTGATCTGGTGGTTGCTCAAGACAACTGTTGACGCCCTCAGGGGCATTTTTTATTTGACAATAGGTGGAATATGGTACCCATATCTGTAAACTCGGTATGGAATATAGCTGAAAATTGTACGCATATGTGCTGGATGGGACCTTCCCATGTAAGCATTGCTGAAAGATACACTTATGGAGGCATGGGACTTCGATGAATTTGATCAAAGTGCAATGGTTGTGAGGTACGATACCATCTTGACATGAAAGCTTTTTTTGTAGTCGAATTTTAGGAGGATCGATGACATCTATGGGCAATGATGTCTCCCATAGTGCCACCCGAGGATGCCCCTTTTATGGAGAGGGTTAATCCAAGGTACCGCTTCCTCTTTGGAGAATAGATGTTGAAGTCAACAAAAAGGAAGCCTCAACTAGTCAGGGGATCTCTAACATGAGGGGTTCGGGACCTGAATGTGATGGGTATAACATAGGCATGTTGGCGAGGAGGGACTGAAAACTAATGATGGCCATTTAGCGGCCCGAGGCCAGAGTATACTAAGCAGCTTGGTGGTAGTCATAGTTATTTCTAATGGGGAGATCCCTGGAGTCGGTAGGATTTCCAGGGCACGTATAAACTAGTTATGAATGTCATGGTGGCTTGTGCATGGGGGGTGTAATACTCCAAACAAGGGTATTCAAGGACTGCTGCCATGGTAGAAAAATATGGATGGGAGGGTGAAGGGATGGAGTGCACCGTTCAAGGTCTTTGTACACTTACCAAAAGAATAAAATAATGTAGTTTGGTTTGTACAAAACACAGAGACAGGTTCCCAAAAAAATGAAAGTATTGGCTCACTGATGTTGTGAGGAAGGTGTTTTGCTGAGGGTGGGGGTCCCATTGGTTGGTCTCATGTGTGGGGTTTATGAAGCGGATGAAAAAGTATCGCAGATGGGATTATGTTGGTGGAGGTATGGTGGGCCAAATGCGAGGCGCGATAATGTGTGTTTGATCTGATTGTACAACCTAACTCTCCGGGAAGGGATTTTTAGCTTGTATGGTAAACTTGACCTTACGCATGGTGGATGGATGGGCATGAGGTGCTTCTTGGAATAAAGTGGTACGGCCATGGCATCACTTTTTCTGTGATATATGTTCTACTGTGGGTGATGAGCGCCATGGAGGGGAGGCTCTACCAACCAATGAGGATGCTTATCATGTGCAGGGTGAGGTGATGATAAACACGGATGGATATGAGGACCCTATGGTTAATTTATAATGAAGACATGATGCCATGATATGTAGAGTTTATTGGGACTCTATCATGCTAGGGGTAGAATGATACCTGCTTTGGAAATTTCAGTAGCTGGCATTGTGGATGGTTGCAAGATTTTCCTGCAAAAAAAACTACCTCAAGTGAAAGAGTATTATTTATCAAATATTATTGAAATTCATGATCTTTAAAAAAGAACGTGAGAGAGGGCATACCTGTCAATGCTAAAAATTTAATTTTTTTGGAGTGTGATTGTGTGGCATCGCCTTTGTTCATCATGGAGTGCTGGTCGCGATGCAACTTATGGTTCAGAAAATAGACATTCTGATCTCTCGTTATGGTCCTCCCAAGTTTTGGAAAAGGGTAATATATAGGTGAATATGGCCCTAATTCAATTCATTTTTACTTTCTGAGTTTTTGAGAGGTTAGAGGCTTTTGGGTAGAATTTCTTACTGTTGTGATCAGCCTGAGCACTAGGGATTAGCGATACCATGCCCAAGTAACCTCCATGATCTCCTGCACTTTAATTTTTTTAGTTTGATGATGGTGGGGTCTGTACATACTGAGTTCGTACAGATTCTGGGTGCTTTTTTCCCTATATTACGCGAGCGATTGGGGCAAATTCGCGCCCTCTTTGTATGTATTTTCAAGGGACAAGCACACTAAGGCACTCTATTCCCCTTTAGGGCATGCTTGTGAAAAATACATACGTGCGCTAAGTGCACCTGTCTGAGGGATAGGTGCGCAAAGCCGAGGTGAAAAATATATTGGTTTTTTGCCTATTTTTGGGTTTTTTCTGTACTGATGGGTACCTGTTTTGATGATAGGTTATTGTGGAGGGAGTGAGATTGGCTCAAGCTCCGAACTGCGTTGGCTGCTATTACTGGGGTGTGTCGTCAGTTGGCGCAATGGGGGCTCCTGAAGTTCGCAGAGAATGAGCTTCTTCGGTCATAGGACCGACTGCTACACTAATTGATCCAACACTTGCATAGGAGGCACAACATGTTCATGTTGCGAGGGAAAAACCTGGTCATCTGTCTTAAGACATATGCGTATTTTTTGACTAGGTAACTGCCTCATGGTGAGGCACTGAGATATCCACTCTCTTCTAGGAAGGTAGACCTGGAGAGGTTACAGAGATGCCACTGTGGTGGGGCGCCTCTTACAGAGGGGTGCATTAGCATTGCATCCGTGACAGATTTGGCAGAGCGATGTGCTCTGGCAGTGATTGTACGATTTTCCAGGTCGTCGGCTCCGCATCGAGCATCGGGCCCGTAGGTCGGAGTACTGTGTCAGCTGAGGTCGAGGAATTTTTATGACTTTTCTCACTTTTTTTATCATGGGATGGTGGCGCAGCTCAACAAGGTCCACAGTGGATCGAAATTGTTTGTGTATGCCAGCATATTGTGCAGCATTATTGCTAAGGCCAGTAGTGGCAGTGCATCTTGGGGGGCCACTTGAGCCTCGTATGAGGAGGTGGGCTCCAGTGATGCCACGAGGTGGTGGTGGCATGGTGGGGTGTTATTAAAATGCCATGATAGAGGTCTGGTTCAAGGCTAACCCATAAACGTTCTTGCCATTCCCATATGCAGGGATGGACTTCCGGGGGCAGCCAATCATGGGTCTCCACGGGTATGTTGTGTTTGTCTTTTTCATTTATTTGAATATATATGTACTTATGTGTTTTGCTAGTGACACTGAGATTGTTCTGGTTACTCTTGCAGATATTGGTGAGGTGGGTTTCCCCGTGGCTCAGTTGGTTGGCCACGATCCTCTACGATGACTTGGGGGTGTTCAAGGAGGAGGTGCTACTAGAGGACCTGATGGTGGTGCTGGCACTTTAGGAGAGGGCAGTATCTCGGTTGTTGCTGAGGCTGTGGCCAAGCGAGATCGTGCCGCTGTAGTGATGGCATGTGTAGATACGACAGATGCTCATATTATAGAACTAGCTTCTTGGGTGTGAGTTCTAGAGGATGCCTAGGGTCGAGTAGACCACTTGGCCCAGGGGTTGCCCACTTGGGGATTTATGGATGACCTCGATGAGGTTTGGTTGAAGACTGTGATGGCCCACGAGAGTTACTATTGGCCCGTTTTATGTCTGGTGGCAATCTCGGTGGTGACGATAGCTCTAATGGTGGCATTGGGAGCGGTTGTGGGTCCAAGTGTCCCTCCTGAGGGGGCACCTTTCGTGCTGTATCTGTGAAGCTTCACATGTGGATGCTCTTATTTTTCGATGACTTTGTATCTTTGGGCAATTTTGTTGGGGTTAAGCGACACTATTTTTAATACTTAAATACACAATGTGATATATATATATATATATATATATATATATATATATATATATATATATATATATATATGAGAGATATTTTTGCGGCTTTATATGATGTGTCACCTATTTCGGTTTATGTATGGTGTTATGCTAATGGATATCTATATTTTTGGTTTTTTATGTATGATGATTTATTCGAGATGCATTCTAGTTTAGGATATTGTTAGCTATGCAATCAACTGTTTGGTTTTGACTCCTTGGTACATGTGTAAATGTGATATAGTCAAATTGTCTTCTTAATCTTTTTGCATGCAAATATTTTCTAAACATATGTGTATCTCTTGTCTCAAATTTTTGGTTTAATTGTGACACTACTAACTAGGAATCGAGGTAGACATGAATATGGCATATGCCCTAATGGAGGGCATCACACATAATTCTGATGACGACATCATATTCTACTTGATTTTTTGTTGCTGAGCTAATGCACACACCGTTTGAGTAGAGTGGCGATCGGTCAGGGTGGTGGATGAACCAGGTAGTTGCATCTAAACTTTGAGACCATTTTTATGCTCAATCAACAAACCTGAAATAGGGTTCAGGTTGGTGATCCATGATGGCACTTTGAGCACTTTAAATAAGTCTTTTGGTCAAAAAATTTCAGCAGTTGGGGTTGCGTACATTCACTCTATGGAAGGGCCATTTGGGCCCTTATGGGTAGAATTTCTTGAGGTAAATGCTATTGACGAGGTTGCTCAGGAATGTTCTATCCGGTTCTTTCAAGATGTATGCCCCCTGTCAGAGGAAATGTTTGATGATGCAGGGTCCTTTCCACAAGGTTTCGAACTTTCTTGGCCCTAGGGCTTCTTTTGCGACATCATAGTGGAGGACTAGCTCGCCCTTGGTGAATAAACGAGGGTTGATGTGGTGGTCGAATGATTCTTTTACCCTTTTCTTATGGGCCTCATTTTGTTGTAGCAACTATCATAGAATTTTGTCGACAAACTCTAGTTGTACTAGGTGTTGTTCTAGAGGCTGGGTATCATCAATAAGTTCAATGGCGGAGTGTAAATTCGGGATCTCGCATTGTATGGGAATCACGGCCTCAACCCCATATATTAAGTGGAAGGGAGTGAAACCAGTGGATGTATTTAGAGCCATGCATTATGCCCATAGGGCGGAAAAGAGCATGCGGTGCCAATTGGCTTTATGATTATTCACCATGCGTTGTAACATAGTTTTGAGTACTTTGTTAATAGCTTCTACCTGTCTGTTGGACTGGGGGTAGTATGGTGAAGTGAATTTGTGGGTGAATCCGAGGTGGTGAGAAAGTTCCTCGAAAACTTCATTCTCAAAGTGTTTCCCATGTTCGGAGACTAACTCCTTGGGGACGCTGAATCAGTCGATAACATGGTTAAACAGAAATCGAGTGGAGGTTTCTATTGTGTTGTCATATGTACGCATGGGCTTGACCCACTTGGTGAAATAATCGACAACCACGATGATGTATTTATGGTTTCCTGATGAGCAGGGTTGCAAGTCATGAAATAAATCCCCCATTTACAAAAGGGACTGACAGGAATGACAGGATGCAGAGGAGCGGGAGGTGCTTTTGATTTGTGGGTGAAGCATTGGCATCATTCGCATATTTTGACTGCTGTAACGCAGTCACGGAACAGGGAGGGCCAAAAATATCCTTCTCGTAGGAATTCTTCGGTGGTGGCCATGCTAGACAGGTGGCCATCGCAAGTGCATCCATGTCAGTCATTAAGGGCTTGTTTCACTTGGTCGTGGGTGAGGCGTCACCATAAAAATGGTGTCGATGCCTTGTCGATATAAGACGTCTCCCATGAGGAGATATCGAGGAGCTTGCTGGAGTATATGGCGATGGTCTTCTCGAGTGAGATGAGGTTTTAATTTTTGGGTTCGTAGGAATAGGAGAATGTCTTCATACCAAGGGTTGTCGTTTGCTATGAAGAAGAGGTGTTCATCGGGTTGCGAATCTCTCACTGGTGATCCCTTGGTATCTCCTGGGAGATCCGTAATGAAATCTACTAAGGAAACCACCTTTCTTCTTTTGGGAGAGCAAAACTGTAAGTCATATTCTTGGAGAATGACTATCCAGCGGGTGTACTTATGGTTCATTAGGTGGTGCGTGAGTAGATATTTAATGGGATTCATATCTACAACGACTGTAGTGGTTCTGAAGATGATGTAGAGGTGAACTTTTTGGCTGCATAAATTAATGCTAGTGCAATCTTTTCTTTAGGTTCATATCTTAATGCTGGGCCCAATAAGGTTTTTCTGAGGTAGTAGATTATGTAATCCTTCCCATTTGGGCCTTCTTGGATCAAAACTCTACCTAGGGTGGACTTTGAAGCTGATAGATATAGGATATAATCTTTGTCATAGTTTGGGGGACTGATGAGGGGTGCTGAAGATAAAATTTCTTTTAGTGCATCAAATTCTTGTTGGGCATACTCATCCCATTTAAATGGGATTTCATGGCACAGGAGTCGCAGGAATTCTTGAGCGCACATGGCATCATCTGGGACAAAGCGTCTTAGAAAGTTGGCCTTCCCCTGTAGGCTTTAAAGTTTCTTGAGAGTTCGACTTGGTGGTACCTCTTTGATGGCTTGGACCTTGAGGGGGTCCACACAAATGCCTTGTTGGGACACGATAAAACCTAAGAGTTTTCCTGCACTGATGCAAAAGACACACTTGAGGGGGTTTAAGCATAGGTTGTATTGACAGCATCGTTGGAATACCAATCGCAGATCATCTAGATGGTCTGAGTGCTTCTTGGAGCGGACGGTTAGGTCGTCCAAGTAGGCGAGGCTAAGGTCTTCCAAGTCATGAAATATATAATTCATGGCCCTTTGGAAGGTGGCTCCAACATTTTTCAAGTTGAATGGCATTACCTTGTATGCGAATGTGCCCTAGGGGCTGGTGAACGTGTTTTTGTACTGGTCTGTGTGGCGGATCTGGAATTTATTGTACCCGGAGAATCCATCCATATAGGATAGAGCCTCATGTCCTGCACAAGCATTGATAACTTGGTCGATGAATGGGGTGGGATAATTGTCTTTATGACAAGCTTTGTTCAAATCCCCAAAATTCATGCAAACATGTATGGTGCCCTGTTTTTTCATGATAGGAATAGGGTTGGAAACCCAAGATATATAGGTGATGGGGTAGATAAACCCGACTTTGTGAAGCTTGTCAATTTATTGGTTTAGTGCTTCTGCCTTAGATGGGTGCAATTGACATTGTTTTTGGCGTAATGGAGGTACGTCAGGCCAAGTGTAAATATGGTGCTCCACGATAGTAGGACTAAGCCTAAGAATTTCTGAGTAGTCCCATGCAAAGATATCTCGATACTCTTGTAGCAATTGGGTATAAGAGGTTATTTCTTCTGGAGAGAAAGTTTCCCCCACTGATATTTCTTCGACCTTTGTAGGATTTTGGGATATGTTCACCTTGATGGTAGGTGATATATTTGACATATTTCCTTCCTCGAATGCATCAGGCACTGGGATGGGGTTTTTGAACCAATCGACTTTCCCTGATGGAAGGAAATATTTTGAATCGACTGCAGAAATCTCTTGTTCTTCCATCTTGTTAGGATTGAACGTGTACTTCAAGAGAAAAAGTGAACGGTGATACATTGCATCCGATGGATAATATAGCTCCATCATAGCCTCTAGGATATCTTCATTTGAATAAAATAGTGACCCAAAGGGGGATTGTTCCTGTGTAAGGCTATGTTGAATGGGGTTAATCCATACGGAGCTAGTTGAGAGACATGAGAAAGATTACATCGTGGATGTGGTGGAACCAGACGTGGTCGATAGAGTGGATATAGACTGGGTTTGCACCGTTGCAGGTACATCTACTCTTGTAGTTGCAGTTGAATCGACACCTATGGTAGATGAGCACACAACTTGAGTCATGGTTCCGATACATGATGATATGAATCATATATGGTGTGTCGTGTCATTGCCATTGGTGGGGGCAGAATCTCCCTGATTGGTCGCCTATCGGTTGATAAGAAAAGGATGGATCTGTCTATCACATCCTCTTGGGTTGTGAAATAGTTCATGGATAACGAGTCTATGCCATATCCTTGAAAGAGGCAGAATATGGTTGATCACATGCAGGCTAGTGCTATGTGGAATCTAGGTATGTAGTGACAACGATGTACTGGGTGGTTGTCACCACATATTTGACATGAATATGGGACGTACAAGTTGGCCTGGTATACTACATGGATTGGATACCACCGTTGTAAAATTTCCAAAGCTGGGTAGTCAATGATGAAATGATCAAGTTCATCACAAAGTACGCACCTTTTGATTAGGGGAGGGGGCCTGGCGGGGAGCCTTTCAGGTGATCGACGTTCTTCCAGTAGGTACAAAATGATACGAGGTTCATCCCTGGATGCTCGGGTGGAGGGATCCTCTTGATAGGATCACTCAATGGTGTGTAAGGCATCCCTATATCGTGAGATATCTGGGCAATGGTGGGTATAGCGCCCATAGTTACTGCAGAGAGTGCATGCGTGATTGGTACGCAATGCTTTGCCTTTACGTTTGGTGGTAGGTTCCCTTTTATGGGAAAATAACGTCGCGATGTCTGTCTTAGAGCCAAGGAATGGTTTTAATTAATCTAGCTTTGGAAAAATGTGGGTAGGGTGGCCTATTACATCGCATATGGCGCATACTGGTGATTCCCATTGTATGGTGGGGGTCACCATCTTCTTTCCTCTCTTCTTGGTTTTCTTAACCGTAATCACTGGGTTTGCAATGGGAATTTCCCTTGCAGGGGTAGTTTCGGTCGTTTCGAGGATGAGTGGGGTCTCCTTGGGAATGAGGGGCTTCCATCTTGTGGCAGTGATGTAGGTGGCTCCTATTCCTACAGGGGGAATGAGGTACCAAACTGGGATTTCCAATGATATTTTTGGTAATACCAGTGTTTCCAAAACCTATTGGGAGACAAAAACAGTAGGGGGGTAGAGAAAAGGGGTTTGGGAGGCGGCGTATGCTAGAGAGGCTGTCGTGGCAAATGAATAAGTGTCATTATTTCTTGTGTCCATGTCCTGACTAGCTTCAGCACTTGATGTGGACATCATGTACACTGGAGCCCCTGTGACATCAGGCGATGACTCAAGGATTATGGGAGGATCTCTTAGGAATGACCGTAGAATGGATGACGGTTTGAATTGGCTGGGGCCATATTATTGGTACTGTGAGGGAGAATCCGAGGATGTATCTACATAAGGTATAATTCCATCTGTGTTTGTTAGGGGCCGCTTCTCTATGCATCAAATGGTCTACATTGATGATGCGATCATCGTGGGGAAACATCATGATGCGAAAGATGGAGGAGGCTATGGCAGACATGGTGTACATATAAATCCACCCAAGGAGTATATTATAGTCTAGGTGGGCATCCAAGAATTCAATTTCTATGCAGACCATCTTTCCGGCTAAGCAGATTGGGACATTTTGGTATAGGTTGACGGGGGTTGATGGACAACCGTTGTATGCTATAAGTGTAATGACTAAGGCTTTTAGTTCGAGAGACCCTAACTTTTGCCAAAACTTTTTGGGCATGATGCACATGGATGAGCCCTTGTCTATGACACATCGGTGAATTGTGATATTCTAGACCGACATTGGTATCTGGAAGGCGACCATATAAGGAAGCCTAGGGGTGGCTTTGTCTAAGTCAAAAGCCATTAGGTGCATATTGGCAGGGTCAATAGAGACTAACGCGAAAATTAGGTGATGCAGGAGCATTAGAATCAGAAAAATACTTTGTATTTTTATTAAACTTAGGGGTTTCATGTTTTTGAGAAAATATTAATTTTATGAGATTTTTGAGTTATTAAATTATATTTTTAATTAATTATTGTGAGGATTTGTAAATGTTCCTAAATGATTTGGTGAACATGAGAGGAATTAGATTTTAGATATTTAAGAATTAATTATGAGCCTAAGTTAGTTTTAGTTTCAAGATTTTAGGGATAAAATCTAGATTGTAGGGGTGTTGAGATATTTGAGGACTTTGTTGAGTGATTAAAGGTATTTGAACCTAAATTGGTTCAATTGAATTTGTATAAATTAATGAGCCTCAAAGGCCAAATAGATCAAGAACAATAGATTGATTTAGAGGTGAGGTTTGGACAACAAAGTTTGTAAGCCTCCGGGCATTTGTGAGAGGGCCAATGATTGAAAATCAGGCTAGGAAGAAATATTGTTGTAAGTAAGTTCATTTTTATATGAAAGTATTGGTTTTGAATTATGCACCCTAATTGATCGATTTTTGTATGGTTCAAATCTTATGTTAAGGGTTGAAATGGTGAACCATTATAAAAACTTTTTGGTTTCGATTTGTATGAATCGATAACCATTTTGTATTGAAGCCGAAATAGAAATCGATATGATTTAGATCCTGTCGATGAAGGATCGATGGCAGTTAAATGACATTAAGGTGGAATTGGATTTATATTCTCCGCGTATAATTGAAATGAATTCTGAGTGAAGGGATTTTAAATCTTTTAGAATTCCATTTTCTATTAGTACAAATCTATGTCAAGATTCGGTGTGTGGAATCGGAGGAGATTCGATTTTATGAATCAATGTCAATTTTCATATTACAAACCCAATCTAGAATCATTGATTTTGAATGTTGAATTGTAGCGCTGGAGAATTGCAGAAGTATAGTCTGGCAAAGTTTTTGAATTGCAGCGTTGATGGAATTGTGTTAAGTATCTGTGTGAAGACTTTGAGTATAAAGTCGACTAAGCAATGGAGATATCATAGGAGAAGAAGGCGCAGTAACCTGTAGATGTTTTTCGTTCATGAATTGTCTTTGTAGAGTTAAAATCGCTACAGAATGGGAATGCTAATTTCAATGGAAAATTACAGCGTTGGAATGGTAAGGACGCAAAGTCTAATTGGAAATCGATTAGACATAATTTTTTCGTTGTGTCATAGCCGAAGTGGTTTGAAAAGTGGTTTTGTGCAGCTACACCACCGGTTTATTTATTGAAAACATTTTTAAGATTTTGTTCTAAAGTCCCCAAGCATTCAAGTTCTATTCCTTATTTTAAATTCAATTGAACTGGTTCATAAATTTGATGGTGCATTGGCAAATCGATGATTTGTAGAATCTAGCTTCAAGAAGCCGATAGCTCTAATGAAAAACAGAACGAGATTATGTTGGAATCAAACGCACAGTAAGAGCGTTGAATTGTAGTGTTACATGAGGTTGAGCTACAGCGTTAAATGTTGAGATGAATAGTAAATGCGTTGGATAGTCGATGCAGAGGAAGGTGTTCAATTAGAAGGTGGGTTTTGGATACTAAATTGATTCAAGAACACAGAGGGTTCTTCAAACTCTCTACAATTGAGAAATTAAGTTGCAGCGTTGGCAAGCGGTAGAGAATCGAAAGTCGATGGGTGAAAGTGTTAGTCAAACTTGAATACGATGAAGGTGCATTATGAATTTGCATAGGTGTTCATGGAGGTAAGCCACATTTGTATTTATCGTGGCCAGGTCTATTATTGCGTTGAATGGGATGGGTGTTTTGCATAGTTAATCCAAGGATCAAAGGACATGAAATTTTTTGTGGGCCAAATGTTATGGTGGCATTTGCCGTGAAAATTTCATATAAAATTTATTGATATTATAGTGCATAAACTCGATTTCTTTAGTTACTTTGCCGAGTTGAGCTTTTAAAACATGGCAGATTTGCATACATTGTGTATGGCGGATATATGGGTTATTTGAAGTGAATTTCACAATATTGAAATATTTTCATGCCATGATAAGTGTTGGGGTTTTATAAGGGTTTTTAATGCTATTTGAAGTTTGGAAAAGTAGATTGTTGGGTTTGTGGTTTTTGAACCATATGTTTGAAGAGCTTTCGTATATGAGAATTGGTTGTATGATTTGATAATCATAGTGTAATGATTGTTAAGATGAAGCTTCCGCGAATGATGGTGTGTGAATTTTCCCAGACATTGAAGTTTTATTTAGGAAATTATTTGGATGCATTTTTATGTGCATGAGAGTTTTGGGAGAATGTGGGTTTTGCAGGGTTTTCTTGCATCATCAGGGCTTTCTGTTGTTTTGGGCATGACTACAATACTTCCAAAGCTGACATCACGACGAGATATTGTACTAAATCATCCACGATACTATATTTGTAGGCCGCTTTGGAGTATTTTCCTACTCGCCTATTGGGTCCCTTCGCCATATTCAGAAATGGTTCTATAGGAATTTTTAAAATGTTCAAAGGTGCAGTAGGTGCACTGGTACTTGCCCCTGACGTATCGGTGTCTGGTGGGGTGTCGTAATTGTGATTCCGTGTTTGAAAAAACGTCTATTCGCTAGTCATGTATATTTCATGGCTGTTTTTCCTAGAGTTTTCTGTATTCTGCTGCTGAGTGCTATCTTCCCTTGATGGGGGAAAGGTTCTTGCATCATAGCTGGTTGCTAGGAAGATCCTCCTTGTCCTCAGTTACTCTGTAGCTTCTTCAGCTTAGGGAGATCGGGAGAGTGGTGAGTATAACGGTCGTACTCACTACATATCGAACCAGAATGGTTTGTTCCAAGAGGTGGCATTTTTCTCTGTCGTTGGGCATTGCTAGGCTCCTAACTCTGATTTTGGTTGGAGTTGCCTCCAGCCTAGGATCGCGGTGGGCATTGCTGGTTGTTGCCCCCTTGTCCAGGGTTCACTTTTGGCTTGTTTTTTTATTTTTTCTTCACCACATTAGGATGGTAGTTCTCCTGGTTGTATTGGTGTGGTTGGTTTTGGGACGACTGCACAAATTTCACCTATGCATTGGTCTGCATAGGTGGGTCTTGTGCTGGGGACTGAGCATAATACGGTCCCTAGTTTGCACTTGGCTATTGGAGGGGAGCTCCTTCATCAGTGTTTCTTTCTATGTATTGAGTCCCCTGAGCTGGAGGATAAGGTGGTCCCTAGTGATACACTGGTGCCCTATTGGTCAAATTTTTCTAGGGCATACGATGAATCTGAAAACCAAGTTGAGGTATGTTCTGGGTAGAACTGTATGTGTAAACATGGTTTTGACTGCTGCTACCTAGGTAACCTTGGGTCAATGACCCAATTAGTCTGTCTGCAGAGTTCGATGCACCTGGAAATTCTTGATAAGTTTGTAGGCACGAGGTGTTAGGAAGGATGTTATAAATGTATCCTAACTGTGTATAAATCAACTCAAGCTACTAGGCTTTGCTGATGGCATCCTCTTCGGATGTGGGCCTTTGTTGAGCCACCTCCTTTGAAATCTCTACCATAAGAGTTTTCAGGAACAAATATAAGAGGACCTGATCATCGAGTTTAGATTTACATCAACTGCGACATCGCCTCCATTCATGGAGATGGTCTGAGATATGGACGGTGGGGGTTTGTCTAAAATGAGCCAGTAATTCCATTCTGAAATCATGGTGAATGGGTAGCTGAAAATATTTTAGGAATGCGGTGGTGAGGGCACCAAAGGTCCCATGTGAAGCTTAGGATTACTCCACATACCACTTTGTAGCTACTCCAGTCAGAGTGCATTTAAATATTCTCAATCGAATAGTGTCATCAATGATACTATTCGATGAGCACCACATGTGGAAGTTCATGACATGATTACTTGGGTCTTCCACTTGTTTTCATTTTAACTTTGGTATATTGGAAGGGAGCTTCGTGGGCATGGGAGGCCATGTAGGGTTGTGTGCGATGGGGTCATTCGTTAGCTTGGTTAAATCGGGTAGATTTAACAAAGCTAGGAAAGGTGACTGAGCAGTTGACGCCATTGCAATGTGCGAAAACACAAAGTTCTAGTTAGGAAGAGGGTTGGTCTTTGACGTACACTGTTGTGTATTCGGCTGGCTTCCCGAATGGGACGCACTCCTCTGGCACCTAAGGGTTGTGGGACGAGTGGTTTATGGTGTGGTGTTGGAGACCGACTAGGGTTCCCAACTAAGGATTCCCCAATATAGGATGAACCAATAATGGTGGTAGTGTTCTATTTTTTATGCCAAAATGGTGAAAGATCTGGAACTCCTCATGGTAATGGGGCGAGGTCCAAAAGACGCCTGATCAACGAGGTCTCGTTGGGTCCGTTCTGGTGTCGACGAAGTTTGGTTTTGGAAAACTTTGAGAGCATAGAGTCTATGATCAAATAAAATTTCTTGTCACATACAAAAAAAAACGAAAAATAAAATAAATTTCCCTTTAAATTAATCTATGTGATCAGGTAATAAAAAAAGTGGTTTTTATTTATTTGCGAATGATACTCAAAATCCTAGAAGACCTATTCATCCTCACACACTCAAATGTAACTGGGCCTTGAGAATATATCTTGCGAGTGTTGGACACTGTCTTGTAAGAGCTGGCGATGCCCCCAAGCAACCGAAGAAAATACACCAAGGTAAGGGTAGAGGGTCTGGCGCTTGCCTGCACCGTCACCTATAGGGAAATGATTCCCTAGTTTTGGTCGATAGGTGCCACCGTCCCATGTGAGCATTCAAGTCTTGGGCTTCTTGGTAAGTCGGCTAACAGTACTGACTATCAACCAAGTTAGGTAGCCCTGACTGATACCTACCTACACTACACCTAAGCCTAACCCCCTCTAAAATGGGTATCTGCCGCACTCAAGTTTTCTTTTCCATGGGCTGATAAGTGGATTTGAAGCTCCCTAAATATTCAACTTCTATGTTTCAATATGAAGATTGATCAAGGCGGCTTATTGGATGCCTACCCCCTTGATCATAACTTAAGCTATAAATTCTTTTGTGGCCCCTATTGGGAGAATTTAGCGATTTTGGTTAAGTTAGTTTTTGGTGTCTTTGCTTTTCTTACTGAGTGGATGTGTGTGAACATAAAGTGGACAAGAACATATTTTGAATGTGTGGATATTCTATGATCCTTTACCAAATCCCCTATTTAACCTATGTTGCATTTCTCCTGGATCAAAAGAAAAACATGTGTGGATTGTGGGCCAATTTCTATTTTTCCTAGTTAATCTATGTGATCAACTATAGGGAGATGGCGAGTTGTGAATAGGGAGTGTTCATATGCTTACCTAGGATCACCGGAGGGTGAGAATGTATCAGAGATTACTTTCTCTTCTATAAGAAATTCAATCGTAGTCCTGAAATTCCTAGTGCAAAAATTGAACTAAACTAATAAATTTTACACTAGAAAAAAGACACTAGCTATGCATGCATGGTCTTGGGCCACTTACTTTGGCTAGTTATCTAGGTGTGTTATTGCCAAATTTGCAAAACATAATTTTTTTTCGGAATGCAAGTTATCCCCCCCCCCCTACTTAAACTGTGTGTGAACATTGCAAAAATCAACTTGAAATAAAACTGACACTAAGCCTACAAAAAGCAACTAAGAGTGAGCTTTAGCAAGCTGTGGGGTACCACAACTAGTGCTGGTAGGTGCATTAGGGGCTGCCAAGCACATTACAAACAGGAAAAGACAGAAACATGGGAGAAATATCTCATTATGTATTTTGTGCGCAAAAGGCCGAAACTTGTGTGATGTGTATGCACGAGTAAGCTCTAAACACATGCCCTGGGTGTGTATGTGGGAGGAAAAAACACACAAAGTCTTGAAAAAGAGATTTTTGGAGTTGTTCTACTTCAATCTGTCACTTGGGATGAACTATGGATTGCAAGAGAAATAAGGGGAAATTTTGCTGCACCCCACAACACAAACAGAGGTCTTTGAAAAAAAGGCACAAGCACATAAACTTTGTAATAAATGTTAGTGGAGTCACCAATCCTGTTGGGATGTGTTTGGTGCACGTATGTACGAAATCACACCAGCTTAAGGGGTGTGGTCTACCCACTTAAGTTATTAGTAATAGGAATAAAAAGAATTGGAGTCAAGCAAGTTAGTGGAACACGCTAGAATCATAAATATACTAGATAGAGAAATAGAATGCATATATAAACTAAAACTAAACTTTAAAAAAAAAAAAAAAAAAAACACAAGCTATGAAAAGAGTCATACGAAAATAATAATACGAATGGTGGCTCTAGGCCCCTCTTATTGAGCGTTGGTAGTAAGAAGAGTGAAACTTTACCCTGTTGCCAAAGGGCCCCTAGAACATGGGTTCTAAGTCTCGATGCAGGGATGTTTTTATCCCAAGCTTGCCTCGGTGCAGTCTCCCTCTCTCTCTAGTTTTTTGGACTGAACTTGTTGTATGGCCAACAATTGAGTCCCCTCTATCTTTAGCTTCGAATCACACACTGCTCGTATTTCTTGGGCAATTATGGCCAGCATAACAATGTGTTCACAAATTCTTCTTCTCATGGTGGCCTTATATAGGAGATGCCAAATCCTCCTTCTCTCTCTTGGTACATTATGGATGAGGACCCAGGAGAGGGGTATAATTCATTTTCATGCTCCAAATACTCCATTGTGTGCTCACTTGGTGTATAAGGAGGTGTTGGTGTCTATCCTTAGGCGGCTTCAAGTGAGGAATCACTTGTCCTTTGATTTGTGTGGTCCGAGAAAGCGACATTTTTCCATTCTCAGGATTTCACGTATTTCTAGCCATAAGGTGTGCAAAGGTGCTCTTCACGAAAGATAATGCGCGCTAAAGAATTTAAGACTTGTTCAAATTTGAATTTTCCTCATACCTTAGAGATTTTTAAATACTTTCCAGATTCTTTAATGTCTTCTAGCCCTATAAATCCTTCTGCTTGACATTAGATAATGTTGTCTTCTATTGCACAACTTTCCAGTGTTAACAGTGGTGAATAGAAGCTCAAGAAAGAAATTGAGTTTGGTGAACAAATATCCCAAACAATGGCATTAGATCATTTCTCAAGGTGAGGTTTCTTACAATGACTCACCTAACAAAAGTACAGTGATAATTACTGTTGGACACCTAATCCATTAAGGGTTGGTGTGGAATGTGAATAGTCATCGGAGTCTAAGAGACCACTTGGTATGAAGACCAATGGTCACAAGAATGTAATATTAATGTACATATTTTTTAGTAGAAAATGTATTCACATTCATCTTAAAGGTTGTCTTCTCCACGTGTGCATTTAACATGGTATGAGAGCAAGAAAATTTCTGTCATGCTCCAATTTGAGCCATTGGTTTTTTGTGTCATTTTTAAGTCTTACACATATGCCCATTGTTGTGAAATAGAAAAATATATTTTTCCCCTCATAGTCATAGTGCAAGTCCTATATTCTAAGTTTTTATAGATGTTACTATCCACACTCTTCGACTCTGTCAACATACAGATTTTTTTCAGTCACCTTCTCCTATTTTCGTCAAATCCTACTTTCCATAAGCCTTGTCCGAGGACGTTCTTTACATAACTTGAAGCTATTGTGGATTCTTTGCGTTGAAATATTCGTGATGTTTAATGTGTGTTGATTGAAGTTCTATGTAGGTGTCTAGGTACCTATGTTGGTTTACATGTTGGTCGAAGGGATAACAAACCAGGTGGCTATATTGAATTGAAGTTGAACTGTGAATGAATCATGATGCAATGCCTTGAATATCTAGAATACAATTTTTAATTTTTCATCTAACAAAAATTATTTATGCTTGAGTCTCCATCTGATGAAGTTAGAAGTGAGTTATATTCATATGCACTTATATGTAGTAGTGAGTTGAATCACCATTTGAAGATTTGAAGGTTGGCCCCCCCTAGGTTGATGTTTATAAATATTCCTTCTTATATAGTGGTTTTTCCAATCATATATATGTGAGTTGAATGTTGTGCGTTGAACGTTGCATGTCAAAAGGAATAAAAATAACATGCAAGTATCACCATTTACATGTGCCTCTTTTAAAAATCATTTGAAGCTCCTTCCTATTCTTTTATAAATTGTATTATGTGAGATGTATTTATGATATCTCGCTACACACAACCTTCCTAGAGAGTAATTGAGCTCAAATTTAGCAATCCCCATTATATTATTCAGCTAGAAACCTTGAAGTTTGAGAGGGTATTTTTTCTTATTAATAATCTCAGCATGGTGCAAAGAAACTTTGAGTGAGTCTTCATTGGAATTGGTTCCCACCACAGTCATATTTCCTGATGAAAACATGAGTGTTGTATACTGAGGATCCTTTATCTTGATAATCAATGCATGAAATTGCTTGGAATTTTACTAACAGCTCTAGCAAGAGTGAGTTATTTTATCAATATCTAGTTTACACCATAGATAGGTCATAGCTATGATATTTGCAACGACTTATTCTACAAACCCACAAGGTTTCAACTTTGGATGAAATGTTATTATCCACAAAGTAGCAGGGGGAGAAATTTCATCTACATATTTTTGAGCGCCGCTATTTTTATACATAGCTACTCACCAAAAAAATATATATGCATAGTAAATAAATTTTGTAACAAAAATTTAGAGAAACGACAGAACTGTGGTCTTCCTCTTCCTTATAGATTCATTAATGGTGATTTCTTTTTACTAAATTAGATATGGTTTGTCATATGATATGTTTGTGCTTTATTTGAAATCGACCACAATGGAAATGGAAGTTCATAGAGCTTCTTCCAATGGAAACATGTGCTAACTTTATCTAAATAATGAGAAGATATGCTAATGAGTATTTTCTCTCTCAAAAATAAAATGCAAGAATTTCAGCATTTATAAATCATCCATCGTTTTCATTGTCTAATACCAAGAAGGATCTTATAACTTTGTGGATAGAATACTAGGTACAATTATCTAAAGATGCATAGATGAATACCAGATATCATTGTAATTTCAATTAATATATATGTTACATCAGTATTTTTTCATGCTGGTATAAAATATTTTCTATGTAAAGGATAATTACAAGTTCTCATCAATTTTGCAGTGTCTCTAAGGGGTACTTATCTGAACAAAATTTAGTTAGTCTTTATCATAGGTGTGGTGCAACTAAAAATTGGTCAATCCTTCAATATAGAGAATACAGAATATAGTGCATTGACACCAAAATTGTATTTCATATTATATTTCAAATGTGCATTTTTTTATTAAATCTATAACTCTTCAGTTATTGAAATTGAGTTATCTAGGAAACTAGCTAGAATTGGTGAAGTATTAGAGTTTTTCAAAAATTTGATACAATCCACTACTGACACAATAAGAATAAAAAAATATTACCTTCCTGACATTAGAACTTGTTTGCAAAATGCACAAGGTAAAATTTAATTTTTGTAACTTGAGACAAATCTAAAACAAGAAGAGCTACAACAATGTGAGCATCATTCTGAACTTATTTTTGTTCGAAAACATCCTCTATTTGAGGTTGAAAGTAACTCCCATCATCAACCACCAAGTGATCAAGTCTATAAAGTTGAGGTTGATCCCCATCAAGTGCCAATTTCAAGAACAAATTTTTAGGAAAATGTTCATGTCCAAACTGCATTTCCCAAGCCCGTCATCGGAACTTGGGAAGAGATTGTCAATAATAGGAATATAGATTTTATTGGATATGACAAGGATTTTTCCTTTCATATTCCATATTATTCCAAGCCCATTCAATTTTAAAGTGTTGGGTTTCTTCATGACATCCATATTCACTTGTTTCTGCTCCTCCACATTCACAATAGATTGCTAAATTCCAACACTGTAATCGAGTTGGCCATGTGAAATATCATTGTTTTGATCTTCATCCATGTGAGAATTATGGTGAGTGTTATCACTCGGATTGAACCTCAAGATAAGAAAGGCAATTCTAAGGTAACCTCAATCCACACTTAGCCAAGTAGCAAGCCCTACTAGGCTAGGAGAGGGCTCTCTCTGTAAGGATAGTAGTCAATATGAATACATAAAGAAGATATTAGGCTAGGTATAGTAGCTTAAAGTTTTGATTTTTATTTTGTATGGTTTTTTTGGATCAGGAGGTGTCAAACAGTCAAGGCAAGGAAATTAGGTCAATATTTGCAGGGTGTTCTATAGGTCAAGGTAGGTACAGTGGTTTAGTACTTTATATTTTTTATGATTGGATGATTAAGACAGGTGAGGAGATAGAAAGAACATTTTTCACTCATGATTTCTTTCTAAACTGAAGGAATTGAAAATTATGAATGTTTACCCAAAACAGAGCATAGAAATTATCGATTCTGTTCATCTAACTTGAAAACATTCATTCAATAGAAATGAAATGATGGATGAAATACACAAAAAATTCTAACATATGAGCACAAGAGAAGAAACTAAGACTAAACACAATACCACATGGATCCCATAAAAATAGCTACAAATTTGATTGATGTCCAGGCCAAAACTGATACAAAAGTTTGTCCTTGAGAAGCCAAACCTCCAAAAGAGTCCAACCATTACAATGACTGAGAAAATACATCATATATACCTCAAAACCAATATCCCTAGCCTCAAGGATTCAAATCCATGAGATAGGAATCAGTTTCACTTATTGCCAAACAAGAATAGGAAGACCCAACAATTTGCCTCTAAAAGAGAGGAAACTGATTCATTTGATCTCTAGAAGACTCACCTAATGTATCTACCTTAGATGAAAGTAAAAACATGACATTTACATTCACAATGACCATTTACATCATTAATTTATTCTTTTTCCCCAGTAAAAATTCAAACTAGAGTGAAACTTCAAAATTTTCTAAAGATGGTGAAAATGCAATTTTCTCGGCAAACGTGTAGCACCCTTATAGTAAAAATGACATATTTTTCAAGAAACATTTGAGTGCCTTCCAGGTGTCCAAATCAGCTCCAAGATAGCTCATTGGAAAGTGCTATGAGTGCAGTTTCCAAATATTTCTTCAGTTTTCAAAATTGTTCTCATTTGTCTTGTAAAAACTTCAATCTCCCAAGACTAGTAAACGCGCAGCAGCCAGGTCTAAAAGGAGGCAAAAACATGAAAATTTGGTGGTTTTTTGCACTTTTGAGGGAGCAGTTCTCCTCCAAATTTTCTGAAACTTGCTAGGGTTTATGCATTCATCATTATGAAAATGATGGTTGTGGCTATTTATCATTTGGATGCCCCAAAAAATAGCTGAGGGCCCAGGTCGTTCTGCGTTTGGCAGAATTTCAATGTGCCAAAATTACTTAAAAAACCAAAAATGCACTAAAGTGCCAAGTGTGCCAAAAATTTGCCAAAAATCTGAGCATAATTTCTTCTCAAGTGATTGAGGAATGAAGAGACACCTTAGGAAGTATTTATAACCTCTCCTTCTCCTTTTTCTTGGTCAAAGTTTGAATTTTTTGAATGGGCTCGTTTAAGCTTGGCCCTTGCAATTTTGTTCCTCATGGCGTAGTGCTTTGCCATTTTCCTCTGAATGTCATTGTCATTGCTCGCCTTCTCTAGCAACCTCTATAGATGCAAATTAGATCTATCGAACCATGATTCCGCTTCCTTGCTAATCTCTAGGGAAAACATATCTCTTGGAGTGAGCTTCTCTACCAACTCAGCTTCTCTCTGTCTCTCAAGGGCTAGAGCTCTTTTTAGCCCTCTAGTCCTTGGTCTCTATCTTGGAGGTTGATCCTCATCATCATAAACCTCACCTATTCTATCAAAGGTCTCCTCCAGCAAGGTCTTAGCCTTTTCTGCCTCCCTTTGTGCTTTGATTGCCCTGACCTCATTTATAATCTGCTTGGTCTTCAGCTGTTGATTTTCTTGCTCAAGAAAATCAATAACATGCTTTGATATGTCAAGATTAGCTTGAAGTTCACTAATATTTACTTCTTTTCCTTTGATTGCTACACTAATGATTCTGCCCTCATCCTCCTCATCTAGGTAAATCAGCTGAAACTCCTACATTGTTTCATGTTTATCCTCCTATTCATCAATGATTGGCTCTTTAGCCTTTTCCTTGCCTTTGTCCACATGTTTTGCTAATCAAGAAGGCATGGCCCCTTTCACTCCAAGTGAACAAAACACATGCCTATGGCCTCTCTGATAGCCCATGGGAAATGGCTCAACATCAATCACATTAGCCCAAGTTGCCTCAATGTCCTTCTCACTATTTGATGAATCAGTATCATGATGTAATGATGAAGGGTTATGGAAAGGTGAAGAAGTAGGATCAACATGAGGTGAATGCATCTAACTAGGTGATGATGTATGAGCAGCAGGTTGAGATGGAGGAGTGGATATGGGAGAATGAGATGATGAACGGATACTCTGATCATGCTGACTAGGTGGTGTAGTGAAGACTTCATTTTCTATGCATGTGTCCCATGGGATGTTCTTTTGCTCAAGTTGATGCATGAATATCATCTTGATGAGGGAGTGATGGAAAATACTCTGCATTTGATTATTATATCCCTCTTTTGTACAATGTATGCCATCTTGTCAATGCTGCATGAGAGATAGTAGGGTATGTGAAGCATTATGACTCTAATGAAGTGCATGAGGAATCAGATATGATATGAATAGAGTCAAGAAAACCTCCCCTCACAAGTGAAGTATTTCATGATTATTTTCATCATAGGGACATATCGGTCAAGAAGATGAGAGAAAGGGAAAATGGTATTCTTGTCATCCTTGTATCTAGGTTTGAGATATGGTTCATAGTAGCTCTGATCAAGGTTTCCTTGTTTAAACCATTTCTCTCCCACATTAGGGATCCTTGTAGCATTTGAAATGGCATTAGTGGACATGGTAAAAATGACCCCAGCAAGAATGACCTGCTTATCATGAATATTTGCAATGAACAACCTTGTCAACATAGAGTGATATTGAATCTGCTACACTTTCTCACAAAACTCAAAACAACCAACATGTTTAAAAAATTACACAGTGAGAGGAGAAGCCATGATCTCCTTTGTGGTTACTGGTTTATATCTGATGATTTTCCATCCTTTGTGGTTACTTTTCTTTGGTGTTTGTTCCTCACTGACACTTTTGTCCTCCTGTTCAGATATTTTGAATTTGAAGGCTTTGGAAACCCTAGGGTAAATGGAATGAGATGAAGGGAGTGAGAGATGAGATGGAGGGAATGAATGTAAATGAAAACCTAGGTCTATAAAAACCTTAGGATTTAACAATATTTATGACTGATACATGTTTAGGGACATGAATATGGATATGGTGCATGAAAAATGGGAAGGAAATGAAAGCTAGAGTTTCATAGCAACAAACAATTCAAATTTTTTATAAATATATAATAAGAGATGTGTCTTTAGGTTCGACTTACTAATTTAAATCTTTTTGAAGACATTTGTGAGGAAATGAAGCTTGCTGGAGTTTGTGAAACCTTTTGAAACCCTCCATATGCAAACGCGCAGCATTTTGTAGGAATGCACAACGCCTGGGCAAACTCGCAGTGTCTGAGTGCCATTAGGGGAATTTTGAGGTCTAAAATGGGCCTCCTGATGAAATTATAAAATAATAGTGTAAATAATAAAATAATATTTGATTACATCATCAAATTTTGGAGGGAAAAAATAAAAAAACTACTTGTTCAACTTATCTCCCAAAATGTTTACTCAAATTTCAAGCGAGAGTACTCATTGGATGCAAAATTTAATTCCTCATCTAAGGAGTACCCATGTTGCATAAGTTAGCTAGGTCCTTCTACATGAAAAATTAGAAATACATGAAAAATGTGATTGCAACATGGTATTTTATGTATTTCTAATTTTTCGTGCAGCAGGTTCCATCCAAAGTATGTAACATGGGTACTCCTTAGATGAGGAATTAAATTTTGCATCCAACGAGTACTCCCGCTAACAATTTGAGTAAATAATTTGGGAGATAAGTTGAAAATATGAGCTAAAAAAATAGTTCTATTATTTTATTATTTTAAAATATTTTTACCCTTCTACTTAAAAAAAGGTGAATCATCCCCCATGGTTGACATGATCATCTTGAATCCTATTTGTTCTTATAAAGTTTATTTTTGTTGTACATTTTTCCTAGGAGGCCCATTTTAGACCTCAAAATTCCCCTAATGAAATGTGCAACACCTATGTAAATTGGCCAGGAGTTGTTAGGAAAAAGCGCAGCGCCTAAAAAAACGCACAATGCCTGGGTGCAAATGCGCAACACCCTTGAATTTTTCTCAAAATGGTCAAAAAACTTTAAATTTTCTCCTCTGTTGGAAACTTGTAATGGCTAAATGGATGAAATGACTTGCTTTGAGGTGTTTTGAAAGGCTTTATAGCATAGTGGATTTGAAATTTTAATTTGAATCACCCACTTTTATAATGTTCACTTTTCCCTTTGGACTTTGGCTCTGTAACTTTCTGACTTTTTGGCAGTGCAGGTTGATCAAACATGGAGTTTGGATTTATTTCCTCCACTTAGGCCGGATGATTACATTGGCAGCTTGGGATTGATTTTATTACATATTAGAACATAAAATTATATTTTGAAAAACATAAATAAATAACATATTGAATTTTATATGAAAATGACATTTTGATATAAAAAACATTAAACTGAAAAAATATAACTTTGAAAGTATGATAATTACATCATGATGATATTAATTAGTCCCTCCCAAATATGTGCTGACTTCTTCTGAAATGAAAGAGTGACCTTGAGAAATATAAAAACCTAATGACCTAATTAGACTGCTTTAGACCCGACTTTCATGAATGAGATTTTGACTTAAAAGACTTCCAAGTGAAAAGAGAATTTCCATATGTGTTTTTATTCTCAAGGAGACATAAGAATGAGTCAGCCAATATGATATTATAAGTGATAATGAAGATTATTGACAAGGACAAACACCAGTGGAACAATTTTATATCATGACCCAATGGAATGATGGAGAATTGCTTCGGAGTGGGACACCTAAGATGCACATGTAAAATGTGTTTTGATCCCTGGTGGAAGTATGCAAATACTGACACTAGAATTTGCCTTATTGGGGATGGCAGCTCCTTGGAGGTGTCAAGAAAACTGTAGACCAAGTACCTAACCATTGTGAAAATATGGTCAAACAATTTAAAAGACTGTAGACTATAAAACCGACTAAAAACCATTCAAAGTGACTGATAACTGACTCAAAAAATGATTCTAACACTAACTCAAAACTGACTCAAAAACTTTGAAAACAACAGAAAATCAACAAGCTTTATAGCCTTCACTTCAGGCCCCAAGCCTAAATGATTTTCTGCTCCAAACCTTGTAGAAAATATAAGCTAGTATTTATAGTGAAAGTGAAACATTCTCTCAGAAGTTGCATCAGAAATAATAATGTTTCAAGATCCTACCATTGATCAGTCCTCCTAAACATTCTTGTCCATTCATCTCTTTCAACAAATAGGCATTTTTTCCTCAATAATCTAATATCTTGTTGGGTCCTTTCCAAATATTTTAAACTTCTTGTGGTTTCCTTTCTCTTCATTTCTTGCATCCCACTGCAACACTACATTGTCCAGCTGAAACTTATCTACCTTGGTTTTGTGATCATAAATATTTTTTATTTTCTCTTGAAGTTTAGAGGTAGTCTGAGAAACTTCCTCCCTATGTTTCTTAAGTTGAATCATTTGATTGATTCGACGTTGAATATCATCTTCCTCACTACTTGCTTCCTACAATAATCTCATAACCAGGACTGCAAGTGATGTAGGAAACACTGTATTTATACCATAAACCAATTCAAAGGGTGATATACCTATAGACTTCTCAGTGCTCACTCAGTTTGCCCACAAATCATTGGTAAGCTTTCTATGCCAATTTTTCTTGTTCTCCTCTAACATTTTCTCAATGATACTAACCAAGGATTTATTAGAGGACTTAGCTAATCCATTTCCCTGTGGATAATATGTGGTGGAATGGCCCAACCTGATATTATATGTGTGACAAAACTCAATCATCTTCTTTGACATGAATGTTGTTGCATTATCTGTAATAATATTGTGAGGACAACCAAAACGAGACAAAATATTGGATTCTAAAAACTGAATAATTACGGGGTCCATAGCTTGCCTTGTAGGAATAGCCTCAATCCACTTAGTGAAGTAGTCGGTGGCTATTAGAATCCATCTATGTTGTGCTGATTATGTGGGATGAATTTCCCCAATATAATCAAGTACCCACTATTGAAAAGGAGCATTTACTACAATAGGCTTCAACGGAAGAGGAAGGAGTTTCCTTTTTCCCTGAAAAACTTGATAATCATGATAATTTGTGATAGTTTTGTACAAATCTGAAAATAGAATCATCCAATAATACCTTGCTCTCAACACTTTGTTAAATGTTGTTTTCCAAAATAAATGGCCTCCATAATCTCCCCTATGGAAGTCATCCATTACCTGTTTAGCTTCATCTTCAACCAGACAATTTAAAATAACACCTCCTAGATCTTTCCAATAAAGGGCACTACCTAGAACACAGTATTTAGCAGATTTTAATTTCAAAGCCCTACTCTTAATTTTTGACATTCTAGGAGGAGGACATAAGTGTTGAAGAACATACACTATATGTGAATACCATGGTGAAGTGAGAAAAAATTTTGATACCTGTATTAGAGCGCCATGTTCTTCATCATCTGACATTGCTGCAATAAGGTTCATGTCTAGAGCATGCAGATAGGATTCAGCCATGAGTTTGGCTAAGCCCTGTCCCTTGATTAACTTGGTGGGCTTGATCTCGAGATCATAGTCTAGCATTATTGCTATCCACTTACCTCTCCTTCCTTCCAGATCAGTCTATGTGAGAACTTCTTTTACCGATGCATTTGGAACATAAGATATAGTATGTGAATGTATGTAATATTCCTAAATTATCATACAACTAATTGGAATATTAAAATCTAATTTTGCTTTCTTGTTTGATGAATAAGTGGGTAGGGAGACCCATAAATCTCATTATTAAGAATAAAACCACTTCTCATGTGAAAGTGGATCATCATTTCAGCTTAATAAAATACCCTAAGGTGTGAATAGGGGCTAGAGCATGTGGACTAGGTCAAATTTTACCAAATCAACAACGTTTTCATGGAGGAGAGGCATTCAATGAGGGAGAACGCGGTTTTAGATGGAGACACATTGCATCGAAGTAGTGTCATTAATGGATGGGGCTTAGGGTTTGGAAGCTCATTTTTTATATAAGGAACAGGATGACAGACATATTATTCATGTTATGATATTTTATGTTTCAGATTATATGGCTTGTTTAGACATATATCTTTCTCTAGTTGTTTAGCCAAGATTGAGTGTTGTTTAGCATTGGTTGTTCCTGATCGGGAGTCCCACCTCTTCCATTAAGAAGCTCTTGGAGGAGTTTACACTAAATTTCCACATTCAAGTTTTATACCAAGCTTCAACCTTGCGGTACATCAAAGTTTCTGTTGAGAGATGTGCTGAGTTGCAGGGTGCAGGAATGGAAGATTGTATTGGGTGTTTTCTGAGCTAGTTTTGCAGTGGGGGAAGGTTTCCTTCCATTGGGAGGCCAGTAAAGGAGCCCCTTGGGATTATTTGATATATTTGGGATCAGGAAAAAGTGATTGTATCCCATACAGTGAATTTCCAGTCTAGATCTACGTTATTTTAGTGAGTTGTTGCAGTGGGCAACCTAAAAATGGCCGAAAATGAAAAGTTAAAATCTGGTCAAACCATTTCTGGGTTTTCCTAGGTTTTTTGAGCAGAATCCATGGTTTAAATTCAAAATCATTCTGAGCACTCTAACGGCCTTTGGCACATGGTTATTCTCCTCAAAAGTAGTAGTTTCTAGGAGCAGCATTAGTTTTCTTTCGATTGAAGGGATTAGCCCTTCATTGAGAGAGTTCTTTGGGAGTTCTTTCAAATCTACATCATATTCAGCCACCTCCTTCTTTATGCTTTAGTTGTAGTGCATCTTTAGCCCTATGGCTTTAGATCCACCATTCATATTTACTGTATTTGCGCAAAACCATCCTGGGTTGTAATGGAGAAGTGTTGAGGAGCATAGATCTCCATTTTTGGCCTTGTATGAGAATGATCTTATCAGATCCATTTATATATATGGTCCAGCTGCAGTATTAGTCACTAAAATTGCATTGTGCTTGCTTCAATACTTTGTGTAATAGTGTATTACATGTTTTGGGTGCATTTTGGCATTGGAGGCTTCTTTTGCCTATCTTGAGGGGCTTGATCCCCAATATCTTCTACTTATTTATTGTTGTTATACATAATACTATGGATCTATCATTTGGCTCACATGTAATGTTTTCATACTTGCTACTATTTCCACTATTACGAGCTATATTCCTGCCTTTCCCATTTTGGAATATTATAGTGGTATCAGAGCATAATCTTGACTCAGCCTGTGTACTTTAGCCATTGTGTCATCTAAGGAGGCTTCTCATAGGAAGGAGAAGATCTATACAATAGATGTAGGAAAATCTTGATTTTCTGGAGCGAAGGAGTTCTCAAAACTTATTCTTCAAACTATGCAGTGCATTAGCAGATACATTAAAGGGATGAGAATGGAGAGATGGAGATTCTCCAAGAGGGCTTGTACATGAATAAAGATCCAGATTCTTACATTATGGGTGTGATAATTCAGCTACACCATCAAATCTACAATGTGGTACCATGCCTAGGGTCATAACAAGAGAGACGGAGGAAGGAGATGTACGAAAGGAGGAGACCCTTGGTGACTATATTCAAGAGTATGAATCTCAATCTCAGAGGTTCAAAGATTATCTAAACTTCCAAGGGTTTTGCAAGATCAAGGAGAATATAAGACCTAGCAATCACAATAGAAGCAAGTAGTGCAAGAAGCATGATTCAGATAGATTCTTTCTATCTACTTTTGATGGGTCACCTAAATGTACAACAAGGTCTTGGGTAAAGGAGCTAGACACATATTTCCAGCTGCATCAAGTTTCAGAAGATGAAGCCCTTAGAGTAGCAGTGTTGCATCTTGAAGGTAAGGCTTATGATTGGTGGTTTTATGAGACTTATTTCTTGAATCATGTAAATATATCTACTTATGAAAATTTCACTAGGAAGTTAGTGAAAATATTGATACATCCTTGGTTGAGCTAACCAAGCCTAAACAAACAAAAGCTTTGCATGAGTTGGAAGGATCCATAAACCCAACTCCATTCCAGAATGTTATTGAGGGGGTTAAAAACTTGCAAAATACCTCACTAGAGGAAAGATCCCCACTTCAGGAAGAGCTCTCTTCTCAAAAGGAAGACATGGAGATCTCTTTTTCAAAAGAGGATCAAAACAAAGAGCCTCTTAATGATGATGAGGTAACCTCCATTCATGATGAAGGGGAAGAGAAGGCTGGAGGTAACAACGGTGTGACATCAGGAGTAGATCTAGTACCTCATGGAGAGGTAGATGGAGCAATTTCTCCAATGAGAGGAGTTCTTGTACCATTGCAAGAAGTTCCAAGGGATCTCATATATGGAGATCAAGGCACAATCCATGAACAACATCTGTCATTATTGATAGATTGTGAGACCTTGCAGATGAAAGGAGAAGGTAGGGAGGAGGGCCAACATCATATGATTAGGAGCACACACCCCTATCTATTTCAGAATGTTGATGCACAGAAGAGGCAGATTGATTTGCATAGTGAGGGTAAGGATAAAGTTGTCCATTCATATATGCAGTCTACTCTTGATATTGATGTCTCATTGCATGGAGGCATTCCACCTGGGAGACCACCAGATCAGGATATGATGAGAGATGCTTCACATATGGTTGCACCACTCATTGGTTCCAGAGGGGTTCGGACCTTGGGGGGACTTGACACAGTGCTGGGAGTCTTGGGTAGACTCAAGTAGGAGGGATACATTCTCCCAACATCATCATTGCCAACTTTCATCTCAAATATTACGCTAAGAAAGGAACAACAAAAGGAGGATGGAAGCCTTCCAATATGTCACTATAGCATGGGAGATGTCAAAGAGGAGGAAAAATACATGATAGATGATTTCTATGAAATATCATCAGCGTTGTCACTATGGAGGATAGATCCATACTGGAAATCCCACCTATTGGTGGATTATTCCATGGATCTTTTCACTTGTATGATACTTGATGGCCAGCTAAAAGAGGAGGGATATTCAGTCAAAGATGAGTTCATCTACTATCATGGTAGGATCTTCTTGTCTAGAGCTTCCAAGCTCAAGGAGAAGTTACTACAAAGAACATATGAAGATTTTCTCTTCAGCCACACTTATTCCATGAAGTCATACAACACTATCATGGAGGAGTTTACTTCGGAAGGCCTTGAAGAGGAGGTAGATCAACATTTGAGGAGATTCATGGACCATGTGGAGATGGTAGAGATACATAACCCAATGGAGGAGTTATCACAGCCACCTCTTTCCTCTTTTGGAATGAGAAGGGATCTATCTATGGACCACTCCATTTGTATGAGCAGAAATTTTGGTCAAGAGCATGCTTATGTACATAATGTTTTATTTGATGATTACTTGCATTCCTTTACCACGTATATGCAAGCCATTTCTCCAAGGAAGAGAATTTTTCCATATAAACATCATGGCCAACCTGGTGCCATAAACATTTCTGAACATGGCCACTCCCTTGGAGGATATAGGGAGATGTTGTATCACTGTGGGTGCACTCCAAAGGCACCAAATATTTCTCACAATTTCAGAACTTGTGAGAAAACTATGGAAGCAAGTAAGTGGTGGGGAAACCACTTACCATATCATGATCTGAGTTAGTTAGGATATATACTACGTTGGTTCCAAATGTGGGAATATGATCCACCTCCATTATTGCATTTGAGTGTTTATGTATCACTGGTTTTGTTCCCATGTATTGATGATGTACTTATTCTTTTTATTGGAATGATTGGAGGGAGGATGGAAAGGTTGGATGTGCCCTTTGGGAGAGAGATTCTCCATGGTTCTTATGTTTCATATTTCTAGAAGAGCATCGTACCATTCATGATTGCTACATTGGGTCTCTTGTTTCCTTATGGGATGAGCCATTTGGGTAACTTGAGCACTTGGGAGGTTCCTCTCATGAGTAGATGGGAGGATTTTTTCTCTGAAATACCACTCTGGAGGGTGATTCATTTTATATGGATGATAGCTTGGAGGATGGAGCCTCACATGGGGATGAAGGTTCCCTATATTTTTTAGATCTTTCCTCTGAGTTTCTTGAGGACAAGCAACATTTGGGAGGGAAGGATGTAATATTCCTAAATTAGCATACATCTAATTGGAATATTAAAATCTAATTTTGCTTTCTTGTTTGATGAATAAGTGGGTAGGGAGAGCCATAAATCTCATTATTAAGAATAAAACCACTTCTCATGTGAAAGTGGATCATCGCTTCCGCTTAATAAAACACCCTAAGGTGTAAACAGGGGCTAGAGCATGTGGACTGGGTCAACTTTGACCAAATCAACAATGCTTTCATGGAAGAGTGGCATTCAATGAGGGACAACGTAGTTTTAGGTGGAGACACATTACATGGAAGTAGTGTCATTAATGGAAGGGGATTAGGGTTTGGAAGCTCATTTATTATATAAGGAAGAGGATGGCAGCCATATTATTAATGTTATGATATTTTATGTTTTATATTATATGGTCTATTTAGACATATATCTTTCTCTAGCTATTTAGCTGAGATTGAGTGTTGTTTAGCATTGGGTGTTCCTGATCGGGAAACCCACCTCTTGCATTAAGAATCACTTGGAGGAGTTTGCACTAAATTTTCCCATTCAGGTTTTAGACCAAGCTTCAGTCTTGTGATACAACGTAGTTTCTATTGAGAGATGTGCTGAGTTGTAGGGTGCAACAGTGCAAGATTGTATTGGGTGTTTTCTGTTGGTGTTTGTGTTTTGATAGTTTGGAAAATCAAAAGACAAAGCAACATCAGAACCAATATTTAGAGTTACAGGATCTAGTCCTCCTGTTCTTAGAGAGGGATCTCTCAAATGTTTTTTTGAAAAGGTTTATCTTGTGTTCTTTGAGTATTGGTTTTAGACTAGTTATTAAGTGCAAGTGTTTGTTTATTTTGTTTAGTTGAATTGATATAGCAGAACATGAAAGATATAGGAAAGATATATAGAACGGAGAAACATCTGGTTCATTGGGAAATGGAGTCAAGAAGAGGTCATAACATACTCATCAATGGATATGGGATATCAGAGGGAAAATCTAACTTGGCCGCAGGATCCTTTGGTTTTGGAATGAGATGGACATCAATGATTTGGAAAGAGAAATTTGATTCTCAACGAAGGGAACTTGAAAACATAACTTGAAAAATAAAGGAATATTTAATAGACAGGGCTAACCATAAATTCTACAAACATTATTTAAGAAAATAATGACTTCAAGAAAAATTTCAAAATGAAATCTAAGATTCGGGGAACACCCTATTTACTCAAAGATTTTATTTCAAATGACTTAGAAAACATAAAATATTCATTGATAATTGCAGTCATAGAAGAGGGAACACCTAATACATCTATGATCACAACTATAAAAGACCTTTAAGACAACTGTTTAAGTAAGGACAAAGGACAAGATCAGAACGGACCTCCTTGACTCATTGTAAATAGAAAACTACAAAGGGAGACTTCCATAATAGTTTTAAAGTGGCAGCAGACAAGCAGGGAGAAGCATAAATCATGTTGAAACCAACTATTCGAACTATTAAGGAAATAGACAAGCATGAAGACTAAAGAGAGAGATTAAAGACTCTAAAATACTTTAGCAGAAGAAAACATGAAACGGTGAAGGATGAACATGTATAAGGTGCTTCCAGGAGTCATTTATTAACCTAAAACTTTTAACCTATTGTAGTAAGAAATCACGGAACAGAATGAAAACAGGAGAAAACATTAAACAGATTAGAATAATTCACCAACAGCCAAGCTCATGGATCGAATGATAGAGCCTTCACAGTAACAAGCATGCAACAATATCATCAATGCTTCCAAGACTTCAATTTGCTCTTAAACTTCAACAGACTATGTATTATTTCAGAGAGTTTCAGTATTACAACTAGTGATCAACCAACGATTTATCATCTTCTACAGCAGTATTTATAGAAGAATGAGGAGGTGAGATCTGATAAAAGATCTCTTAGGACAATTAATACAAATTAATGACTTCTCAGCCTTTGAGGTGCTTGATGGAGAAGTTTACAGGTGTGTTACTGTATTAATTGATTTACATTTATGAATTAAGCTCGGTGGGAGTTTTTGTTGACCTTTAAGGCTCTGTTTTATATTAAAGTAACTTTGCTGATATTTTGCGCATTAAATCCCCTAGTAGAATTAAATCTCTGGCTGCGCTGAGGAAAATATCTTCATTTGATCAATAACTTCGGCCTCTGCTTGTATGCTTGTGGTTACAGGTGGCACTATGGTAGCTGGGAGGAATCAATTTGCTTCGGATGTGGCAGTGGAGGCCTTTCTGTCTGATAAAACACTTATGTTTTTCTTTTAACTTTGTTTTAATAACATAGTGTCTTGTTGATGTGCAGGTCGTGCAAGGCTCATATGGCATCAATGCCTATGAAGTATTGACGAGACGTGGAGTAGAGCCTTTTTAGTCCTTTTCCCTTTTGATAAACAAAAGGCTAGAGGATCGTCACCCTTGCCTTTCTTTTCCTTCATATTATGGGAAAAACCTTCGAAACCTGAAAAATAAACAAAACTTTATGAAATCCTGCATTTTTTGGGAAAGAGTACTTCAGAGGGCGTGGGGAGGAGTGTAGCCATTGGATGGTATCATCCGACGGTGGAGATCTGCATATAATAGTTGAAAGGAGAGCGATGGAAAGTAAATGCGGAAGGATATGGGACCGTCCAATCTAGATGTGGACAGTTCAGATCCAATCGGAGGATCGCAATTAGGGGAAAAACTTAAATGGCGCCGATTGTATAAGGAAACGCCAATGCGATTGAGCACTGGCTGTCGATCTGAGGATCATATCGATGGTGCAGAATGAATTAGAGGGTTTCAAAAGGCGGAGGAAGGGTTAATGATCGAAGCGAATTAGGGCCATTAGATGAGATCAAATGGATAGTCTGGATGCAATCAGAGTCATTCAGTTGGCACGGAAAGAAATTTCACAGCGCTAAAAACTTGCAATGTGATGTAATGCGGGCCATTGGATCGGCTTACGATTAATGGCGGGGATCGGTTTTAAAGCGAACCGGTGAAAACCATTTATGATATACAAAACCCAAAAATTTTAATAAAAAAAAGGTTTTGGCATGGGCGGGGTATATATATTTAGTTTGAGCACCCGATTGCAGGCCTCTGGTTTTGTGAAGCAGGAAAAGGACTGGGGTTCATCTATAACAGAGCTAATCGTATCGGACGCTTTTGTAAAAGGCAAAGACTTGCACTCGTTGATTACTTCTGATGTGATAAGCACCTGATGAGCATAGCGCCTGGTTCCAGGGCATGGGCACATGGAGGGGAAGTGGTTTTAAGACTTAGCCCAAGGGGTCTTAAGCCTTTATGCAAAAATATGTATTTTTCATGAAATTTTCAAGTTTTCTCAATGGATTTGGGGGTTTCGGTATAGTTTAAAAATGATTTTAAACTACGTAAAGAGGATTTTCACGAACGGGATAAGGGAAACCATGAAAATTAGAGGAATTTTATGGAGAAAAATCGGCGAAAAGGAAGGTTAGTTTTGAGTGGAGGAGGGGAAAAATGATGATTTTGCAGTAGTCTTATCTCATGAAATCAGAAGAATTTCTGAGTAAAAAAGGGAACAGCAGTGAAGATTTGGACAGAGGCATGAGGCCTTCAAGAGTCTTCAACAGCCAACACTTTTTAGCAATAAAATTTGTTCCTTGAAGGCTCCAAAAAATTTTAGCCACCTTTTGCTATGACAAATTTTATAGGTGGCTAACAGTGGCTCCACTTGGGGATGGTGCCTTCTTGAAGGCATCAAGAACTTCAGACTTGCATTCTCTGGGAGGCTGATCAGTGCGTCATCCATTGGGCGGCCTTTCTTTGATTGAATGATCTTCTTTTCTCTGCAACATGTTAGCAGCCATGAAAAATAATGGATCTTTCATCAACTCAAGCTTTATACCTACACAATCTTACTGATCTAACATTTTTTCTTCATTAGAGTGCACTTGGATTGGAAAACTCTTACAAAATTTTATTCTTTTGAAAGCAAGAAGCTAATCTAATTCTACTCCTTATTTCTCCCTGAACTCAGATTAAACAGTTGAGTTTAGATGCTTCTCTACTTATTCTACTATCTGTTGGGATTAAACTGTCCAACAGACTTTATTCTCTAAATTCTACAACATAAATTCAAAAGCATTCAAGTCAGGATTGAACAGTCTAACTTGATGCTGGTCTATGGCATAAAAACAAGCATCTCATAGACATTATTTTGCACAAAATTTAAAACAAAAATGGAAGGCTTGAGATCTGATATTTTAAAACATTTCCTTCCTCTTTTCTACAACTCTGTTTTGACCTTTTCTTGAGCTGTCTTTCCTTTGTTAACTGGTTCAGATTTTGAGCATGTTTGAACCTTTAATTTCTATCCTAAACTATCTACTCATAAGCCAAGATTAAACAGTTTTTCCAATCAAATTCACTATCCTATCAACAGAAAATTTAAAGCTAATTAGTCAAGATTAGGTTGTATGGCTAACTAGAAGTGTGTTTCAGTAGTGGCATTTTAGCTTGCACACTTTCAGATTTTTCTTCTCTTTTTTGGTATGGGGTTGTACCTTTATTGTTTTTACAATCTGCCCTCTTTTCTTTCTCCTATTGTTTTTAGATTTTTGTTTTTCTTTTAAGACAAAAAATAAACAACTAACTAAATGCTCAAAGCTGAGCTTTATTGACATTCCTACCTATCCTAATCTAACTTGGAATATTTACATGTTTTAGCTAATGAACTCTCTTTTCCAATACAACCAATCCAATAAATGATTCCATGATTGGTCCTTCTTCATCTCCTTGGGCAGGCTGGACAAACAGGTCCACTCCCATTCCTTTTGTTTTTTAGTAGTAGTGCTAAATAATTTTCTTTCTTTTGGTAATACATTACTCCTAATGACCTTGATCCCTTCTTCAGATGAATTTAAGAACTAAGCATAGGGATCTAGGAATAGTGCCTGGTGAAGAGTATTTGGAAGACATGGTTCCATCAAGATCATTTCCTCCTTCTTCACTGGATGAGGGTAAAGGTTCTTTTCGGAAAGAACCTTTTCTTCACTATTATTTGAACTGGAGGACTCATCGTATATTGCAGTGTTGTCCTCTTGTAATCCTGGTATGCTTTGATTCAGTGGACTGTACTTTGTGAAGATATCATCATGTTCTTGAGTAGGGGTATCTCTTATTACCTCAACCTTTTCAGGAGGAAGCTCCTTATCTTCATCCTGCTCAAGAAATTTCTCTTTCTTCTCAACCTCAACATTACAACTAATAGAATGCTGACTCCCAATTATGTGAAAACTATTTCTAATGAATTGGACTGCTGATTGCTGCTTTCAAGCTTATTATAATGAAATTCATGACACCAATCGAATGTTGGTTGCCCTGCATGACTAGTTTCTTTTTGGAGCTCATCATCATCATCAGATTGATCAGAAGTTGAAAAATCATTAGTATAAACAATTTCACCAATCAAGTATATTGGGTTATCAGTTTGTTCTTTTAGCTGATCTACAATTTTATTTTCTATTTCAAGAGAACAACATTTAGTAGGTAAATGAGCAGAAGTGTTTTGCTCTAATAAAGAATTGAGGGTTGGCAGTTTATTTAATATCTGATCAATTTCTTCCTCTGTAAAAAGAGAAGGAATTTTCTCTTTTCTTTTGACCGAAGAACAATAGTCCTCTCCCTCTTGTGTTAGCTGGTTTTGAGGCTCGATGTCTTCTTGAGCCTCTTCTACGGAATCATTACTTTTGCTTGCAAGGGAATTTTGAGGATTCTCTTCCCTTCCCTGATCTATCTCAATTTCAAACAACTCCTCATGATTTTCGTGATAGTTATTTAAAATATGGGATTCGGGAGTTGTTTCTAATAGATTATCAGGATGTCATTCCTCTTTAATCATTTGAAATGAGTCATGACATAAAGGCAGAGACTCTGGTTGTGTTGTCTCTTAACCTGTTTCAGATTTTGTGGGTTCAAAATGGCTTATGTTTTCCTTAAGGCACTGCTTACTATTAGTTTTTTCAATTGGTCATGAAGTTCTCTTAATAGCATCGTGCAAGATATAGGTAGGTAATCAGGAATTTCCTGACAACCTTCATTATTGATTTCTTTGTAATCTTGTTCACCTTCTTCTATAAAGTATTGATCATCATCTATATATTGCTCATTGTCTAGGTCTTGTAATGGTTTAGTTTGTGTTTGATCTAGGAAAAACATAGGTTGTTCTAGATAATCAACATCTATATCATCCTCATGCTTTTCCAATCTTTTATCAATTATGTACACTATTTTCTCAATTAGGTCCAATAATGTTTTTATTTTATCTTCTCTATTCATACTTGGATCCATGTTTGTAATAAGAGGTCACTGTATCTTTATAACCAGTTCAGAGTCCTTTACCAGTGGAGTTATTAGGTATTTTGGGATTGTGGAGTCGCCAGGTGGAAGATTTTGAAATTTTCTGTCCACCAACATCATGATTGGGTTTGCTCAATGCATTCCCAAGGGAGTCTACAAGGACTGGAAGGGTAATAGGCCCTTTGGAGGCCAGTGGAGTCACCAGGTGGAAAAAATTTAGCTTTTGTAAAGGTAAAATGTTTTATGGTTCCACCACCAAATTTATTATGAAGCCAAACTAAATATTTTTGGTTTTTTCTGAGTTTCTATGGTTGCTTGAAAGACTAACGAGTTTGTAAGAGCTTGCTAGGAAACTATGAACTCAGTGGTCCCACCATGATCACCATTATGTTGGTGTCCCGTGTTCTGGTAGTTTGGCAAATAAAAAGACAAGGCAACATCAAAACCAATCTTTAGAGTTACAGGATCTAGTCCTCCTGTTCTCAGAGAGGGATCTCTCAAATGTTTGTTTGCAAAGGTTTATCTTGTGTTCTTTGAGTGTTGGTTTTAGACTAGTTATTAAGTGCAGTTATTTGTTTATTTTGTTTGGTTGAATTGATACAGCAGAATATGAAAGATCTAAGAAAGATATATAGAACAGAGAAACATCTAGTTCATTGGGCAATGGAGTCAAGAAGAGGTCATAACATACTCATCAATGGATATGGGATATCAGAGGGCGAATCTAACTTGGCCACAGGATCCTTTGGTCTTGGAATGAGATGGACATCAATGATTTGGAAAGAGAAATTTGAGTCTCAACGAAGGGAGCTTGAAAACATAACTTGAACAATAAATGAATATTTGATAGACAGGGCTAACCATAAATTCTACAAACATTCTTTAAGCAAATAATGACTTCAAGACAACTTTCAAAATGAAATCTAAGATTCGGGGAACACCCTACTTCCTCAAAGATTTTATTTCAAATGCCTTAGAAAACATAAAAGATTCACTGATAATTGCAGTCATAGAAGAGGGAAAACCTAATACATCTATGATCACAACTATAAAATACCTTTAAGACAACTGTTTAAGCAAGGACAAAGGGCAAGATCAGAATAGACCTCCTTGACTCACTGTAAACAGAAAACTACAAAGGGAGACTTCCATAACAGTTTTAAAGTGGCAGCAAACAAGCAGGGAGAACCATAAATCATACTGAAACCAACTATTCAAACTATTAAGGAAATAAACAAGCATGAAGACTAGAGAGAGAGATCAAAGACTCTAAAATACTTCAGCAGAAGAAAACATGAAATAGTGAAGGATGAACAGGTCTAAGGTGCTTCCAGGAGTCATTTCTTAGCCTAAAACTGTCAACCCACTGTAGTAAGAAATCATGGAGCATAATGAAAACAGGAGAAAACTTTAAACAAATTAGAATACTTCACCAACAGCCAAGCTCATGGATCCAATGATAGAGCCTTCACAGTAACAAACATGCAACAATATCATCAAGGCTTTCAAGACTTCAATTTGTTCTTCAACTTCAACAGACTATGTATTATTTCAGAGAGTTTCAGTATTACAACTAGTGATCAACCAACAATTTCTCATCTTCTATAGCAGTATTTATAGAAGAATGAGGAGGTGAGATCTGATTAAAGATCTCTCAGGACAATTAATACATATCAATGACTTCTTTGCCTTTGAGGGGCTTGATGTTGAAGTTTACAGGTGTGTTACTGTATTAATTGATTTACATTTATGAATTAAGCTCGGTGGGAGCTTTTTTTGACCTTTGAGGCTCTGTTTTATATTAAAGTAACTCTGCTGATATTTTTTGCATTAAATCCCCTCGCAGAATTAACTCTCTCACTGCGCTAAGACAAATATCTTCGTTTGATCAACAACCGTTCTTCGTATGTCAGGTTACGGTGTGGTGCATCATAGGAATGAGAATCAAATTTTCCTTAGGTGGCAAGGAGGCCTTTCTGTCTGATAAAACACTTATGTTTTTCTTTTAACTGTGTTTTAATAACACAGTGTCTTGTTGATGTGCAGGCCACACAAGGCTCATATGGCATCAATGCCTATGAAGTATTGACGAGATGTGGAGTAGAGCCTTTTTAGTCCTTTTCCATTTTGATAACCAAAAGGCCAGAGGATCGTCACCCTCAGCTTTCTTTTCCTTCATATTATGGGAAAAACCTTCGAAACCTGCAAAATAAACAAAACTTTATGAAATCCTACATTTTTTGGGAAAGACTGCTTCAGAGGGTGTGGGGAGGAGCGTAGCCGTTGGATGGTAGCATCCGACGGTGGAGATCTACATATAATAGTTGAAAGGAGAGCGATGGGAAGTAAATGTGGGAATGATCTGGGACTGTCCGATCTGGACGTGGACGGTCTAGATCCAATCGGAGGATCGCAATCGGGGAAAAACTTAAATGGCACCAATTTTATAGGGAAATGCCGATGCGATTGAGCACTGGCCATCAATCTGAGGATCAGATCAACGGTGGGGAGTGAATCGGAGGGTTTCAAAACGCGGAGGAAGGGTTAATGATCGGAGCAAATTAGGGCCGTTAGATGAGATCAAACGGATAGTCCAGATGCAATCAGATTCATTCAGTCGGCGGGGAAAGAAATTGCACAGCACTGAAAAATTGCGATGCGATGTAATGTGGGCCGTTAGATCGGCTTACGATCAATGACGAGGATCAGTTTTAAAGCGAACCGGCGGAAACCCTTTTTGATATACAAAACCCAAAAATTTTAATAAAACAAAGGTTTTGGCATGGGCAGGGTATATATATTTAGTTTGACCGCCCGGTTGCGGGCCTCTGGTTTTTTGAAGCGGAAAAAGGACCGGGGCTCATCTATAACAGAGCTAATTGCATAGGAGGCTTTTGTGAAAGCCAAAGACTTGCGCTTGTTGATTACTTCCGATGCGATAAGCGCCTAATGAGCACAACACCTCATTCCAGGGCATGGGCACATGGAGGGGAAGTGGTTTTAAGACTTAGCCCAAGGGGGCTTAAGCCTTAATGCAAAAATATGTATTTTTCATGAAATTTTCAAGTTTTTTCAATGGATTTGGGGGTTTCGGTATAGTTTAAAATTGAGTTTTAAACTATGTAAAGAGGATTTTCACAAACGGGGGAAGGGAAAACATGAAAAGTAGAGGAATTTTATGGAGAAAAATGGGAGCAAACGAAGGTTATTTTTGATTGGAGGAGGGCAAAAATGATGATTTTGCAGTAGTGTTATCTCATGAAATCAACAGAATTTCCGAGTAAAAAATGGAACAGCAGTGAAGATTTGGACAGAGGCATGAGGCCTTCAAGAGTCTTCAAGAGCCAACACTTTTTAGCAATAAAATTTGTTCCTTGAAGGCTCCAAAAAGTTTTAGCCACCTTTTGCTATGACAAATTTTATAGGTGGCTAAAATTTTCTGAGCTAGTTTTGTAGTGGAGGAAGGTTTCCTTCTATTGGTAGGCCATTAAAGGATCCCCTTGGACTTATTTGATATATTTGGCATTAGGCCAAGGTGATTTTATCCCCTACAACACAGTTCATGTCCAGATCTGCGTTATTTTAGTGAGTTGTTGTAGTGGGCAACCCAAAAATGGCCGAAAATGCAAAGTTAAAGTTGGCCAAACCATTTCTGGGTTTGTCTGGGTTTTTCAAGTAGAATCCATGGTTAAAATCCTGCATAATTCTGAACAAGCTAACAACCTTCTGCACATGGTTCTTCTACTCAGAAGTAGTAGTTTCCAGCAGCAGCAGTTTCCTCAACAGCAGTAGTTTGCTTCCCATTGAAGGTATCAACCCTTCATTGAGAGGGTCCTTTTGGAGGAGTTATTTCAAATCTACATCACATTCAGCCACCTCCTTCTATGTGCTTCAGTTGCAATGCATCTTCAACCATAGGGCTTTAGATCCACCATTCATATTTAGTGTATTTCTACAAACCCATCCTGGGTTGTCTTGGAGAAGTGTTGAGGAGCATAGATCTCCATTGCTGGCCCTGTATTAACATGATCTTATCAAATCCCTTTATAGATATATTCTAGTTACAGTATTAGTCAGTAAACTGCATTATTCTTGCTTCAGTACTTTGTGTAGCGGTGTATTACATGTTTTGGGTGCATTTTGGCATTGGAGGCTTCTTTTGCCTATCTTGAGGGGCTTGATCCCCAATATCTTGTACTTATTTAATGTTTTTATACATAATATGTATCTATCATTTCTCTCACGTCTAATGTGTAAATAATTTTTTTTATTTCCATTATTATGAGCTATATTCCTGCTTTTCCCATTTGGGAATATTACAGAATATAGATCCAGAAATCCTTCAAGGCTTTAATCAAGGCTAAAGCTTGCTTCTAAATAATATTAAAGTGAAGAGAAACATCTCTAATGGCTCGACTCAAGAAAGAAATGGGCTATTCAACCAAATCCTTCTTTTGCATCAAAACTATAGCCAAGGTGTGCTCAGATGCAAATTAAAATATTATAAAATCACTAGTATAATCTGGACTAACCAAAACAGGGGTTATAGTTAAAGTGAGATTTACCAAGTTGAAAGACTTCATAGCATCAATGGCCCATTTTACCCTGCTGTCCTTTTTCAATATATTAGTCATTTCACGCAAATTTGCATAAGAAATTCATCTTACCATTGAAAGCTTGTATCTCCTTTTTATTACGTGGAAAATATATTTGTTGAATTTATTTTACTCTCGAAGGATCAATGTGAATGCCATCTTTGGAAATTATATGACCGAGAAGTTTGCCTTCCTCCATGGAAAAAAGACTCTTTCTTGGATTCAGAGAAATTCCAAACTCCTGCATTTCTGAAAAAAAATTCTCAAATGATATAAATGCTGATCATCAAAACTAGAAAACATTGTCAAATTATCTAAATACACCACTAAGAAAAAATATTTCTCATTAGCAAAGGCTATATCCATCACCCGCTGAAAAGTAGCTCCCGCATCCTTGAGTCCAAATAGAATATTAACATATTGAAAGGTCCCCCGCAATGTTGTGAAAGCAGTTTTACCTTGGTCTTCTTCATGTACCAAAATCTGATTAAAACCTGAATAACCGTCAAGCAGCGACATTCATGATGCTCCAACTACCCTTTGTAGAACATGGTCCATCTTAGGAAGGGGGTAATTATCCTTTAATGAAACTTTATTCAAATTCTAGAAATCAATGCACAACCTTATCTCTCCGGTCTTTTCCCTTACCAAAAACAAATTTGAAATCCAATTAGAAAATCTAATTAGAACAATAATACCATATTTATACAATCAATTTACCTCTTTCTCAATGGATGGAAATAGTATTGGATTTATCCTTCTTAACCTTTGTTTGAAGGGTTTTTGATCCGGCTTGATGGGAATAGTGTGTTGAATAACATTTGTTTCATAGTCCTTCAAATATGCATAATCCCATGCAAAAATATGAGAAAATTCAGATAACAAATTGATGTACTTATCTTTTGCCTCGGGAGATAATATTGTCTTAGAGAGCTTAACCATCTTGGGATTGTCTGTTGTTCCAATGTCCACATCTTCCACACCCTTTTCTGTAGGAGTCAATGTTGGTTTTTTGGCCACATGATCCTGACCAAAAAGTTCTTCTAAAGGTATGAGACCTCTAGGAATAATATTATCTTTCAGCTACATTTCATCTGATTGGCTTCTATGTTTTGTTCACTATAATCACAAACATCATCAATAAAAACATATTTGAAGTTTCCTTCATTCTGCAAAAAGCTATTAATTTCTTTTCCATCTCGAAAAACTTTCTCGTACCTTAAGTTATCAAGAACACTAGGTCTATGTTTGACATGAATTTCAAATTTATTACTTGAGTTTATAGGAATTTTGAGATTAATTTCTATTGTAGCAAGAAAATCTGCAATGATATTTTGACTTCTTGGTACCACTGTTAATATATATTTAGGAAACATTTTTAAGATATCCAAGACTGCATTCCTATAAGCTCTCATTCGTGGATGTTTCTCTTGATATTATCCTTTCACCTGCTTTATGACAATCTCAGAATCACCATAAACATAAATTCTTTTGCACCATGTTTCTTCAAAATTTTGAGACCTATGATTGATGCTTCATACGCTGCTTCGTTGTTAGAATAGTCAAAAGCCAATTTATAAGAGCATTCTCTAACATTACTTGGAATTCCACCTGACTTACCAACAGGACTTCAGATCCAAATACCAATACATGCAACTTCTTTACCCAGAGCACCGTCAAAATCCATGCACCAAAGGCCATCTTCATATTCTAGATGTTGAAACTTAACTATTGGTTCTGATTTACTTTGGTTGGTCACCTCATTTTCCTGATCTATACTAATTTTTCGTTCTTCTGAAGGCTCTTCGGAAAAAGTCACCTTCTTTTTTCTTGATCAAGAATTGCTATAAAACTCTCTAAAACTTGTGTACATCCTCTACCACTACTAGCTGATCATTTACATCATTTAAACTATCATCATTATACAAAATAAAAGATTTTAGATCTGTATGTATAGCCTGTATTGGATGGTTTATGGGATTCTCCTTACTAGTTATCATATACTTCATTTTCTTTTCCCGGTACAATTTCCTCAATTGCCTGAAAATAGGAATAGTAGCATAAGATAAGTCAAGTTGTAAAGTACCTTTAAGTTTGGCTCCCCGTGATCTAGACAATAGCATGTCAAACCGAGGCGGTATATCAGCCACCATCACGTCCATTAAAAAATTCTTGGCTGAGATTTGGTCTAAGGAAACCACTAAATCTTTAATGACACCAATTCAATGAACTCTACCAGAGTCAAACGAATACAAATCATGATATGGTCGGGTGATATCCATGCCCATATTTTCCATAATAGCCTTAGGAATTATATTGTGCGAATCCCCAGAATCAAGCATAGCAATATGAATTATGTACTCATGTAGTCTAAGGCTTAAATAAAACGGGGGAACTTCACTCTCTTCTAACTGACAATCTATAGCTCGACCGAAAATGAGCTCACGGTGGTCATCTTCAACATTAACCATATTTGACAAAGGATCAACTATCAACATTTTAGACGCCTATTGTTTATAATGACTATTCTTTACTAATTTTGTCAAAGGAATGGACACTTTCAATTTACCTATTTAATTTTCTAAATTAAAAGTGGTGACTTTATCTACCTCTTTGACAACCGTATCTCTTCTATCACTTTGATCCTTTGTTATATTCTCACTTTTCTGAGTGTCTTTCTCTTTAGTAGCTGAGCTTGTTGATGGATGGTTGATGTTGCTATGATTATGATTTGCATTCTCTTTACCCTTTCTCCGATTATTCAAAAGATCATTCTTTGACTTGACCTCTTTTCTTTTCTGAATAGGATTGACAAGTACATCTCTGCTCCTTAAAGAACATTGTTTCTGTTGTGCGCTCAAAGCATTCATATAACCACACTGGTAATCATCAGATTTAGTTTCCAAATCATCATCATTTGCTAAGATATAGTCGTTATCTTTTGGAGTATCCAAATTTTCAGTATACTCTTCATCTTCACTCAGAAACATGGGAATGCCATTTTCTATAAAGAAATGATTTTTTTCAACCACCAGATCTTCATCTTCTTCCTCTTCCACTCCTTGGACGTAATTCTATTGCAACGGGGTCTGAATATTTTATTGTTCTACTGATAGGTTGGGTACTTTCTACGCTCTTTGTTTGATTCTAAACTATGGTTGTTGTTGCCCTCTGAAATTTGGGTTCGGAGATGTGGTTCTAGTCTATCTCATATAGACAATCGGTCAACCATTATTTCCATAGTTAATATTAATGAATTCATCTTAGCATCAGAAGTAGTTGTCTCCTCCTTCATGGTCACTCTGTTTTTAGATCTCATCCTTTCCATCTTGGCCAAAAAATTTGCTTCCACACTTACAACATTATTTTGCATATGTGCTAAATTTCTAGGATCACGTTCATGCAACTAATATGCCATATCAGTATCAAATCCATCCGTAAATTTTACTAAAGAAAAAACTTCTGGTGGTTTGATACGTGTAGGAAGAGCATTGTGCACTGCATTAAATATCACACAATAATGTTGCACTATCCCACCAAAATTTCTTTTGATGTTCTCATATTCGAACATAATTTGAAGGGGATTTTTATTTTCTTCCCATCTTTCTACAAATTGTCAATGAAAAAATTATAAAGTGTCAATAGTGGCTGCTGGTAGAGCTGTGAACCATTTTCTCACTTCCCCTCCCAGACTCTATTCAAACAAACTCATCTTCACATCCTCAATATAAATTTCATGAAGATCAAAGAAGTCATTCGTCTTATCTACGTACTTTTGTGCTGTCATAGACTGAGTATTTTCAAACAAGGGGATTTTTGTTTGTAATTTTGGGGCATAGCACCCGGGCTCTAAGGGAGAACAAGGGGGGAAATATTTTGCAGCCATGATGACTGGAGGTGGAGGATTTATAACAGAGATTTGGGTGTTGGATGTAATCGAGGGAGGATTCGTCACTGATTGAGTAGTGTGAATAGTAGATGAAGTGACGGTAGAAAAAACTGAGATCTGAGGCCTGTTTGTCACCCAAGCATTTACCTGTGAAGAATAGTTCTGCAGATCTTTAAGAACTTGTAAAAGTTGTGACCCTGATTGTGAATCTGATTGTGAATGTGAAAACAGATCTTCAACAGGACTATGAAATGAAATGGAGGAATCAACAATTGTTTTTTCAATCCAACTTAAATACTTTCTCCAGAATAATCTTTGTTCAAAATTTACATCAAATTCATATCTTGCAAGTTTTATAACTTTCCAAGGAATGAATTAGCTCTGGGAACGTAACTTCTCTCTGTTTGATTTCCGGCTGAACTAGATGTCTCAACAACAGTTTTATCTTTTCGTTTTGTGTTCTCAGGATCACTAATAATGGTGGGAAGACTCAGATCGGGATTGGATCTAGTCTATCTTTTGGAAGCCAATATGTCCAATTTCAAAAACAAATTTTCACTTTACAAAATTTTCAATTCAGCCTTTGAATAAACTCTAAACTTACCATAAACAAGTTTAAGAATTTCAATGAAAACCTACTACTAGGGTTGATATGATCTCACTTTTATTCCCCAGTATGGTCGCCAAAATATTATCACTCGGATTGAACCTTAGGGTGAGAAAGGCAATTCCAAGGTAACCTTAAACAACACTTAACCAAGTAGCTAGCCCTACTATGCCAAGAGAGGGCTCTCTCTTTAAGGATCACAACCAAGATGACTGAAAAAATAAGATATTAGGATAGGTATATTAGCTTAGAGTTTTGATTTTGATTGTGTATGGTTTTTCTGGATCAGGAGGAGTCACACAGTCAAGGCAAGGAAATTATGTCCAGATTTGCATGGTGTTTTATAGGGCAAGGTAGGTACAGTGGTTTATAACTTTATGGTTTTTATGATGGGATGATTAAGATAGATGAGGAGCTAGAAATGGCATGGTGAACTCATGATTTCTTTCTAAACTGAAGAAATTACAAATTATGAATGTTTACCCAAAACAAAGCATGGAAATTATGGATTCTGTCCATCTAACTTGAAAACATTCATTCAATAGAAATGAAATGATGGATTAAATACACAAAAAATTCTAACATATCAGTACAAGGGAAGAAACTGAAACTAAACACAATACCACATGGATCCCATAAAAATAGCTGCAAATTTGATTAATGTCCAGGCCAAAACTGATACAAAAGTATGTCCTTGAGAAGCCAAACCTCCAAAAGAGTCCAACCATTACAATTACTAAGAAAATACATCATATATACCTCAAAACCACTCTCCCTAGCCTGAAGGAGTCGAATCCATGAGATAGGAATCAATTTCACCTACTTCCAAACAAGAAATTGAAGACTAGGAAGACCCAACAATTTTCCTCTAAAAGAGAGGAAACTGATTCATTTGACCTCTAGAAGACTCACCTAATGTATCTACCTTAGATGAAAGTCAAAACATGACATTTACATTCACTATGACCATTCACATCAATAATTGCTTCATTTCCCAAGTAAAGAGTCAAACTGGAGTGAAACTTCAAAAGTTGTTGAAGATGGTGAAAATGCAAATTTCTAGGCAAACACGCAATGCCCATATAGAAAAAATGACCTCTTTTTCAAGAAACTTTTGAGTGCCTTCCAGGTGTCCAAATCAGCTCCAAGATAGTTCATTGGAAATCTCTCTGAGTCTAGTTTCCATATATGCCTCCAATTTTCAAAATGGTGCTCATTTGACCTGTCAAAAATTCAATCTCCCAAGACTGGTAAACGCGCAGCGACTAGGTCAAAAAGGAGGCATAAACATGAAAATTTGGTGGTTTTTTGCACTTTTGAGGGACCAATTCTCCTCCAAATTTTCTAAAACTTGCTAATTTTGATGTATTAATAATTTTGACCATGATGGCGGTGTCCATTTTTCATTTGGATTCCCCAAAAAAGAGAACAGCGCCCAAGTAGCTGCACGTTTGGCAAAATTTCTGTGTGCCAAAATTACTCAAAAAACCAAAAATGCACTTAAGTTCCAAGTGTGCCAAAAATTTGCCAAAAGTGTGAGGATACTTGCTTCCAAAGTGCTTGAGGCATGAAGAGACACCTCAGTAACTATTTCTAACCTCTCCTTCTCCTTTTTCTTGGTCAAAGTTTGAATTTTTGCATGGGCTAGTTTGAGCTTAGCCCTTGCAATTTTGTTCCTCATGGCGTAGTGCTTTTCCATTTTCCTATGAATTTCATTGTCCTTGCTCGCCTTCTATAGCAATCTCTCTAGATGAAAATTGGCTCTATCAAGCCATGAATCCCTGTCCTTGATAATCTCTAGGGCAAGAAGCTCACTTGGAGAGAGCTGCTATGCCAACTCAGCTTCTCTCTATATCTCAAGGTCTAGAGATCTTTTTAGACCTCTAGTCCTTGGTCTCTGTCTTGGAGGTTCACCCTCCTCATCATCAATCTCACCAAATCTGTCCAAGGTCTCCTCCAGCAAGGCCTTATCCTTTTTTGCCTCTCTTTGTGCTTTGATGGTCCTGACCTCATTAATAATATGCTTGGTCTTCAGTAACTGATTTTCTTGCTCAAGAAAATTAATCACATACTTTGCTCTATCAATATTAGATTGAAGTCACTAATCTTTGCTTCTTTACCTTTGATTTCTGCACTGATTATTCTTCCCTCATCCTCCTCATCTAGATCAATCAGCTAAAACTCCTACTCTGTTTCATGTTTATTCTCCTGTTCATCAATTATTGGCTCTTTAGCCTTTTCCTTGCCTTTGTCCACCTATTTTGCTGATGAAGAAGGCATGGTCCCTTTCACTCCAATTAAAGCAAACACATGCCTTTGGCCCCTGTGACAGGTCTTGGGAAATGGATCGACATCAATCACATTAGCCCAAGTTGCCTCAATGTCCTTCTCACTGCTTGATGACTCAGTATCATGATGTAATGATGAAGGGTTATGGAAAGGTGAAGAAGTAGGATCAACATGAGGTGAATGCATATGACTAGGTGATGATGTATGAGAACAGGCTGAGATGGAGGAGTGGATATGGGAGGATGATATGATGAAGGGATACTTTGCTCATACTGACTAGGTGGGGTAGTGAAGACTTCAATTGCTATGAATGTGTCCCATGGGATGTTATTTTGCTCAAGCTGATGCATGACTATCATCTTGATGAGGGAGTGATGGAAAATACTCTCCATTTGAGGATTATAATCCCTCTTTTGTACAATGTATGCCATCTTGTCAATGTTTCGAGAGAGATAGTAGGGTATGTGAAGCATTCTCACTCTAGTGAAGTGCATGAGGAGTTAGATATGATATTAATAGAGTCGAGAAAACCTCCCATGCCAAGTGAAGTATTTCATGATTATTTTCATCATAGGGACATATCGGTGAAGAAGATGTGAGAAAGGGAAAATGGTCTTCTTGTCATCCTTCTATCTAGGTTTGAGATATGGTTCATAGTAGCTCTAATCAAGGTTTCCTTGTTTAAACCATTTCTCTCCCACATTAGGGATCCCTGTAGCATCTTAAATAGAATTTGTAGACATGGTAAAAGTGACCCCATCAAGAGTGACCTGCCTATCATGAATATTTGTAATGAACAATCTTGTCAACATAGAGTGATAATAAATCTGTTGCACTTTCTCACAAAACTCTAAACGACCAACATGTTTAAAACATGACACAGTAAGAGGAGAAGCCATGAGCTCCTTTGTGGTTACTGGTTCATATCTGATGATTTCCCTCCTTTTTGGTTATTTTTCTTTAGTGTTTGTTCCTCACTCACACTTCTGTCCTCCTCTTTAGACATTTTGAATTTGAAGGCTTTGGAAACCATAGGGTAAATGGAATGAGATGAATGGAGTGAGAGGTGCGATGAATAGCTTAGGAAAATGGAGGGAATGAATGTAAATGAAAACCTAGGTCTATGAAAACCCTAGGATTTAATAACATTTATGATTTATATGTGTTTAGGGACATGAATATGGATATGGTGCATGAAAAATGGGAAGGAAATGAAAGCTAGGTTTTAATAGCAATAAACACTTCAATTTTTTTATGGAACACCAAATATATAAGAAGAGAGGTGTATTTACGGTCCACTTACTGATTTAAAGCTTTTTGAAGAAATTTTTGAGGAAATGAATCTTGCTGGAGGTTGTGAAACCTTTTGAAACCCTCTCTATGTAAACACGCAACGTTTTGGAGGAACGCACAGAGCACGGGCAAACGCGCAGTGCCCGAGTGAAAATGCACAACGCTTGTGTAAATTGGTCAGGATTTTTCAAGCAAACGCACAGTGCCTCTGGGTAAATGTGCAACTCCTAAGCAAACATGCAGCGCCTGGGTGAAAACGTGCAACGTCCTTGAATTTTTCTCAAAATGCTTAAAAAATGTAAAATTTTCTCCTCTGCTGGAAACTTCTGATGGCTGAATGGATGCAATGAATTTCTTTGAGGTGTTTTGAAAGGATTTATAGCATATTGGATTTGAAATTTTAATTTGAATCACCCACTTTTCTAATGTTCATTTTTCCCTTTGGACTTTGGCTCTTTAAGTTTCCGAATTTTTGGCATTGCAAGTTGATCAAACATGGAGTTTGGCTTTCTTTTCTCCACTTAGGCCAGATGATTGCAGTGACAGCTTGGGATTTAATTTATTACATGTGAGAACATAAAATTACATTTGGAAAAACATAAATAAATTACATAATGAATTTTATATCAAAATGAAATTTTGATATAAAAAACATTAAACTGAAAAAATACAACTTTGAAAGTATGATAATTATATCATGATGATCTTATTTAGTCCCTCTCATCTATGTGATGACTTCATCTGAAATGAAAGAGTGACCTTGACAAATATAAAAACCTAATGACCTAATGGGATTGCTTTAGACCTGACTTTCATGAATGAATTTTTGACTTAAAAGACCTCCAAGTGAAAAGAGAATTTCTATAGGTGTTTTTATGCTTAAGGATACATGAGAATGAGTTAGCCAATATGATCTTGAGGGAGAATGAGGCTTGATTACAAGGAAAACCACAAGTGGTACAATTTTATATCATGACCTAATGGAATGATGGAAAATTTCTTCAAAGTGGGTCACATAAGATGCACATGGAAAATGTATTTTGATCCCTGGTGGAAGTATGCAAATACTAATAGTAACAGTGAGAACACTCTTTCTTCAAACAGATGCTTCAAAAAAAACCTCCCACAAGAAAAAATATTCACCTTCGACGAATCGCTTCTTGGAAATGGGCTTCAACAGCGAGGAAGATATTTTTCTCATACAACAGGATTTGTTCTTGAATATTGAAAAATATTATAGTTTAGATGTCTTCATCTTCTCACCTTTTATTTAACAAGGGGGGAATTGATGGTCATTTTCAAGTTTCAAAGATAAAGCAAGCAAGCCTAAGACACAACCTAAACCTGCTTCATGAGCCTGCAACCAAAGACAACCATATCCAAATTCAAATTTGTAGCTAGAGATAGAGAACCCCCTAAGCATGCCTTTGGTTGGCGGCCTTCCTTAAACCACCGAAGATTGTAGACCTCATTTTTGAGGTTGAAGGTCTCCCTCTTCGAAACATTAAGGAGCACTTCCTATGGCAGAAGACTTAAGCTTCTTGCCATATTTGGAAGAGTTTTGTGAAGCGCACTAAGCATTACTTTGGTTGGTGGCCTTCCTTAAACCACCACAGGCTGTATACCTCCTTTCTTCCATGTTGAATATCTCCCTCTTCAAAGCAGTAAGGAGCACTTCCTCTAGTAGAAAACCTCAACTTCTTGCTAGATTTGGAAGAGTTCCAAGAACTGCACCAAGAGTTTCACTCTTGGTGCTCATCCTTAAACCACCACTGGTTGAGACCTCGATTTCTCTCACCTTATTCCATCATCTCATAGAGAAAATTCAACTTATTGTTGTCATACATTGTTGTATTTTTGTATTAGAGCTCTCTTCTTGGACTCGTGTATACCCCTTTGGATTAATGGTGGGAATGTTGGACACCTAATCTGATAAAGTTTGTTGTGGGATGTGAATAGTTACTAGAGTCCAAGAGATCACTTGGTATATGAAGACCAAGGGTTACAAGAATATAATATTAATATAAATATTCATTAATAGAAAATATATTCATGTTTATATTATCTGTTTTCTTCTCCATGTGTGTGTTTAACAATTCCATTCGAAATATTGTATGGAATGGACCCCAAGGGAGTGTATGAACTAAGAAATTTAGGACATCATGAGTTTAGGAGTGCATATGGTAAATATTTTATAGTAAGTATGCAACAATTGGAAGAAAGAGTTAAGCAACAATTACATGAGAATAACAAAATCACAAACTGACAGTAGTAATGATATATGATATTAAAATTTGATGACCTGGTAATGGTATATTTGAGAAAAGAGAGGCTTCTTGTAGGGACATATAACAAACTTAAGCCCATAAAGATTGGTTTATGTAAAAACATTTGAAAAAAATCTTCATGAATTGGAACTCTTTAAGGACATTGGAACATAACCAATTTTTAGTGTAGAAGAACTACATCACTTTAAGGAATCAAACAATATTACAATATGCACCTGTAAGTGATGAATATCATACTAACAAGTGGAACAAGAAACTTCCAACAATATTGGGTTCTAAGGTAGTTAAGAAAACCATAGGTAAAGAGTATCTTTAGTATTTGGTTAAATGGAAACATGAACATCTAGAAGATGACACATGAATGATATAAAAGTATATTACCAAGTACAACACAAGTGTTGACTGGGTAATAAACAACTCATTTCTTCCTTAGGAGTCTAATGTAGGTGAATCTACAAGATAATATCATTAGTGACCTTTTGGGTCAAAAATTATTTACTAAGGGAGTTGGTTCAGTAATTTATTTACTAAGGGAACATGATTTTTCTAAGCCAACTAATTTGTAATATTTTTAGTCGTAGTATAAAACTAATCTATGTAGTTAGAAGGGATGTTACCAAATTCCTATCCAAGAGAGAAATCTATCTAATTTAGAGGAATTTTAGAAGTTAGCTATCGAAATTGTTGAATTTTGTTTAGAAGAGATTTGATGTTCTTCCCTATCATAAAATGGATGAGAAGATATTCTTAGCTGGAGAGATATGGAGAGAAGAGAGGCAATAAGGGAGAGAAAGAAAGAGAAACAGATAGCACAAAAAGAAGAGAGAGAGTGTGTTTTATCTTTATCTTTCTTAAATGTAGTTTGAGCATGCATTATAGAATGTATGTTTTTCTAGATTGACCAAGTGAGCGTAGAGTGGTGAGGTTCAAGTCTCAACAAAATAACACTTAACACAATCTCACATTTCTAGTATTGTGTGAGTTGAAAGAGATGAATGCCTTTCTGATCAACCTTTTCCATCTATCGACCACTAGGGTGTTGGAGATAACATCGAGTGTGGCAAGAAAAACCTTTAACGAGTCAATCTAGGTGATATCACTCTTGCATATAGACTCTAATTGAAGTTATTTTTGCGATGTTGGAAATATATTTTGTGTATATAAAAGTGTTAGAGGTGTGGCATTTAGGAAAAAAATTCTGACCGTTAAAAAAAGTCACTTAATGCTTCAAACTGCAAAAAAAATTCAGATACAAATTTTCCAAATTAAGATCGGTTAGTAAAAATGGTCCTATGAGTTTATTCCTCCACTTTTTCTACTCTAAAAGTACTAAGACGGGAAAAAAATAATATAACAATCTAATCTAGAGCAATCAATATGATTAATAGAGACAACCATGGTTAACATGTGAATCATGGTCCACCAGAGTCAACCACAATCATCTATAGATAAGTGTTTACTACCCCTATCTACTATGTTCAACCATAGTCAATCATATGTTGAATAAGGTCAACCATGGGGGATTTACCTTGTCAATCAATATGTTAACATGTTCATTTATAAAGGGGCTTCATCATTTGTGAAAAATAGCATCAATATATTGTAGATATTGGGGTTTTGGAGAGAAGGGGGATTGACATGTGGGGTAGGGTGAAATTATAGGTATTAAATATCATGAATATATTGTAGATATTGGGGTTTTGGAGAGGAGGGGGATTGGTAGGTGGGGTAGGTGAAATTATAGGTATTTTCTTTTGCTAAGCCTGGAGAGGGGGAGTGGGGGGCAACTTGTGGGCTAGGAGAAATTATAAGTATTAAGGGGGTGTAAAAAGGGGTATTCAACAAGAAAATTTTGGAAGCTTTTTATCAATATCTAATGATAATAGGTACTCTTTCATATGTTGTGACATAGTTTGACTAGATGAAAACGTGATAGATCAAAACCATAATCAACTTTGTTCACCCGTACACAAAATATACTAATCAACACCATTAATATCATTTTCCACTTAATACAAAATTAACATATACAAAATATGAAATATGAAAGATAGAAAACCACAAAGAACATGTAACACTAACAAAATCAATTGTATGCAGGTTGTCTCGTCCATGGTAGTACAAATTGCTCGTAATTTCATACAAGTAACGGCTAAACAAATGAATTGTATGCAAGTTGTCTCGTCCATAGATATACAAGTTGCTTGGAATATCATACAATTTTAACGTAAGAATATGAAAACGAATTAGTGGTACAAACAGCACGAGACATCATACAATTCTAACGTGTGAATATGAAAACAAATTACTGGTATTCGAAGAGATTAAAAAACGGTCAGTTTAACGCTCCCATGCCTCTATAAAAATGAAGTAATTAACAACAAGACCAGAGAAGAAGCCGATTTCTGTGAAGTGGAAATGGATCGAATCAACCCCGACCGGCTTCAGGAATCCCTTCATCGGGTCGTAAAAGGCATTGCGGAGCTGATGGTGATGGTGCCCGGTGCAGAGACTGCTGGACATGAAGAAACGCAGCAGGTCAATCCTGGAGAAGCAAATATAGATGCAGAACAGAATGGCTGTGCTGGATTGAATATAGAATGGGAGGGGATCTCCCTCCATGAAGATGAAAAGAAAAAATTATATGCAGATGTTAAAGAAAAGAATGAAACCCTAGTCTCGAATCCAGATATTTCCGATGAAGAAAAGCATGAAACCCTAGTCTCGAATCCAGATATTTCCGAAAAAGAAAAGAATGAAACACTAGTCTTGAATCCAGATATTTTCTCGAATCCAGATATTTCCGATAAAGAAAAGAATGAAACCCTAGTCTCGAATACAGATATTTCCGATGAAGAGAAGAATGAAACCCTTGTGTCGAATCCAGATATTTCCGATGAAGAGAAGAATGAAACCCTTGTGTCGAATCCAGATATTTCCGATGAAGAAAAGAATGAAACCCTAGTCTCAAATCCAGATATTTCCGATAAAGAAAAGGATGAAACCCTAGTCTCGAATCTAGATATTTTTTCCGATAAAGATAAGAATGAAACCCTAGTCTCGAATCCACGTATTTCCGATCATTTTCCTGCTTCGGACACCGTTTCTTCTATTATAGATTTGCTACCGAGCGAAATTGAAACGATCCGAACGAGGGAGCGGAAGCCAATAAAATTTCAGTATCACAGGCGGAACCGGCCCATTGCGCGCGTAACTCAGAGCGAGCAGAGCGACAAGAGGACGAAGCATTTTCGAGAAGCAAGTCACAACGACGTGACAAAGATCCCGTGATAATAGACTTCAAAATGTTTATTATATGTTTGGGTTTTGCTCACACGGTACATTGATATTCTTCGTTCAAACCATGAGTTATGTATTGCATTTTTCCTTGAAATGAATCCTACGAATTCTTTCCTTGATATTCATCCCTGTTTCATCTTCTACTGTTATTTTTCTGTATTCATATTTCAATTCATATATGAGACACATGGTAGGATTGCAGATTTCTTAAATATTTGGATATTGGAAATTGTATGGTGTTTGACTTTTGTGTTCTTATGTTATATAAGATTGTAAAATATTTTCAAAATCTATAATTTAAATAATTATTTTCTTTTATTTATATAATTTTTTCTAATTAAAAAAAAAAAAACTTAATTTCTAATTGCAAAATTCTAAAAAGTTTCGGTACTAATTTAATGAAAACCAGTATAATTTTCTTGATAATAATATGTTCTTGATCGCAGTGATAAATGAACTTAAAAGATTTTAGTTCTAATAATTAGGTGAATAATTTGTTTCCTTATTTACATAATTCAAATTTAGAGAGGCATATTGTAATTGGCTAACTGTAACATTTTATAAAATAGCTATACCTAGTATAATAACAACCAATATAACATGGTTCAAATCTAGAAAGACATATTTGAAAAGCATATTGTAATTGGCCAATTGTAACATTTTATAAATTAGCTATACCTAATATAATAACAATAACCAATATAACAGAAGCTACCTATTCTCCAAAAATTCTCACCATGTCAAGAAAATTCACATTAATTACTCTAAACTAATTTATTTTAATATCAAAATTAAAATTTGTAGCGAACATTGTTTTCTTCAGTGGGCCATATTTTTTCTATGTATCTATTATTTTCATTAAATAGCATATAACCTTAAAAATCGATATGCCACATGTGGCTTTAGAATAGGCAACGTTATTGTAAAATATCCTCATGTCAGTGCATTTTAACCGGTATATCATCTTTAGGATTTATTGGGAGAGCTTATTTTTTTATCTTCCTTAAATTTTAATAAATTATTCGAGGAATAGCAAAATACTCAAAACATTTGAGCTTCCTAATCATTAAAACTGTTTCACAATAAATGTTTAGCACATACGCACAAGCACAATTCAATGCAATGCCAAAATAGTTTCTATTTATATTTTGAATTAGGGTAAAAAATTATGTTATACATTAAAGGATTTGTGGATAGAATGCGCCATATTTTTTTTATTTATATCATCTCAATAGAATAAAGAGTGATAAAAGATGTTATTTATATCATCTTCGTAGAATAAAAAGTGATAAAAGGTGTCCGTGCACATTTTTGTTTATTAAATTTTAATGAACTTGTTATTTTTTTAAAGCTAATATTAGCTAATCATGGAAATTTATAGAGATGATTTATACCAATTATTTTACATTTTTTTAGATTATTGTAAAATGAAAATTACAGTAGATAATTGTGCTTTTGCTAAGAAAGATTTTTTTTTTGTTAATTTGGTAGTACCTTGTTATTTTCTATTTATCATAAAAAAAAACAGGTTACTGAGATAGTAAGTTGGTGACCTCAACATGTCCGGAGGAAACCAGGGTTTTTGGCCACCTTAATGCATTAAAAGCTAACCAAAATTGGAAATGTTTCATTCTTCTACTTCCGCATTTGCTAGTTCACTATTTAAAACATTATCAAAATAGAAACTTAAAACTATGGCACTATCCAAAATAAACATTATACACAAAAAAGCAAGAACTTAAAGTGGATTTCTATCCATTTGAGGAATCAATTGGTGTTGGGTCCTTCGTTGTGGACCCAGGCATGTCCGCTTGCTGCAGTTGTTGAATATGCTTTTCAATTCGTCCAATATGGTCCTCAATTCGTCCGATGCGACCTGTCACTTGATACTGAGTCACATTTAGAAGCTGGAGTTGAGTATCAATATCTTGAAGCAATTCCATCATTTTTGGTTCTTGAGTCTCATTTCTTGGATGAAGGATTTGGATAGCGTTAGCAAGAACACACTTCATAATCTAGTATGTATGAACTATTTGATTGAACAATGAAAGACGACCTCTAGTGTTGTGAGGATATGTGATAAAGTCCATAATTTCCGCTTCTACTTCATTGTCTTCTTCATTGCTTTGAGTTTCTCTTTCCCAACCATGTATTACCTGCCTAAGTTGAGATGGATTTCCAATGGAGTATACTCATGATATATTCTCTAAAACCTCTTGTTTTGTCTTCGTAACTCGCTTTCTGAATTCTGGTTCAGGTTTAATCATATTATGTTTTCCTTTATCTTGATTTCGAGCCACGCTATGTTTCGTCTGCGTCTTCACCATTGTTCTATATTGTTTAATTTTTTTATTTGAATCTATATTATCAACATTAGATCCTCTATGACGGAAGAGGAAATTTTTAACAGTTAATCTACCTATCTCCTGACCAACATCCTGTCGAAACTGGAGTTGCTCCTCTTGACTGAAATTATGCCGAAGTCCGAAAATATTGCCACAACAGAAATTAGATTGGACATATAGACAGACCCAATAATAACCCACTGGAATAAGTTTAACTACCCTCCATATGCCGTTTGGATTTTCGTAATTACTAGGATTACATTTAAAACAAAAACAATGAACATGTAACTCACTAAATTGCGACTTAAGAGAAGAGGAAACCCAAGTTTGTAAACACCTACCATTCCCAACGCATAAATAATATTTGAAGCAGCGAGAATTCGTATTGTTGACCGAAACCCTGAGATAGTAAATTAAATTACTGGTTTGAAAAAGGTCTCTAAAGAACTGAAAACAAACTCTACCCTTAAGGTTCTCATACCCAGTGGCTATTTATTTTGGGAATTTTTGAGTAGAAGTACGAAACTCTATCAGGCCATTCCTGACCGAGATAAAGGAAATATAGAACGAAACTTAAAAAGCTTTTGTAAAGCACAGACATAAACCATGCAAATAAATATACCAAAGGTGTTGGTAATGAGAGCCTGGAGGCCTACCAAGAAATAAATTTTCATAATCATCAGGAATACATAGACTTAACCCATGCAAAGTGACATTGCTAAGGTGCTGGTAAAACGGACCGGGGGGGCTACGAAAACAGGGTTCTATTTTCAAATGAACCCCCTCTACTGTTACATACAAACCATGAAAAATAAAAAAGCTAACAATGACCATCAATTCCTCTGCAACCCCTGTAGAAACTCCTTCTTTCATAGTCAGATTATTAACAAGGAAACCGAATTTTAGAATTAGAGTGGCGAGAACTAGTACATACCCAATAATTTTCCTCCCACTATGCTGAGCTTCCCAAGCCCTCTGTCGCTGCTCTTGTCTGAGTTTCCTCTGTTGTTTGAGAGATAATTTTACAATAGCCCAAACTTACCTTATTTCTTAACCTACTCCGCAACTGGCATACCTTCCCATTCTCTGCCTTGCATTGATGACTTGGGACGACTTGCATCATAACCATTTCATGAGGCACGTGCGAGTACCACTACCTCCACATGGGGTTATTCAATACATGATGGTCAGCTGATAAGAAAATAATATCTACATTGTACTTCATTATGGATATTCATGTTCTCTTAAGTATAGATTCAATAGGCATTTTATATAAATAATCTTTTCATGACGTACTCTACAAGTGAGAGTGGTTCGTAAAATATATGTACACTCTCGTCTTACTCATTCAATTCTAACCCTTATTGCAAGTAACATTCTAGAATTTTTTTGTTGTGAGTATTTCTTATAAAATATTTATCATATTTTTAAGTTAGATTGTACAGTCTAGTAGGAAGGAGATGTATAGTTGTTTTGGTTTAATTTATGTGGCTTGACATTTATTATTAGGGAGATGTGTAGTTCCTTTAACTAGTTAAATTGATAATTATTTCTTTAAAAAAAAAAAATCTAATTAAAAATATTATTGGAAACAAAATATACATAATTAAAAGTATTATAAATTGGCTAATAATAATAATAAGTATCATAAAAAATTAGTAATCTCACTATCATCATTTTAATTTAGTAGAGTTCCTTGTTGATACTAAAACTCAATATGGATATGTGGAAAAAATATTTCTCTCACAAAATAATAAATAAAATATTTTGGTACCCATTTTAGCATGCCTTTACATCAATTTGACATAGATAAAGTAATTAAAGAAAAAAACAAGCTTATATTCTCATTTTCTAGAACAAATAAAATGTATAATTCTTAAACTTTATAAATAAAAAAAAAAATAATATAAAACATAAATAAATTATTTGTCTATCCTAATATATATATATATCTAAAAGAAAAAAAAAATATTCTATTGTTAGAATATAAGTAGCTTTGTCCTGGGAAATTTACCATTAGAGGAATTATCAGTGCAATAATTTTACAAGAAATTATTCATTTTCATAGTCTTAAAATTAGGTAAAGACTACAAAAAAGAAAAAGAAAAAATGAATAGCATTTTTAAAAATGGAATTTCATTCTATTTATTTCATGCTCATCCCATAACTCCTACTATCCAAAAGATCTATATATAAGCACAATGTTTCATTTCCCTATACATATGAGAAAAACATGGTGATTCAAAAGTCTCCATTTGAATATTGAATTAATTTGAGACATTGACCTCATATTTTTTGTATTCGAAATCTATTACAATTTTTTAATCAACCATGACCTGTATTTTTTTATAGACCATGAAGTCAATATATATACAAGAGTGTCTAAAGACCTATAAATTTAGTGTTCATTGGAGGCATTTGAGGAGGTAATGGTGGTTTTTATATAAATACAATACCACTCTTAGATCACATTATGGGATCTCCTTGGTTGCTGCCATCAGAGAAACCCCATGCAATATATTTATCTATTTCTGGCCTAATTGGCATTTGAATCTTCATCTCTTGAGGCTCCATTCCTAACTCCTTGAGCCGTTTACCAATGAGTCCTTTTATCACTTCACATGGAATGAGTTCGTCATGGAAGATGGCTTGATTAGGAACCCGCCAAATATTATTTACAATAGTAGAAAAATTTTTGGAAATTTTTCGTGGAATGATCTACCCCTGAATCCTAACTATAATATTCTAAATATGAAATATTCTATTGTGATAAGGAGGGAGAAAATATTGAATACAAGATACACTAGGTTTTACCTATATAATGAATACCAAACACTCTCGGTTTTACCTACATAATGACACACGATAAATATGTGTGAGATGGATTCAACCTCTACATGACATAAGGCACAATAATTAGGCCCACACCATCCTTTTTATATTAGTTTATCACATGACAGTAATTTGTTGGATAAAGCTAGCCACAAAGATATTTTACTATGAGGCTATTCAAGGATATTTTCAAGGAAGGAAGGCCTTACAATATAGGTTAGTTGTGTATTCCTTGGAAATGGGATTTTTTTACCAAATCAAATGATACAGGTCATATTCAAATAGATGAATAAAGGAGGAAAGCAACACCCTTAGACAATCATTCCAATCATTCCATTTTGTAGCTTCCAACTTGGGAAGAGCTAGATCTTCCATTTATTTGGAGGATTGCCTTCCTAATAGAATATCGGGTTGAGACTTCACAATTTCTAAAATATTTGTCCCTATAGATCTTATCATATTAATGAAATTTGAGGATAGTATGAATCTCTCACCTCGCCTAGCTCAAGTATCCATCCCTACTTGAAAAAAATGTCCCTTCCCATTCTTCCATACTATCCAATCCATGAGAAAATGAAATGATTTAGTAAGGGATGTCCATACAATGAAAGAATTTTTACAATACTTGTTCAGATCACTATTTGATTCTAGCATTGGATTTATCCCCTAAATACTTGCACTGTAGAGAGTTATAGAAAAGGGAGGTGTTGGTGGTCAAACATGAAAGACTATGAGAAACCATGGATTAGATATATATATATATATATATATATATATATATATATATATATATATTATTGAGGCCCCAAGCCCCCAAATAGTTTAGTCTAGCTACACAGGCCGAAGACATAAGCAGAATCACTTTTGATACAACTTTATCTATCCACAAGAACCTAAAACTAAGTTCTCTTTTTATTTACTATTCCTTTGGGGATCAAATAAATTGATGTACATAATATTCGAATGCTTTCAAGGAATAATTTAACCAATACCAAGCACCCACCACTTAATAACCCACCTCTCGATATAATATGAGGTGTTTATACAACAATGCACTTTTAGACATTTTTGTAAAGGAAAAACTAGTCCTCATATCTATAATGTTTACCCTTTAATATAGAGCCCAAGTATTTGATGCATTTTTCAATTGTTTTTACCTAAAAATAGAAGTGGTTGTGAATGCAAGTAGAAGAGACCTTTGATAGGTTATAAACGATCATACAGTATTTTTAAAATTAATTACCATTCCTGTAATTAGGGTGAAATGATCAAAAATCTACTTGAGAGCCTAAAAATATAAATTTTTGTCTGAAGTAAAAAGGAAAAAACATGCACATAAAGGAAATGGGATATGGAAATAGTATTAGAGATTTTGATGGCTTTTACCTCTCCTCTATCAATTTAATTATATATAATTTATCTAAGAGCTTCCAAGACTAGATAAAAAAGGAGGGGTGAGAGAAGAAATCCCTACCTTGAGTTCTCTGGAGACATTAAAAATTTAGGAGGGAAAACGATTGATTACAATCATACAAGTTTTCAGTTGGATACATCCCATGATTTATTTTACTCTCTAAAGATTCATTCTAGGTTGAATTATCCCAAGCCTTATGAACATCCAATTAACGTATTCATATGCTTTGGAGAATCCTATCTTAATGGTTGTCACACTAAATTTCTTAGTCTTTGAGTATATAATAGAACTTGGAGAAAAAATGAATTATCAGTCCCATATTATGGGCCTCGACACTTCCTTTTTGCATGCTTATGATTTCAAACATATGTTCATCCTTCGAAACATCAATAGACAAATATTCATTCATTTCTTCCCAGATGGAGGCATGAAATAAGGATAATGTATCTTACAAGAATTGAAAGAGAAAATGTGGAGCAGAGATTTCTCTTCTCAATATTAAAAAATAGTTGAATAGATTACAATGTAAACATGAATAATAAATGACTAGAGTAGAACTCGAATAAACTGGAGTAAAAATGAAGTGTCTATGACACCTAGCAGAAAAGAGAATTAAATGTAATGACACCTAACAGACAGTGAGATTAGTATCTCAACATCCCCTCCTAATCTCGATTGTTACAAGTGGAGGCACTGACAATGCCTAATTTCTCAATTTGAAATTCAAATACATTCTTTCTTAATGGCTTTGTAAAAATATCTGCAAGCTGATCTTTGGAACCACAAAAAGAAAGTACTATGTCCCCATTATTGAGAAGTTCACGAATGAAATGAAAACATGTGTCAATGTGCTTGCTCTGTTTGTGAAAAACATGATTTTTTGATAAATAAATTGTTGAAATGTTATCACAGTAAATTGGTGTTGGCTCCTTCTGAATATTTGAAATATATTTCAATAATCTTCTCAACCACACTACTTGACAAGATAGTTAATTTGCTGCTACATATTCTTCCTCTGCAGAAGATATTGAAACGATTGACTGTTTCTTGGATGCCCACGAAATCAGATTGGTTCCAAGATGAAAAACATACCTCACTTACTTTTGTGATCATCTAAACTCCCCACATAATCATTGTCTATATAACCTGAAAGTGAACAATTTTCGAAATGTGTGTAAAAGAAGACATAATTTATGGTCCCTGTAATATACCTTAATATCCTTTTCGCAACCTTCCAAATATTTGGTGACTACGTAAACCTAGAGACAAAACTTGCTGCAAATATAATATCAGTTCTAGTTGTAGTGAGATACAACAAACTACCAACTAGACTTTTATACAATGTGTCAACGGGTGGTGCTACCTCTTCTTTTTTGAGTTTAGTACCTTGAGAAATTGGTTTATCAACTCATTTGGAATTGGTCATTCTGAACTTTTGGATGATGTCAGTAGCATATTTTTGTTGTCCAACAAAAATTCCATTAGTAGATTGGTTAATTTCAATGCTTAAGAAATATTCCATGACTCCTAGATCTGTCATATCAAACTCTATTTGTATTTATTTTTCGAAATATTGTAACATCATATTTCCTATATAGATAAGATCATCTACATAAAGGCATATAATAATAATTTTACCTTCATGATACTTGGTATACAAAGTTGGTTCATGGATGCTTTTGGAAAAACCAATTTTTGTGAGATAGGTTTTGATGTGACTGTACCAAGGTCTTGGATCTTGTTTAAAACCATACAAATCTTTCTTCAATTTATATACTTTATGATCCTATCCTGGCACTTCAAAACCAGGAGGTTTCTTTACATAAAATTCTTCCTACAATATAACATTTAGGAAGGCATATTTTACATCAAGTTAATAGAATTTCCATTTTTGTTGAGCTACTGTGCACAAAATGGCTCTGACAGTGTCAAGCCTTGGTACTAGAGAAAATGTTTCACTATAATAAACATGAAACTTTTGTGAGAATCCTTTGGCAAGCAACCTTGCCTTATGTTTCTCAGTTTTACCTTTTTCATTTAGCTTAGTCTTATATACACATTTTACACCAATTCTGGTTTTGTCTCTTGGGAGATTATTTAATTCCCAAGTTCGGTTTTTATCTATGCCAACAATTTTTTGGTTCATTGCAGTAACCCAATGCTTTTCTTTAAATTATTCTTCAAAAAGGTTCGATTGAGTCGAAAGAAATGCAAACATATTCAGTTGGTCAAATTCATGCTCATGTTCATATATCTCTTTGATGCTTCTTTTCTTATGTCCCTCTTCTGAAGATGTTTGACAACTGGTTGAGTCACTGCTTGATGACGTACCATTTTCAAAATGGTGTGGCTGTTCTTGAACCTGCAATCTTTGTGACCGTGGTGGATAAAAAGGTTTATTTGAACTTTCATCTAAATGATCAAACCAATATCTATTTTCGAAAAATTTGACATATCTGCTTAAAATAAACTTTTTCTTAATAGGACTGTAAATTATGTAGGCTTTTGACTACTCACTATAGCCTACAAATATGCATCTTTCACTCCTATCATCAAGCCCTTTTCATAGCTTCTTAAGAACATGTAAAAAATATACTGATCCAAAAAATATATAAAGTGTGATACATTTACCTCGTTACAATCCCATGCTTCTTAAGTTATTGTATCTTTGTGATTGGTTTCTGGTGATGATCAGAACTGGATCAAGGACCTAAGGATTAGCTCAAAATTCAAAGTTTCAGGATTGGATTGAAACTAGGATGGTTGTGTAGGTCTCATATTCCCAATTGCAGTGCCGTAAACGATTCAAAAAACGGGCACAGTATGAAGAATTTATTATAGTTTAAATGTCGAGTGGGTCCCAAGGAGCACGGAGGGGCCAGCCCTCCTATCATGGAACCTCATCACGTGACCAGTGACGGAGCTTAATGTTAAGTGTGCTTAAGGAGCCTAATACCAGGTTTAATATTTAATTAAAATTCATTTAAGTGGATTTTAATATGGAAGATATTCTGGAGGCGCTCCCAAATTTAGGAGGACTTCCACTTTTAGTGGAGTTAAGTGGCAGTTGCCCCACATTTAGTGGAGGAAATTGGGGAAAAGTTGTTTTGGTCATAGCTCACTCAATGTTCGACCATTTTGAGAGTGCCAATAGTCAATTTCGACTATATCAGAATTTATGAGATCAACAGAGTAGGTTTAAAAGCCATCAGAGAGCTCTGAAGTAGGTTTTTACATCCAAGAATTTCAAGGGGCCATCAAGGCCACTAGGAGGAAGAATTAGTTTGGGGCCTAGCCAGGGGAGCAAAAGGCCTTATCCAAAGATACAATAGTCTAATTTGGATAATTCAGATGTTTTGAATCTGATGAGATGGTGTTTAGAGCTTGAAGATAACTTTTGAAGGCTGAAAATCTTCAGTAAAGTTCCAGGGGCCATTAGTGCCAGATTTTTCCAGCAGCAGTGCAGGGCCTAGCCAGAGCAGCTAGAGATCATATGAAGTGAACCAATAGTAATTATTTAATTTAATAAGCATTATGAATCTAATGGATTATATTTCAGAAGGTGTTGAGGAATTCTAGAGGTCGAAAACCCAATAGAGAATTTTTCAGTGACCCTAGTGCCACAGGGTGCCGACAGGTGTTACAGGTGAAGCTAGAGCATTCAGAGGTCTTTTTTTTATGAAATAATAGTATATATTGACTATTTTAGACATTTTGGACCATTGAATGCGGTTTTAAAACATTTTGATAACCTTTAGAGCTCAAAAAACTAAAGGGAATTTTCGGGCAGCCTTGGGCAAACCGTGGAGGAAGGCCTAGTTTGGGGATGTAGTACTCGTTTTGAGAAAATTATCAGTTGATATTTGGTGTCTGATGTGTGTTGGATATAGTAGGAGTGGTTTTAGTGACAGAAAAAATTTCTGAAGGAGTTAGTGCTAAGAATAAGCTTAGTGTAGCTCAGTGCATCGACAGAAGGAATCGTGCATAAGAGAGCCTAAATTTGTTTGCAGAGTTTGGAAAGCCATGAGAGGGATATAGATAGTATTATAAGCCCTTTGTATCAGTTCAGTATCCATTGGAGTTAAGATTGGGACGTGTAAAAGAAACCTTACCATAATCCCAAAGAGCCAAGTCAAGATGACAAAGCTCAAAGGAGACGTACCCATGAAATTTGGGTGAACTCCTAGATTAATTTTTTTTTGTGTTTGAGTCTTTTATTGATGAATTGTGTTGTTGTTATACATGTTAAATTTTAGAAAGAACAAATGAACTTAAAAAACATAAACAGTTAAAATTCATACACAAATTTCAAGCATAAATTCCGCAAATTGTCAAGTACAAGCTAGATCATTTAATTGTTAAAATAAGTGGGAGGTTATTGAAATACATAGCAAGTTATCCAGACCATCCTCGAATCAGGTTGGTATCAGAGAACTTGGTTTCTTGATTTACAGAGAAATCTATTGCTTATATAACTGGAAAAGGGGTTTAAACAGTGTAAAAGATTGACTATTTTATTGTTTTCAAACTTACTGTTGCTTGAGTTTGCTAGAGGTGAAGGGATAGCTACTAATTAGCTAAGTCCTAGAGAAGAAAAAAGAGGAAGGGTTGAAGGCATCTTCCTTACCCCAAAGGAACTCAAGGTCACCCTTGGAACACAAACCCTCTTTACGATTGTTTGTTAAGAAGCTCTTGGAGTTTGTTTGTTGTTTGGCTTCTTGAATAAGGGTTTGTCTCTACAGCCATTTGGTTTAAAAAATCTTTGTCATTTGTTTTGAAAGATTTGTGAAATTTATTGAAGTTATTTTGTTCATATTCATGATGAAAATTTCTACAATTGAGGTTTTCTCCTTCACAAGATTCTTTGATGAAGATATGAAGTGTGACGTTATTATATTGAAGGACATGGTGCAGATTATGTTTGAAGATAGGAGAGAAAGTGCTTCGTGAGGAATTGTTTTCCCTGAAGAAAGAGAAGGAAGAAATTCTTCAAATATTGTATGATATGGAGATGCAGCTCCATCAAGATCAAGAGGCTTTGACCAAGAACATGCGTGAGGAAGAGGTCATTCACTCTAATTTGTCTTCAGTTTCCTCACTAGAAATATGTGTTGGTTCTTTAGAAAATCACACGAGAGGTATAGGGTCCAAGTTAATGATTCAAATGGGCTATGAAGGCAAGGGTTTAGGCAAGCATGCACAAGGCATGGTTGAGCCTATTTTAGTTGAGGAACGACCCAAGAATCTTGGTCTTGGTTATGTGCAATTTAATGGCGAAGACTCCAAAGCCATGAAGGCATGTGAGGCAATGTTAAAGAGAACTTTTGTTACAATTTCTAAGATACAAATATGTCAAATTTGTTTCAAAGATGATTACCATTGCTTTAAGCCTTTGTTGCAACAAGAAGATGGTAGACATGCAGCTTCTGGTGAGCATGCGAGTTCGAACAATTTTCAAGATAAGAACGATGATGCTAGTTTGAAAATGAAAGTTGGAGCCTTTACTAGTTCATTTCCTCATGAAGGAAAAAAGGATGAAAATACAAAGTAGTATAAGAGGTATAAATCTCCCCATGATCAATTTGATTGTGTTTCTGCAAGGCATGACAATTTTGCATGCTTAAATGGAAGAAAGATTTCTTTACATATTGTGGTTGATTTAACCATGATGTTTCGAGATGCTAGATGAGGAAGAAAGCATACAGGAATAAGATGAAGCAAAGGAAAATTTCAAAGAAAGTGCATAATATTTGCACATATTTCCAGAAGAGGGGACATGTTGTTTCCCATTGTTGGACTTTGCATCCAACGAATCGTCCCAACCACATGCAACAAGAGGAAAAAAAGATTGGCGAAGGTGGAACCAAGGATTCCATTATTTATATGAGAATGGATGTTTCACATGAAGATGATTTGCAGCAGCAAAATTCACCGTGGAAGTGGCTTGGTGAGAAGTGGTTGGACTTCTTAACACAATAAGACATACTCTTTTGTACATATGAAAATTACGGTTGTATGCATGTATTTTATGTTGTAATCTCTCATTTTTTTGAGCCACCTTGAATCGTTGATCAAGGAAATAATGTTTAACTACCTTTTCCAAATTTCTCACTAGAAATATTTGATTGAGTGCAAGGAAGAAAGTTCTTCACAGGAGGACAAGTGCATCTAGGAAGGGAAGTGTCGACTACCTTCAAGTTTTGGTTTAGAGTCACTAGCCATGCAAGGAAAGTGTTTGGAGAGAGAAAAAAAGAGGGTGATATACTCTCATCTACTATATAGATTAGTATATTAGTGTTTTGGGGTCCAAAATATTCCCAATGGGGAAGTGTGATTAGAACTGGATCAAGGACCTAAGGATTAGCTCAAAATTCAAAGTTACAATATCAGGTTGAAATTAGTATGGTTGTGTAGGTATCGTCTTCCCGATTCCAACGCCATAAATGGTTCGAAAAACGAACACCGTATGAAGAATTTACTGCACTTTAAATGTCATGTGGATCCGGCGGAGCATGGAGGGGCGAGCCCTCCTCCCATGGAACCTCATCACATTGTCAGTGAGGGAGCTTAATGTTAAGTGTAATTAAGGAGCCTAATCCTAGGTTTAATATTTAATTAAAATTCAGTTAAGTGGAGTTTAAGATGGTGGAGATTCTAGAGGTGCTCCCAAATTTAGGCGAACTTCCACTTTTAGTGGAGTTAGTGGGGGCAATTGGAGCAAAGTTGTTTTGGTCATAACTCACTCAATTTTCGACCATTTTGAGAGTTCCAATAGTCCATTTCGACTATCTCATACCTTTTTAACTTGATCGAGTAGGTTTCAGAGCCACCAGAGAGCTTATAAGCAGGTTCTTACATCCGTGAAGTTCAAGAGGCCACTAGGGCCACTAAGACGCAGAATCAGTTTGAGTCCTAGCCAGGGGAGCTAGAGGCCTTATTGAGAGATCCAATAGTCTAATTTGAATAATTAAGATGTTAGGAATCTCATGAGATGTTTTTTAGAGCCTGTAGAGAAATTTTGAAGGCCAAAAAGCTTCAGTAAATTTCCAGGGGCCATGAGTGCCAGCTTTTTCCAACAGCGATGTAGGGCTTAGCCAGAGCAGCTAGAGACCATGCAAGGAACCAATATTCATTCTTGATAGTAATAAGAATTATGAATCTAATGGCAGAGGTTTCAAAAGGTTTTCAGTACTCATACGGGTCAAAATGCAACAGAGAAGTTTTCAGTGACGTTAGTGCCAAGAGGTGCCGACACATGTTGTAGGAGAAACCAGAGCAACTGGAGGCCATTTTTGATGAATGACTAGTCTATATTGACTATTTCAGAAATTTTGGAACCAATGAAAATGGTTTCAAAACATTTTTATAACATCTAGAGCTTGAAAAGTGGAAGGAAATTTTTGGGAAGCCCTCGGAAAACCGTGGAGGAAGGCCTAGTTTGGGGATGCAATGCTTGTTTTGACAAAATTATCAGCCGATATCTGCTGTTTTATGCGTGATGGATACATTAAAAGTGGTTTCAGTGACAGAACCAAAATTCTGAAGGAATTAGTGCCAAGAAGAAGCTCAGTGTAGCTCAGTGCACCGACAGAAGGAATCATGTCTAAGGGAGCCTAAAATTGTTTGTAGAGTTTGGATAGCCATGAGAGGGATATAGATGGTATTCTCAATCCTTTGGATCAGTTCAGTATCCATTGGATTTAACTGTGGAACTTGTAAAAGAAACCTTAGCATAATCATAAAGAGCCAAGTCAAGATGACAAACCTCAAAGGAGACGTAGCCCACGAAATTTGGGTGAAATCCTAGATTAATTTTTTTGTTGTGTTTGAAATTTTTATTTCTGAATTATGTTGATGTTATAGATGTTAAATTTAAGCAAGAAAAAATGAACTTAATACGCATAAACAGTTAAAATTCATACACCACTTTCAAGCATAAATTCTGCAAATTGTCAAGTACAAGCTAGATCATTTAATTGTTAAACTAAATGGGAGGTTCTTGAAATACATAACAAGTTATCGAGACCATTTTCGAATTAGGTGATCTATTGAGAACATACACCAATGTTGACATTGCTTCATCCCAATAGTTATTTGACAACTTCTTATCACGTAGCGTGCATCTCACCATGTTCATGATCAACTGATTTTTTCTTTCTGCTACTCCATTCTGCTGTGGAGTGTATCTTGTAGTGTTATGCATTATGATTCCTTGTTGTTGACATAATTTTTTGAATTCATTGCACTTATACTCTCCTCCTCTATCTGATCTGAGTACTTTCAAGAGTTTTCCACTCTATTTTTTTGCTTCTTCCTTAAACTCTTTAAATCTGGAGAAGGTATCTGAATTATTTTTTTAAAAGTACACCCATATCTTCCTATTAAAGTCATCAATAAATATCAGAAAGTAGAAACTACCACCAATGAACTGTTTCTGCATTGGGCCACATATATCTGTATGGAAAAGTGCTAAAGGCTCTTTCGCCCTCAAGGATGATGTGGGAAAGCTATCTCTTTTATGCTTGGATAGGACACAAATTTCACAATTACAATATTTTTCAGTCATAGTAGGGAGACCAATGACTATAGAATTATTTTGATGCATAATTAGACTCTTGATTGGGATGTGGACATATCTAGAATTCCATAGAAGATTTGCATATATTCTTGATATATTTTGGACTAAATATTATCGGGTATTTTGGCTTATAAGAGTCCATGGAAACATCCTATTCTTGGTATTTTCAACTTTTTCTATCAATATTTTATGGGGATATTTGTCATATATATAACATGTTTTCTTTTGAGATAATACATCATAGCCATGTTCCATTTGTTGTCCTGGAGTAATCAGATTATGTTTCAGTAGAGGAACATAGTAAACATCAGGGATGTATTTTTTCTGATTATGTTTAGTATGAATAGGGACAGTACATTTTCCTTCAGATTTAATACTTGTACGATCAACAAGTGTAATATCTAATGTTATAAAAGAATCAAGAGGAGAAAGAAGATTCTTGTTACCTACCATGTGATTTCTGCATCCACTATCTAGCAACCAAAGGTCCTCACTTTGTCTCTCTTCAGAAAGATGGCATGAAATAAACATGGTCTCAGAGGATTCTCCTTCATTGTTGGAGAGATGGATAATGTATCTTTGTTGATTTGATTGTTTCTTTCTGAAGTCTTTTTCGTAATGACAAAAATTCTTGCAATAATAACATTGGACACTCGATCGGTTCCATGATATGCCTCTCTATGTTTGGTTTTGTGGCAGTCTCCACTGCTTTGTTTCATGATGATGATCTCATGTGCCATTGTTTTTACCTCTACCTTTCTTTTTGTCACCTCTATATACTCTACCTTTGCCTCTACCAATTGAGATTTGTGTTTTGAAAGCTTGTTTTGTGGAGTCTTTTATCAGATTGAGTCTTGTTTTGTGTGCGAGAAGGGATCGAGTCAACTATTCTACAAAGAAGGTTGTAAAGTATTTGGATTCCAGAATGGTTATTACACTCATGTCATATTTCTTGGGTAGACTTCGAAGGACTTTTTCAACAATTTTCTGATCTGTAATGGTTTCTCCAATGATTTTGATCTGACTGAATATTCCCATGACTCTATTCATGAACTGATCCACATTCTCGGTATTAGTCAGCTCTAGGTTTTAGAACTATGCTTGTAATGCTTACATTTTAACTGTCTTCACTGTATCATTTCCTTGATACACAACTTTCAAAATATCCCAAGCTTATTTTGTTGTTGACGCACTCGTTATCTTGTCAAAGATAGAATCATCGATTGAGTTTTGTATCCAACATTTAGCTCTGTTCTCCTTCTTTCTGAGTTCAAGAGCAGCATTCCTCTAATTATTGGTCATGGTAGCCCATGCTTCTTAGGTCTGCCCTACATAGGCGATCTGAACTGTATCCCAACACTCTTGGGCTTGGAGCAAAGTCTTCATTCTTAAACTCCAAAACTCATAAGTTTTGCTAATCATATTTCGGGTCGTGGCAAAGCACTAGAAGAAGCCACTATTTCTTGAAATTTCACTCTCTGCAATGATCTCACACTGGCGTGGCTCCATAACACCACTTCCACTGGCAAGTGCATTGATCGACCCTAGTATCAGGCTTGAAAGTAGCATTGATCGACATGGGCATTAGCCTCAAACCAACGTCAATGGGCGGATCGACTCACTTTTTCCTTCAAAAAGGGTGCTAATAAAAAAAAAAAGTTAAATTAAAAAAAAAAAATTCCCTCAAGTATCACAGCCTTTTCCTCTACTCGTTCTTTTTTCTTCTTTTTCCTTTGTATCAATCTCCATAGTATTCCTTTGCATCTTGCACTCACCTCGCACTCACCTCGGGCTCACCTCATGCTCACCTTGCGCTAGCATGGATGTTTGTTGCTCTCAAGGAGTCTTACACATGATGACAAGAATTGAAAGTGAAAATGTGGAGCAGAGACTTCTCTTCTCAATATTCAAAAAATAGTTAAATATATTATATTGTAAACATCAATAATAAATGACTAGAGTAAAATGCCACTAAACTAAAGTAAAAATGAACTCTCTACAACACCTAAAAGACAAAATAATTAAATATAATGACACCTAGATTAGTATCTCAACAGTATCCACTATTTATTTGGTAGGACAACCATTATGTTGGAAGAAGATAAATTTAAAATAATGTGTTTCAATCCTATAAATATTTTTAATACTTGGTAGACATTACTGTATTTATGCTTTTTCTGCGTGATTGTAAAGAAAAACTTCGTATTATTATTTCCATCCTTAATCAGTATTGCTCGACTTCCTAAATGCCAATTTTCCTCCTCTCTCGCAAGAAGCTCCCTCTTTATACATTACATGTTGCGCAAATTATCAATGACATTTATGGAGAAGGTAGTTGTAGGGTTTAATGAAAATATATCACGAATCTAACTTTCGAATTATTTAAAGTCGGTCTTCGCCTTTGTATTTTATTCCTTTGCAAAGTCTATCGATTTTTTTTTAATAACTTCTAAATTTTCTATGATTTGGAACATATAGGATCCATCATAACATGAACTAATATGAAACCAGAAGTCTTCAATGAATTAAATATATTCCTCTTCCTAGAGAAATACTTGATTAAAAGAAAAGGTGATAGGAGATTTTCAATCATGGCCATCCTAAGGAAGATTGGATAATGATCCAATAGGCCACCATCTTCCACCAGCTTTGGTTTTGAGAGTTGAAAAAGAAAAATAATCGGATATAAGGAGGTGATTTAACCTTTTGAATATGGCATTTTCATTGACTCTAGAATTCCTCAAAGTGGTCGTGAGATTGAAAGGTTTAAGATTGACAAGAGTGAAAAAATATTCCAAGGATCAGTTCTTGCCACAATTCCCTACACTTCCCTAAGTGAGATTATAAAATTCAAACATTTCTGTAAATTTAAAGGATTAACGTTGACAGAACTCCAATTGTTCAAACTATAACAAAGGGTATATTGACAATCCACATATGAAACATAAACATTTTAAACGTATAATCTCGAGACAAAGTTCAAAAGTATCTAGATCGATGACAATATATCACAATGGTTAACACCAATGAATGAACAATGAAAAAAGGGTTCAATGTAGTCAGTAGACCATTAGATTGGCCTTCTGAGTCAACATTTGAGAAAGACCAATTACGTAACCACGAAGACCTAATCTCTTTACCTATCAAACACTTATTCTTCGATCACGAGAGCATTAGGCTTAATTTTTTGGATAAGACTCTGCAGGGCATGTATTTTTGGGCTCCCCAAAACCCTAGTCAATTTAATGACATCACCTTCATTTTGTGCCCCTAGTGGGGGATTTCAATCTAAGAGCCTTGCCAATGGTGACGTATTTGCCTCTTTGAATATCCTCACATGCCTTATTATAAGCTTTAGAAAGGTTGTACTTTCTACCTACTTGTCTTATATAAGGTGATTCCTTGGCTACACCCTTATCTTATAGGAGCTTTCTCAAAGTGAGCAACACGAGAGAGGGTGTCATCCTTTGAATCTTCTCAAGTCAAGTCCAGAGGAATATATATATATATTTTTATATAAGGTTTTATTGTCTAAATAAAAAGAAGTAATTGAAAGTAAATAAGTCATCTACAAAGAAATATGTTATTCATTCAATACTTAATATAAATTGATATGTGGTATTTAAAAGTTAATAACAACAATAATAATAATCCAATGTACATCATAAATAAAATATTTCAATATATATGATTAAGTAATATTAATGTATATTTAAAAATGTAAAAATATATTAATAAGATATAAGATATAAATAGCCATAAATAAAATAGTTCAATTTGAACCATATACCTATTATATATGGTTAAGAAGAAATTATATATATATATATATATATATATATATATATATATATATATATATATATAAAGCAATTGTAAAAAAAACTATTGTAAACCGTTTAATTAGTTTCATTATTTTACACTTTAACCTTTTTAAAATAAATTTTTCAATGATTTTTTTTTAGCTTGAAAGGATTAAGTGGAATTTAAAACTTACATGATGTAATCTAAAAAACCAAGTTCCTAAAAGTTTTTTTAAGGAATTGAATCCCTTTATGCCTGCACACCAAGAGGGATGAAAGCTTTTGAGGCTTAAACTTTTTTCTAATTTTTTAACTCAAATAAATTTGCATCTCAAAATATTTTATCTTTCTGAACACTTGATAGATCACTAATTAAAATTAATCTATATTTATAAATATAAAATGAGATTTAGGAAAATTACATAACAAGAAACTATTATAGCATATTTAAAAAGCCTATTTAAATTTTCTTTAGTTGTATGGAACACTTAATGGGAAAATTAAAGGATTTGTTTTTAATTAAATAACTATACAATCTCAATTAAATTAAAAAATTGAAGAATAGATCATGCAAATTAATAGCAATATCATGATCGTTTTCCATGAATGATTACTTGCAAGGAAAATATGTAAAACTAACAATTTTTTGTGTTTTATGTAGTGTTTATGGAACATCTAAACTAATTTGAAAATGCCATAAGAATATGAAGCTTACGAAATGAAATTATATTCTTATATTCTGAATAATATAATTTTTAGTAGGGATTTTTTGTATGATTGTGTGAAATTATAGTTTTCCGATTTTAATATGTTATTTCTCATAAATCCTTAATGGCCTTGAGGGTTACTTTAAGTTAATATAATACCTCTCATAAATCCTTAATGGCCTTGCGTATTACTTCAATTACTTGTAAGCTAGTTGAAATAATTCTTATAACTATGCTAGGGTTTGGAGCTCACCTGTTTGAGTTTCTTAATCCATGGTAATGGCCTTGAGGGTTACTTCAAGTTAATATGTTACTTCTCATAAATCCTTAATGGCCTTGCGTGTTACTTCAATTGCTCGTAAGCTAGTTGAAATAATTCTTATAACTATGCTACGGTTTGGAACTCACCTGTTTGAGTTTCTTAATCCATGGTTTCCATCGAAGAAGAAATATTTATTTTCAAAAATATATATAAATGCATATCTTAAGGTTAGTGTAATACTGTACAAATAATCAATGTCCTTAATATAATCTGCACACATCTATATATATCAACTAATTATTGTGTACCACTATGTTTACAATTTTTATAATGTCAACTTTACATAAATTCTTTACAATTTTTATAATGTCAATTTTATATAAATTATTTTTCAAATAAAGAGGCTTAGAATAGCCTTGAAGTTAAGAAGTTAAGCATAAATTCATGGCTTGAGGGACTTAACCTAATCAAGATCCCTTTTTTTTAATATTATAGGTCTCATGTGTAATTTTCATTTTTTTAAATGAATAAGGTGATAGTGGGAATTAATTATCTTTGGTATATGTCAGGAAAGAAATAAATAAAAAATTTGGAACACACATTTCTCTATAAAGAAAGATGTGTATGTTTTCATTGGGAATGTATTTCCATGACACATTTAAAAATAATGTGAAAATTAAAGATATTGAAAAGTATTGTTTGAAGTGAGGTTTTTCTATTTTTATAGCTTGTTCTAAGCTATTATGTTGAAGCTAAATCTTATAACACCAATTTAACAAACACATAACTATAAATTCTTAAAGGTAAATGTTATAGGTATGTGAATACATTATTTTGATACAAAATACCCATTCAAACTTCTTATGGCTCACTGCATATAACAACATATCATCATCTTCATAATATAAAAGGGTGTAGTGTTATCATATGGCTAGATATGTAGTTAGTATACCCATATCAAAAAATTTATGCATAATAAATGAATTTTATAGGACCAGCATACTTTGTTCTTGTACCATCAAGAATATAGATATATCCTACCCACATAATTGTAACCCTTATCTAACATTGTTATCTTACTTTACCATTTTATTTTCAATTGATGATGATGAAAACCATCACTTATCCTTGATCATGGAGGAAAATCCCATATTATGACTCCTTCCAAGTTCTATACATAACATTACTGAATACATTTTAAGCCTCACTTCGGCATAAAGTCATTAATTGTAGAACTGAAAAAGTTGAAAACATTTGAAAATGTTAGACCCAACTATTCTAAGAATTATAGATCTAGAAATTATTTTACTTAAAAGAGAAAATTATTCTCTCCTCTTATGAATGATATTGAGTGTTACAATTGTAACAATTTTGGTCGCAAGGCTAGTTAGTGTCAAGATAAACTATTTAATTCTCCTAGATAGAAAACTTTTGAATATCGAGCACCTTGAAGGAGTTTGAATAAGTGGAAGAAAGAGACAGAGAGTACTAAAGAATGTGGATTTTTCCTATGATCATGACCAAGAAGAAAAATAGTATATTGACAACAAATTCTCAAAAGGCATGACTAGAGATAAGAGAAAAAATTTATTTCTAGGAGAGAATGGGAAAGGTAATGTCAAATTTTGGAACAATGATCTAGCTAAAATAAAAGGAAGAAGAATGCTAAGCATAGATGGAAAGAATCTCATTATGGGAGTAGAGACTCAAGCTACTATTTATTTATCCAATAGAACTCAAACATAAAAGTGAGAAAAACCCCCTATGAGCTATGGAAGGGAATACCAACCTTAGTAAAGCATCACAAGGCCTTTTGAAACAAATGTTATATAAAAGTGATTGATTAGAATACGAGTAAGTTTTACTCTCGTGCACGCGATGGATTTTTCATTGGATATTGAATTAAGAGCAAGGGATACAAATGCTACAGTAAGAGGAATAACAAGATTTAAGAGTGCATCAATTTCAACATGGATGAAATTGTGCCTCATTCAAAAAAATCTTGGGACTATGAGAAATTAGATGAATATGATGAGTGTCTCTTCAAATACATAAAAATAAAATAAATAGAGGAAGAAGAAGATGGAGAAGGGACCTTTGAATGACACAAAACACCATCTAGGTATGTGCAAAAGAAACACCCTGAGAGCCAAATAATTTAGTTAAAGAACTCAGAGTTCAGAAATGATGAAGATTCATAGGAAGTTCCAAACATGCAAACTTTTCCATGTTGTCTCAAATAGAACCCAATAATTTTTACCAAGCAAGTGAAGATAAGTTTTGGGTTAAAGAAATGAATGAAGAGTTGGACTAGATTGGGAAGAATGACATTTGGGAACTATAAGTTCCTAGACCCAAAGTGATCAGATTGGGATCCAAATTGGTGGGTGTCATGGAGTCTTGAACTCCGCATATAGAATTGGGGATTGTACAGCTGCGGAAATGTTGCATTTGGAATGGACGGTCATGCTCCAGTCAACAGCGAGGGCTAAAAAGTGTTGATTAGATTGTAGAAGCAGCAGTGGGAGATCAACGAGAGAGATCTCATCATAGCTGAGAAACATCGCACATCACAGAGAACATATTTCACTGTTAAAGAGTTTCACAAAGTTAAATTGTTTAACCTACGATGAGAAGTGAGAAGGTGGAGACATAACGTGGATCGTCGGATCGAGAAACAAACCAACGGCGGATATTGCAGCACCCAAAAAAAAAAAAAAATCACAAATCGCAATATTTACAAGTTAAGAGTTCACAAGATATCTTAAATTGGTTGTGATGCGGTAAAGTTGAAATATGCGATGCGATGAGGGGAGTCGCGTGTCGGCATTGCGCATGAGCACACATCTCATAAATTATGGTTTCAACTTTATTGGTACCCAGCTAAACTTGCGGAAAAATTTATTTGTGATGCGTTGTGATTGGTTGCGTGTTGTGGGACCCAAGAACCCTATTCCGCGTATATGTAAGTTTTTTAAGGCTATGTGCGATCTGTTTTAAACGAAGTGTTGTTTGATCACAAACGTATGTATGTAATGAAACTCTAATATTATATTCTGTTGTTTTTGCTAACTGTCAAGCCATTAATGGTTGGGGTGCGCATGTGGCCATCAACCTAACCATAACAGTAATTGCGCAAAATTATTAGTAGAGTGGATAAGGGCACACCAAAATTTTTGTTCAGCCCCAATCTAACTCCAGTTAACTGGAGTTCTCCACATTTAGTGGAGTTTTCCTAAGAGATATTTGGAAAAAAGTGTAGAAGGCCCAATTTTTTACCATTCTGAGAAAAGGAAGAGTCATTATTGACTAATTAGAGCATTCTAGAGCCATTGGTGAGGTTTATAGAGCCATCTAAGGACTTCTGTGCATGATTTTTGCTTTAGATAAGTTCCAAGGGCAACTAGGAGCGATGAGGAGAATGAGGCCTAGCCAGGGCAGCCAGAGGCCATTCTCAGGAAACCAATAGTCATTTCTGACTACCTTGAAGCTTCTGAATCAAATAATGGGATTTGAAAAATTATTTGGAGACTTCTAAAGGCTGAGATGCTACATGGAAGTTTTCAATGAGCCTAGAGCCACAGGGTGCCACCACGTGTTGGAGGCATAGAATGGGGAGCTTGAGTTCATTTTGATTGAATGAACAACCTATTTTGGATGATTGATTTGTGATGGAGACAAAAAAATAGGTTTTAGGAGAAAAATAGGACTTCTAGGGGATTTTGTTCCACAAAGAAGCTCAGGGAAGCTCAAGGACACCGACCGAAGAGATCAAGCTCAAGGGAGCCTAGGTCCATTTCCAGAGATTGAGCAGTCAATCCAGCGGTATTTTGGTATTCAGAACCCATTGGTATAGTCCAAACAACTATTGGATTTTAGCATCAAATCGTAAAAGAAATTTACCTTCTTAATCCCAAAGAGACAAGTCTATTGATGGAGGCTCAAGGAGACGTAGCCCAAGTGTTGAGGGTGAACTCCTTTATTATGTTTTCTGTTATGTGTTGTTGGTTAATTTGCTGCAATTTATGGTTTTTGTACATGATTTTAATCAGCTTAAAAAAATGTTTAATTGCTCACATCATGAAAGATATGGTGCAACAGTAGTATGAAGATGTAAGGGAGAGCACTAAAATTTAAGTGAAATTGGTTTCTATGAAGAAGAGAAGAAATAACTTCTTCAAAAGATGCATGAAATGGAGATTCAACTCCATGATGCCAAAGAAGCCTTATCCAAGCATGTGCTTGAATAAAAGCTAAATAATTCAATTTTGTCTTCAATTTCCTCTCAAGATAAATGTGTAGGTTCTTTTGAAAAACACACTACATGAATAGGGTACAAATTGATGATGAAAATGGGCTATGAAGGTCAAGGATGATGCAAACATGCATGAGGCATAGTTGAGCCAATTATGGTTGAGGAAAGGCCTGAGTATTTGGGTCTTTTCTATGGACAACTTTATGGAGAATGTTCTAAAGCCATGAAGGCACTTGAAACAGTTCCAAGAAAAACTTTTGTTTCAAGTCCAAAACATCCAACATGCAAATTTTGCAATCAAAATGAATGCAATTGTTTGAATCCCATGTTGTAGCAAGATGCTTGTAGACATGCAACTTATGGTGAACAAAAGAGTTGTGACAGCTTTAAGGACATGAAAAATGTTGTTGGTATTCAAAAGAGAGCTAGAACCTCTTCAATTTCATCTTCTCAAGAAGGTGAAAAATATGGAAATTGAAAGCAGCATTCAAGGCATAATTCTTCCCATAATCATGTTTTTTATGATTATGTTAAGCATGACAAATCTGCATGCATGAATGGGAGAAATATTTTTTGTTCCTATTGTGGTTTTTGTAACCATGGAGTTTCAAAATGCTGGAATAGATTGAAAGCATACAAGAAATAGTCGAGGCAAAGGCAACTTTCACAGAAGATGCAAAAGGTTTGCACACTTTTCCAAAAAAAGGGACATCTCATTGCCCAATGTTGGACACTGCATCCAACAACTCATCCAAAGCACATGGATAAAGAGGATAAAAAGACTGGCGAGAATGTGACCAGCGATTCCATCATCGATGTGAGTCTGGATGATTCACAAGAAGAAGATGTTCAACAGGAAAAATCACCATTGAAGTGGGCTGGCAAGAAGTGGGCTGGCAAGAAATGGCTCAATTTCTTGACAACGTAAGGCATGCATTTACTTTTTACATAGATGCAAATTTCAGCCTTACGTATGCGTGAATTTTAGTTCAAAGTATGACAACTTGCAACATATTATTGCAACTTGTATGATGCAAGATTTCATGTGAATGTCATTCGATTGAAGGCATTTCTATTTGTTGCAAAATTTCACCAAGATGGTGTAAAATATGGTATGTTACTTACTTATGTTGCAGAAATTTATCATTCAGTTCAGATCTGATGATCACCCATATGTTTTTGGGTTATGTACTTATTTGTGCTTGAAAAATGGAGTTGAAAAGTGTATATATGTATGAGATTTTGTATGTGTAAATAGAGAACTTGTGATAAGTTCATTGTAAATAGATACATGCACGAGTGTTGTCAAAATGTATCATGTTGTATGTTGACTTGTGTTGATTGTATTGCACATTTCATGTTGACTTGTTGTTGATGTCACATGTTGCACAACTTATGTTTTAGTCGAGGGTGTTTGTCGATTGTGATTCGATAAATGGATACACCAATGTGCAAGAGGATTTCCATGTATGTGATGTTACAGGAAGGTGACAATGAGTGCTTTGAATAAGAAAAAAGAGGTGGTGTTCATTTCAATTCTTTCATAAGATTTCCTTTTCAATATTTATCATGTTCTTGTGACAAGATGTTGCAGGAATTTTTGGTCCATTCAGTGAAGAAGTGGACAAGATGCAAGGTGTTTTGCAGCCACTACAGAACAAGTTAGTGTTTTTGTTGATGACAAAAATTCACTCATATTGCAAGCTTAATTTGGAAAGTGGATTTCCAAGATAGAGCTTGTATGCCATAGTTGCAAGAGGGACTTCATTCTTAGTGGTAAGGCTAACAATTTTCCAAGCACATAGAGATAATAGTGGTACAACAGGGTATACATTAGTTTATAGTAGCCAGTAATGCTAAAGTGGGTCAGAAATAGCCAGTAATGTTGAAGTGGGTCAGAAATAGCCAGAGCAGTGGTCAAGAGACATAGCGAGTTGTGGTGCAAGGCATGTCAAGGTGATTTCCAAAGAGACTTGTTAAGAGAAATAAGCTTATATAACTTGAAAGCAACAGAGCGTTAAAGCTCAAGGAAGATAATCATTAGCTTTTATGGGTCCAAAAGCCCGTTAGTTGGAAGGAGTGATCAGATTGGGATCCGAGTTGGTGGCTCTCATGGAGTCTTGAATTCTGCATATAGAATCGGGGATTTCACAACCATGAAAATGTTGCAGGTGGAACAGACATTCGTGATCCAGTCAATAGCGAGGGTTGAACAATAGTGATTAGACCATAGAAGCAGTGGTGGGAGATCAACGGGAGAGATCTCATTGTAGTTGAGAAAAATCTCACATCGCACAAAACCAAGTTTACCATTAAATTGTTTCTCAAAGTTAAATTGTTTAACGTTTGATGCGAAGTGAGAAGGCAGAGATACAACATGGATTGTCGAATCAAGAAGCAAACCAATGGCGAAGATTGCAGCACCCAGAAAAGTAATTTCGCAAATCATAATATTTATAAGTTAAGAGTTCGCAAGATATGTTAAATTGGTTGTGATGTGGTAAAGTCGAAATATGCGATGTGATGAGGTGAGCCACATGTCGGTATTGCTCACGAGCGCACATCACATAAATTATGGTTTTAGCGTTATCGGTAATAAGGTAAACTTGTAGAAAAAGTGATTTGCAATGCACTATGATTAGTTGCATGTTGTGGGAGTAGAGAAACCTGTTCCGTGTATATGTAAGCATTTTAAGGCTATGTGCCATCTATGTTAAACATAAGAATTGTTTGATCATGAATGCATGTATGTAATGAGTCTCCAATATTATATTCTATTGTTTCCACTAACTGTCAAGCCATTAATGGTTGGGGTGCGCATGTGGCAATCAACCTAACCATAACAGTAATTATGCAGAATTTTTGGCAGAGTGGATAAGAGCACACCAAATTTGGTGTTCAGCTCTAATCTAACTCCAGTTAACTGTAGTTCTCCACATTTAGTGGAGTTTTCCTAGGATATATTGGGAAAAAAGTGTAGAAGGCTCAATTTTCGACCATTCTGAGAAAAGGAAGAGTCATTATTGACTAACTCGAGCATTCTAGAGCCATTGGTGAGGATTTTAGAGCCATCTGAGGAATTCTGAGCATGATTTTTGCTTCCAATAAGTTCCAAGGGCCACCAGGGCCACTTGGAGCCAGCAGGAGAATGAGGCCTAGCCAGGGCAGTTAGAGGCCATTATTAGGAAACCAATAGTCATTTCTGACTATGTTGAACTTCTAAATCCAATGATGGGGTTTTAAGAAGCACTTGGAGACTTCTGAAGGCCGAGATGCTACAGGTAAGTTTTCAGTGACCCTAGAGCCACAGGGTGCCACCAAGTGTTGGAGGCATAGAATGTGGAGCCTGAGTTCATTCTGAACGAATGAAAAACCTATTTTTGATGATTGATATGTTCTGGAGACAGTAGAATAGGTTTCAAGAGAAGAAGAGGACTTCTAGGATATTTTGTGCCACAGAGAATTTGAGGGAGCCTAGGTCCATTTTCAGAGATTGCGCAGTCAATCCAGGGGTATCTTGGTATTCTAAACCCATTGTTAAAGTCCAAAAAACCATTGGAGTTGATAACCATCTTTTCAAATAAATTTACCATGTTAATCCCAAAGAGCCAAGTCCATTGATGGAGGCTGAAGGAGACGTAGCCCAACTGTTGAGGGTGAAATCCTTTATTATGTTTTTTGTTATGTGTTTTTGTTTAATTTGTTGTAATTTATGGTTGTTGCACATTATTTTAATCATCGTAAACAAATTTTTACTTGTTCACACATAAAGCCTTAAACCAATGAAAGCACATACACCTAAATCAAGAATTCAATTCTGAACATGCATGTATAAGAAATATCCTTAATTTTTTTTAATTGAGTGGGAGGTGCTTGCATAGAAAAACAATTCAGCCACCCATATCAGATCAAAAAGATAAAGAAATAATCAAGTGGGTATTTAATAAAAAGTTGAATGAATAAGGATGGGAAATGAGGAACAAAGCAAGGTTGGTCTACAGAGGCTATTCTCAGGTACTAGATGTATACTTTAAAGAAACATTTTCTCATGTATAAATACTAGAAGCCCTAAGGATGTTACTAGAATTTTCAAGTAACAAGAACTTTCGAGTGTATTATATGGATGTTAATTCGGTGTTCCTCAATTGTGATTTGGAAGAATAAAAAGTATAAATTGAATAAACAAAATAGTTTTAGCTCTTGGGAAATAAATATCATGTTTTTGTATTAAGAAATGCATTGTATGGGTTAAAATAAGCTCTAAGAGGTAGGTATGCTAAGTTGGATAATTATCTACAACAATAAGTATCTAAGAGAGGTAGAATGGACAAGAAATTATAGATAAGTTTCAAAATGATAATTACTGATCATTGTTTTGTGTGCAGATGACATTATCTCTGGAAATGATCTAGAGAAATTAGGATATTTATTTGCTAAAGCAATGAAATGTCCATGCCAGGAAAGTTTTCATTATTTCTTGGATTTAAAATTTCCCAATCAGCGAAAGGTTATTTTAACTCCCAATCCAAATATTTAAAAGAAACATTGAGGAAATTCATAATGAATGAATGTAAAACTATGAGCACACCTATGGTGACTAGTTACAAATTAAGTAAAGAAGATGAGCCACTCATTATAAATCAAAACATTTATAGGTTAATTATTGTAAGATTTCTATATTTAACTTCTTTGGCACTTGATATGATGCAAGTAGTACAAATAGTAGCTATATTTCAATAAAATCCCAGAGTGATCCATGCAAATGCAGTGAAAAGGATTTTCAAGTATCTTTAGGGAACAATAGGATTTTTTCTATGGTATGGAGGAGGTAAAAAATTAAATTTTAAATCCTATACTAATGTTGATTGGCTTAATAGCATTGATGATAGGAAATGTACAAGTAGAGAAACACTCCTTCTGGGGAACTTCCTATGTTATTGGGTAAGAAAAAACATAATTCAATTTCTTTTTCTACAGTTGAAGTTGAGTACATCTATAGCTATGTTCCATACTAAAATCCATTAGATGAATAAGGCTCTAAATAATATCAAATTGGAGTTCAATGATCCAATCCCCATTGTGTGATAATACTAGTTCCATTGGTATCTCCAAGGATCATATTATGCATTCAAAGAGTAAAAGTGTTCCAATTAAGTATCATTTCTTGACTGATAAAGTGGTTGACGATGTTGTTAGATTGAAATTGTAGCTACTAATGATTATATTAAAGAAATTTTTACACAAATTCCTCCCAAGAAACCATTCGAGTACATGAGACATAAATGTGGATTGGTCTCTCCCTAAAAAATGACTTAGTTTTTCTGAGGACTTGTAGCTACTCAAATTGTTGAAATATTTAAAGAGTGATTTGTAGGAGAAGAATGATGAAATGGAAATTTCTCTATTATCTTTATATTTTTGCAAGGGGAGAATTTACATAGTTGCATTATTTATTGTGAAGAAGGTTTGGTCTCATGGGAAGATTCTTCATTTATGTGCATCGTTTAACATTGAGATGAAATGGGGATACAAATAAGTGCATAAACATTGTGATATAGGGAGAACAACTAAAGGGGATAAGTTCCAAAGATCCATGGAAAGTGAAACATCTAAAGGGAGAATATCATGATTAGTGTCATGTGGAGTGTTGCTAAATGTTGTTTCCATCAATTCCTTAGCAATTTTGTTAATGTTGCCATCAATTTCAAAGATATATATTGTTGAGTAGATTTCATGATGATTGTCATTGATGTCAACCTGGTCATTGATGCTCAGAGCCTACAATTTCAAGGGATTTTGTTTCTTATATTTATACCGATGTATTTTGTTGTATGTAAAATATTGTTATGCTTGCAAATTTTTGAATACTTCATTTCATGACCTATACTTGAAGGCATTTTATCTGTATAAGATCAAGTTACATTCTCTTGCAAAGTGCATAGTAGGTTCCCAAAGATTGATAACAAATAATATTTTGGAGTTGGTAAGTAAGATAAGGAAAATAAGTTGAATAATATCTAAAAATTTAGGCCATCTAGGATGTAAGCAGTTGGCGCACAACTAAAAGAGTTGGATTCCAAACTAATGCGGATATTCAGGACAACTAGGAACATCCATGGGTCATGTGAAGAAAAGGATTATACCTAGAATGCAAGTTCCACAGATCAAAGTTTTGGCAAGAAGATGATGATATATGGACTTCCAAGTATCTGGGATTGTGTTGGGAATCCACTTAAGGAATTGACCTAGACCCAAATTTTCGATCATAATTCCAATAGTCTTAAGTCTCTAGTGTAATACAAAAATCTGACCCTCTGATGATTTAACAAAGGAAATCAATGAAAATACCTTGATTTATATTTCTTCCTCTGTATAGTTTTATGATGTGGTGAAGCGATGAGACTAGTAGTGTGGCATATAGGTGGAAATGGTTGGGCCAACGTGATGCCATGGCACCTTAAGAATGTGACATGTGGTAGGTGTTTTTTTGGTTTTTGGGTGGACAAGTGGGTCAAATATGTATGACACATGGTACCAATCAGATGTTTCCATGTGGCATGATGACATCATCATGATGAATGCATGATGTCAACTAAAGATGTGGTGATGTTTTTGGTTTTGTGTCAGGACATTGTATTTTTGAACATTTTCCTATGGTACTGGTTTTTACAAGAAAAGAGTTATTTGGATAATGATAGGGGAAGTGGGTTGAAGATAAGACTTAGGTCAAGATATCTATACATATATCGATCTATAGGTTTTGACCTCACCCAAAGCTAGGAATCACCAAGATATGGATTTTAGTGCAAAGGAAAATATGTGGGACCAAGGTGTAGTATTGATGTGGATGCTAGCATAGAAAGTGGGGCTAGAACAAGTTCAAGAGTGTTCTAAACATCCAAACATCTAGGCATCGAAGCTAGCATGAGAGAAGAAAAGAGTGTGGATTCCATAATTAAATTACAAAGTGCTAAGCACCTTCCGGGGTTGAGAATGTGGTTCTTTCCATAGTAATATGGAATAGGAGTTGTTACTTACGAGGGAAATCCATTTCGCAGTTGGTATCCATAACACCAAAATATGGTTACTATAAATTGAAAGAAAAATAATGTTTCTAGATGTGAGCAAAAGTTTTAACTAAAACCATTCTTTGAATTTAATAAAATTAGTGGAAATTAAATGAAAAGTAGTGTTTGTTTGTGAGGATAAGTTTCAGCTAAAAAAATTCTTTTAATTTAATAAAGTTACTGGTGGTTGAATGAAAAATAATGTTTAGGGGTATGAGGACAAGTTTTAGCCAAAATAGATTTTTTTAATTTAATTCAAAGAAATAAAATGGAAAGCTATAGAGTTGATTGTGCTAGTGAAGATAAGTGTCTTCTCGAGTTGAGAAAGGTGTAAATGAAGTTTATTTTTGAGTTGTGTGTGTGTATTGAAGTTATTTCTTGAATATTATGTGATTGAATGTAGTTTCTTACATGAGTTGTGTGTCAATTTATTGTTTCTTCTGTTTTGAGTTTTGTGCATTAGTGTGAAGAAGTATTAGCAGGAAAGTGTGTTGTAAATGCTTCCACATTGTAGTGTGAAGGGTGTTAGGTTTAGAGAGTGTAAGTTTTTATGCTCAAGAGTCAAAGAAATGAACTTAAGTAGAAGCGTGATGTGTCTCATAGAGTGTGTGTGAGAATGTTTATGGAAGCTGAGAGAGTTGTTTAAAGCATAGGTGAGTTATAAAAGTAGAGGAGGATGTGGAATATAGTGTGGGAGTATCGTTTAATTCAAAAGTGAAAATACTAGCCAGAGATCCAAGTTTGAAAATTTCAGGAAATATTGATCTGTTGGTTGCAGTAGGTTGGTTCCTACATATGTCAGAGGTTGGTGCATATAGAAATTTATTGGTTGTTGATTTGAGGGGTTTTGGGCCTCCTGTGAGTGCATGCTCACAAAAATTGATGTAATTAGAGTTGGTTGATTTGATTTGTATCATAATAAAAAGAATCTTTTGTGGTTTTTCTCCTGGAAGGGTTATCAAGTTAAAATATTGTTTAAAATTTTCATGTGAATGTTTTCATGCTTGTTGTTAAAAAAATGTGAATTTATAATTGTTTTATGAGGTAAAAAAATGTGGAATACTGTAATATCCCAAAATGGGGAACCAACAATACAAGAACACAAAACTAGAGTAGCAGTGATAAGTAAACTCATAAAATGTAAGAAGAACATAGCCATCATATTAATGTTACAGCAACAAAATGTATACAATATCTTGAGGAAATAACCACTCAAGTTAGGCAATACAAGCCTCAAGAAAACATGTACATGAAATATGAAGTATACTGGTACACAGAAAATTCCCAAGGCTATGACAGCATAGTTTTATTAAGGATAACTACTGCTGGAGAATGTCAATACATGGATCTTCAATGATATAGCTCATACAATGTTGGGAGTGAAGATCTAGACTGCCAAACTAAATTCCAAGATAATTCGGAAAGGATTTCCTAAAATATGCAAAATGGAAAAAATGGCAGAGTGCAGCCCTAGGGTTGAGTAGCAGTTGCAACCCAAGAACTGGATGGATATGGCTGAAGATGCTACACAAGATGAATATACCTCCTCTAATGGATCATCCAAGTGAAAGGCTGATCCTAACACTGAAGATCTCACCCTCCAAATAAATACTGCAACCCCTCACTGCAAATGGTTACAAAAATAACGCAGTCACTGAGGGATACTGCGTTGTAGGTGAAAGAAAATGGTTGGCCTGATGCCAAAGATAGTGAAATGAGCTCTACAATATTCCTCACTAAATTCCCAAAAGAAATCAAGCTTCCTCCTCTGAAAAATAAGCTCTAGAAGTGGTGTTTTGAACCCTCCACTGCAACACCCTGCAACACAACCCAACTCTAAATAGAAATTGCACTGTAGCTGAAGGAGGTAGCTTGGCCTCAAGCCTAGATGTGGAGAAATTAAGTACAATATCCCTCAAGAGGCCTCTATTGAGAGAAGAAGGAATTCCTAAACAGGAATTCCTTGTGCTAATTAGCACAACAATATCAACTAAACAGTTGAAGGAAGCACAATAGTCATGCAGAACACAAAATCAATAATCCATATCATGTCTTTCCATGGGTGCCTTACCCTCTTTTTATAAAAATTGAAGCCCTCTCACCTTGGGTCCCACTCATTAGGGTTTCCTCCACCAAGTAATATTCCTCCCACTATCATTGCGTTGTCTCCAAAGATGATCTCCACCTTCCATTCCAGCGTCGTTGACTTGGTCAAACTTGACCTTGTCCACATGAAAATGTCCCTTTTCACACGAGGGTGTGAAATCCTGCTCCTATGATGATCCCTTTCCACATTATGAGGGATTTTATTTATATTTATAATATGCATGGGCCTCCTTACCCATTTATTCAACTGCTAGGTGATAAAAACAAGAATCAATATTCCAATTAGCTGCATGCGAATTTTAGAATATTACAGTCCTCCCCTCCCAAATGTTTCTTGTCCTCAAGCAACTGCAAGGATAGAAATAAATATTCTCCCCTCCTCCTACTGTAGCATCCACATAAGATGAACTACTCCAAATAATGAGATTTTGTCTCAACAATAAGTCTCCATATTGCCCCTCCTAAGCATGCAAGCTAGCTAAAGAGCTATCATCATGAAGAATTTAAGTACTCAAGGAGGAAATAAGGTGTTGTATATACGTCCCTTTGAGGAATGGGATCTGAAATGTGATGGGAACCATCATTCCTATGTGGATCCTCCATCCCCAAGCAATCATCCATGCAAAATGAGTCACCTCCCAATATGGAAACTTCTGAAAATTCTTCTCCACCTTTGGCTCCTGCAATATATGTGGGCTGAAAATATGAACATGGTAGACAAAGTAGCCTACCCCACGCTGTCCTTCTCTCCACTCATGATAATTGTAGATTATTTTCTGATCTTGTGTTGCAATAATGTTGCCTCCAAGTGGCAAGAAGAAGACTAGATCTCCAAAGACCCTTTCTCCAACGTTGTGAACCAAGCTAGCCCAAAACATCCCATATATGATGAATAGGATAGGATCATCATATGGAATCCACATGAGAAAATTTTTTAAGGTTTCATATAGTGCTGAAAGGTACCAACAGTTTCCCAAGTGGTCACAGTGTAGTTTTCATAACTGCTTCTTCAGAAAATAGCATGGCAAGTTGTTTCTTGACAAATGGCTAGTTGTGTATGTCATCACATCTACTAGTGAATTGCAAATGGCTTGGTGAATAAACTGAGCATACATAGAAGAATAATGAAACACTTTCCCAAGGCCACATAAAATATGGTTGTCTCCATCATATAATTTGGCCCAAAATTGACCATGGAGCCCAAAGAGAAGCTTGCCCTCTTATGGAGCAATGCACTGAATAGAAATGGTAAGAGTATGAAAATACTGTGTTAGATAATCAATAAATGGAAAAACCAAATTCTTACCATGTACTAGAAGTAAGATGATGTATAGATCCATGAATAAGTTCTCCATAGTGGTATGACATACCCCTATGAAGAGGAATGAACCACATTCTCGACGAAGATCCTCCTTCTTATACTTGGAAATCCAAGTTAAGAAGATCATATTTCGGTAATAGATGTTTCCATCTACTACTCCATCACTCTCACCTCCTCCTTATCCACCAATTGCAGAAAATTTGAAGTGATCCTGGGGGCACTCCATCAATAATTCCAAGCTCCAAAGTGACAGTGTTGTTGGCCTATGTAAATAGGCTCCTGCCAACTCATGGCTCCATTCTTTGACATGCCCATTGTCAAAGACATCTCTCATAATGCTGCTACATATTGGAAATTCCTTCCAAGGTGGAAGTAACTCCTGATCATCCAAGGCTAAGGAGTAGCCACTTTTCACCATGATAGTGCCATCTCCTACTCCTACAACATCATGAAAATTATGAGAGAAAATCTGCCAATGCTTTCCCAAGAACAACCAAATCAACAAAAGTTTTTGTTGCCTCCTCATACCTCCATCATAAAAATCATGTGATGAAAACATAACGATTGATATGAAGGATGTCATATCAACACAATGCATCCATACTCCTTACTGCCCTATGATGCAAGTATCCTGCCAAACTTTCTCCTCCCACATATCCTTTGAAAGAGGATATTTCACATAATGGCCAAACTCCCTCAAGAGTAGCCAACGCAGCCAAGCCTCCTGTTGCCTAGTATCATAGATTTGTAAGTAGCTTTCTAGCTTCTTGCTCACCATCCACACCCATTCATCCAAGTGTGGGTGCCTTCCATCATGCTGTCCCTTATCACTCTTCCAAAGAAGAATACCATCCTCCCAAATCAGATTTCTCATTTTGCATTTCATGGGATGTTGAAATGCAACTCCTTGGAGGTCTCCTAGAGACAATATCACACTAATGACCCTCTTGAACCCATAAGGATCCAAGTGTGCTGGAGGAAAAACCTCCTCACTGCTGCTTAAATACATCGATGTTAATCTCCTCAATGGTGTATTTGTTGTCTTATGCTCCAACTCAATGCTGAACATATAGTCTGACATTGAATTATTTAGGACAAAACTCATCCCATCCTTCAAAAATTCACACCCCAACCGCAAGTGTTCTGTGCAACTCATCAAAGGCACATGAGGATGATGGTTCATCCCTTCCTTGAAAAATTCAAGGTTTCAAAGTGTGGTGCAATTTTTTTTCTCTACGTTAGTAGTATGTAATGGTATACATTCCTCCAAAAGATTTGCAGAAACAATAGGAATTGGAAACTTAGGCATACCTTGCTGAAATTTGGGAGTATCTTGTATGGTTGTAAAGGTTGCCTCCTCTAATGTGTTGGCTCCCCCAACTACTAAAGATGATGGCTGCTCTTCCATAGTTGTATTAGTGCTGGTACATGCCTCTTCCAATGGTGGTGAGGGATTTTCCTCCTCTGATTTCTCCTTGCCAAAATTTTTAATCAACCTTTGAGTAAATTCTGAAAAAGTAAACACTCTCTCATGACTCAAATGACTGAACCACCAAATGTGTGCTTCACCCTCAAGGTGCAGCGCTGCAATTTCTATAGCCTCTCTTTATACCACTGGATGTAGTAGGAAGAATGCATCTAGTTTCATTTCCCAAGCCCTTGTTGTAGATGATCCATCAAAAGTAGAAAATGAAAACCTATTGCCTTTGATTCTCCTTGTGCTTCAAGTTCTCCTTTCTTCCTCCAACTGAATGTATTGTGGGAAAGATAGAGTCTCCTTAAAGACTCTAGGTTGAGATTTGTACTCAACAAGGTACCCACTTATAATATTGTGATCCAAGTATCCTCTATCTTTCTACAATTTGTCCTCTTTTTCAAAAGGGAAGGGCATAGTCCCACTGCTTCTTTCTTCTCTTCTGTCCTTGACCTCCTTGTTGACATCATTTCTAGAACTAATAAGATATGAGATAAAACTCATTCTCTCTATCATTCTAATCTTCCTCTCTATATTCTTATTCTTATGATAGCATAATGGATGAGATCCACAGGCTGAGCCAAGATTATGCTCTGATACCACTGTAATATCCAAAAATGGGGAAGCAACAATATATGAACACAAAACTGGAGTAGCAGTGATAAATCAACTCATAAAGTGTAAGAAGAACACATATCCATCATATTAATGTTACAGAAGCAAAATGTATACAAGATATTGAGGAAATAACCACTCAAGTTAGGCAATACAAGCCTCAAGAAAGCATGCACATGAAATATTAAGTATACTGCTACACAGAAAATGCCCAAGGCTATGACAACACAGTTTTATTAAGGATAAATACTACTGGATAATTTCAATACATGGTTCTGCAATGATATAGTTCATAATGTTGGGATTGAAGATCTAGACTGCCAAACTCAATTCCAAGGCAATTCGGAAAGGATTTCCTCAAATATGAAAAATGGAAAAAATGTCGGAGTGCAGCCCTACGGCTGAGTAGCAACTGCAACTTAAGAACTGGATAGAGATGGTTGAATATTCTTCACAAGATGAATATACCTCCTCCATTGGATCCTCCAAGTGAAAGGCTGATCCTAACACTGAAGATCTCACCCTCCAAATAAACACTGCAACCCCTCACTGCAAATGGTCACAGAAATAACGCAATCACTGAGGGATATTGCGCTAAAGGTGAAAAAAAATGGTTTTCCTGATTCCAAAGATAGTGAAATTAGCTCTATAATCTTCCTCACTCATTTCCAAAAGGAAAGAAAGCTTCCTCCTCTGAAAACTAAGCTCTGGAAGTGGTGTTGTGAACCCTCCACTACAACACCCTGCAACACAACCCAACTCTAAACAGACTATGCACTATAGCTAAAGGAGGTAGCTTAGCCTCAAGCTTTGATGTGGAGAAATGAAGTACAAGATCCCTCAAGAGGCCTCTCTTGAAAGGAGAAGGAATTCCTAAACAGGAATGCCTTGTGCTAAGCAGCACAATAATCTCAACTAAACAGTTGAAGAAAGCACAATAGTCATGTAGACCACAAAATCAATAATACATATCATGTATTGCCATGGAAACCTTGCCCTCCTTTTATACAAATGGAAGCCCTCTCACCTTGGCTCCCACTCATTAGGTTTTCCTCCACCAAGGAATCTTCCTCCTACTACCACTACATTGTCTCCAAAGATGATCTCCACCTTCCATTCCAGTGTTGTTGACTTGGTCAAACTTGACCTTGTCCACATGCAAATGTCCCTTTTCACACATGAGAGTGTGAAATACAACTCCGATGATGATCCATTTCCACATTATGAGGGATTTTATTCATATTCCTAATATGCATGGGCCTCCTTACCCATTTATTCAACTTCTATGTGATTAAAAAAAAATCAATATTCCAATTAGCTGCATGCTAATTTTGGAATATTACAAATACTGATTCAAGACCCTCTCATCATTCCTTTATTCCCAACAAATAAAAAAAAGACCATTGTTCAACTGCACAATTCTTGAGATTCTCTAGTAGTTGGTGCTTCTTCAATGTCTCTAGAACCTACATCAAATATGAGATGTGCTCCTCCTAGTTTGGACTATATACCAATAGATCATCTAAATAAAAAATAAAAAATAAATCTATAAAAGGGTGTATTATACTATTCATTAACATCATAAACATATTTTTTGCATTATATGGGCCAAACTGAATGACTAAACACTCAGAAAAACCTTTCCTCATTTTGAACATGACCCTCTAGGTACCTTATTTTATATCCTAATTATGGTGATATACTGACTTTAATTCTAGCTTGGTGAAGTATTTTTCTTGTTGCAACTAATTTAGTAGATCATTTATCCTAGGCAAGGGAAGGGTTATCCATTTTTTAGTATATTTTTTTCTAAACTTATAATAAATTCACATATCCCAAATCCATTCCTTCTTAGGTATAATTATAACAGGTTCCAAACATGGTGAGGCACTTGGTCGAATAACGCCTTGTTCTAGTTGTTATCATTATGTCATTTTTAATATTGGTATAAAAAACACAGAGGACAACATAAAAACCATTTTGGAAGCTGGGATGTAGCCCTGCCAGCTTCAAAGAGCGATCTCTCTTAAGATCTAACCTTTTTTTGGATAAGTATTCGGCTAGTTATGACTGTGCTTCATGATTTTTTTATTTTGATTGATTTGGTTGATTAAATATTTATTTCCCCATTGGGAAATGGAGTCAAAACACAAAACTAGATTTTGCATCAATTTTTAAAAGAGTTGTACTAGGGAAAGCTAGGTTGTATTTACTGGATTCTTTAATATTTTTAAATGAAATATTGGATATGGCAGAAAAGTGAATTTCAGTTGAGGTTGAAACGCATTTAATTATTTTTCAATATGAATTCAAGTAGAAAACAATTAAATTGTAAAAGTAGCTAGAATAAGGTGTTTTAGAAACATGTCCTATTCATCACACTTTCTGTTTTAAAATTAATAATTTTGATAAATGGAGTAAGGAAATAACAGTGGAAAACACATAAACAATAGAAACACTTCACCAATAATTACACCGGGTCACATGAACGTGTGCCACAAGGCACATGGGAAGTCAAAACTTAGCATTTTTTATACAAGCTCTCTCACACGACTTGAACTAACCAAAATATCTGACCTGAATGTGTTTCCTTGGGTTTTGTCACACGGCACGACCCGACCCGCCTGAATGAAATCATCAGGGAGAAAACAACAAATAGGTCGCACGAACGTGCACAAGGCACATAGGCAGTCACAACTTAACATTTTTGAAATGACCACCCTCACATGACCCGACCCCATGACCCTCCCGAACGTGTTTCTTTTGGCGCCCTAGCACGATCTGACCCGATCTGACCTACCCGAACGCATTTCCCTAGTCGCCCTAACACGACGTGACCCGACTCGCCCAAACACTTTTCCTTTGGTGCCCTCACATGACCCAACCTAAATTGACCCAACCCAAATACAACAATAGGGTTATAGTTGGTTTCAAAGCTTGGACATTATATTGGTTGATTTCACTGAAACATTGGCAGGGGCAAGACATTGGTTTGGGTCGAAGCTGCATAACAAGGCATGGAAATTTGGGAAGAATGTCAAGGGAGTATTTTTCAGACCTTGTATAGCTTTAGGCGTATGAAAGAATAGCACCCACATATTTGTGTTGAACTGGAAGTCTTGGAGGATAATTTTGAAGTAAATCTTCTTTGAATTTGTTGGGCAATGGAGTAGGATGGAGCTGGAGATTGCGATGAAGAAGAAGAAGTTGAGACATGTGAAGAAGAGGATGTTGCAAATGTGTCAATGATAGAGGAATAAATTGATGAATACATTGGACAAGGATCATGCACTTTGCAAAAATTGATGATGGAGGACACTTATAGGGGTTAGGGGTTAGGGGATAATGGGGTTATGGTTTTAGGGGTTTAGGGGGTTAAATGGGTTAGGAGTTGGGAGTTAGGGTTTAAGGGATTAGGGGTTAAAGGTTTATAGGTTTAGGGTTTAGGGGGTTAAAAGGGTTAGGGGTTAGGGGGTTAAATGGGTTAGGGGTTAAGGGTTTAGGCATTAGGGGTTTAGGGTTTATAGGCTTAGGGTTTAGGGGTTAAATGGATTAGGGGTTTAGGGGGTTAAATGGGTTAGAGCTTAAGGGTTTAGGGTTAGCGGTTTAGGGTTTAGAGGTTTAGGGTTAGGGGTTAAATGGGTTAGGGGTTTAGAGGTTTAGGGGGTTAATTGGGTTAGGGGTTTAGAGGTTTAGGGGGTTAAATGGGTTAGGGGTTGGGAATTGTGGCTAAGGATTCAAGCTCCATGGAAAAATCTAATGTCATCGAAAACCTTAATGGTTTGGCAAAATTTTCTAAAATAACTCTCCTAATAGACAAACCCCATTGGATATAGGATTCCAAAGTTGTATTTGTAGCAAGTAGTTCATTTTGAAAGGTGGAGGGAGCTGAACACAAAGTGGAAGGAAAAAATATATTGATTAAAACTTAAGACTAATTATGGAAAAATCTCAAAGGAATATTTGGTGATAGAGTGAAAAAGAAGTATGACTGTGAAATGGAGCCTTATAACAATAGGGAGGCTCAAATATAGTTCCTTGCATCGATAAATTTGGTTTCTTGGCTTACAATGCATTCTAACTAATGGTTCATTTTGTTCATACTTCATTCTGAAATGTTGGAAGTGTTTTATTTTATAGATTATATTCAGCTACCTAGTGCCCAACATGACTGGATAAGAATGGAGACTTGTTTGCGTATGTTTTGAGTTTTTTTTGGAAGGCATTGATGTTGGTTGTTTCATAAAGGAAAGAAACATTGATACGAGTTGTTTACCATTGTTTTTAATCAAGAAAAATCCAACCAAAATCTAATTCTATCCACCAGAAAAAATTTCTACCATATAACCTTAATTTTACAGGCATGTGCATGCTTGATAAATTTGAAATCACACACCTATGTACTAGAAATTCACCATTGGCTGACCCACAACCTTGTACTAGAGCCAACTCCAAAAAGAAAAAAATAGCCCAGGGCATCAAGATCCCCATCAAGAAAGGATGATGACCCAATGCAGATCCTATGGAGCAAGTAAGGATAACCCAAAGCAAATCAGACCCTTGGATATGATACGACCGGACCCAACCTGACCCGCCTAAATGCATTTCCTTGGGCGCACTCACACGACATGGCTCGAACCGACCTGCCCTAACTCATTTCTTTGGGCACCCTCACATGACTTGCCACGAACTGACTCGGTTGTGTTCCTTGGTTGCCCTCACACAACCCGACCCGACCCAAACCGACCCGCCCGAATGTCGAAGACACAAGGGAGCAAACGGAAAATGGGTCGCAACACCATCCTTGTTCATATCAACTACATAGTTGACATAGTATGCATGTTATTTTGAAGGGTGGTTTTCTTCCCACTAGGTTGTCCCTCTTTACCTCACTCTTCTAATATTATGTATTGTATAATTTATTGATGAGTACTTGATATGGCCGCAAATTATTGGGACTTTTTGATTGTTTTTTTTGTACATTAGTACTTAACATGGCTGAGAATTGCTAGGATTCATTCAATAGCATACTCCCTAGTTGGGTTGTTGGGTGGTGTTGGGGTACATTACACTCAATAGTTCATTAATACACACACTCTGTCCATCATTAGACCCTATTGCATACATTATTAGGGGAACATATGACTAATTTTCATTCACTATTGGTCATTCCCTATCATTTTTCAAATTCTCTATTTTTAGGGTTTCCATTTTAATAAGGGGTGCCACCTAGGATGACATGTGGCACTAAATAGACTCTAGTTGGAGGATTAAATGGATAATTTCACTCCATTGATTCCTACTACCAAATTCAAATACCTTCCTAGAGTTAGTATGCACTTCCTCCCTACTTTGCAACAATTAGCCGTCATTTTTTTGTCTCCTCTCCTTGTTAAGTTCATTTTTATCCATATTTTGGAGTTAAACTAAGTTTAACTAGTTATTATTTTGCTTGTGAGAGTCATTAATTAGTTATAATTGATTTCTAACTCCACTGACTTCTAATTCACTCTATTTTAGAATATTTTTCTAATTTTGGGTCTCCCAATCTAGTTTGACTTATTTTCAAACTAGGGAAAGTGACTTTCAGATATACCAAGTGCATGCATATGGAATGCCAACCCAATTTGAACTATTTTGCATCCTAGAGAGTCTCATTCTTTTATTACTCAATTTATAAACAATTTTATTTCTTTTCTTTCTTGTTTTGCAAGTGTTAGGTCCCTGTAATTTGTTAGATTGGCAAGACCAAATGTACAAGGGTAACATCAAAACAAATTTGGAGTCCTAGGACCTAGCCTTCCTAGACTCAGAGAAGGCTCTCTCAATAATCTGTATAAAAGATGTGAACTTGATTGATTCTAGGGTTTTGATTTTAGGCTAGTTATAGTGATTAGGGTTTGTTTGTTTGTTCTGTTTGGTTGGGTTGCTTATCAAGTAGAAAAGATAGATTAGGAGAGGTTTAGACCATTGGGCTATGGATTCTACAAAATATCTTGAAAGGTACAACAAATCCAAATCCAAATGAAGGGTGTTTTGAAGGGAAAGTATAACAAATCCAAATGGATCTTCAAAGCTTATGTGAGTGAAGTGAACATTAAATTCTGAGATTAGTAGGTTTAAATGGCAGTTAAGAATCCTTTAACATGTACTATAACAAGAAAAGTCTTTAATAACACTATGCATAAAGAAATAACCAAAGACAAGGCATTCCATAGGCTTCTTTGATCAAACCCTAGCAAGTAAACATTAAGACAACAATCCAGAAAACCCTAGAGAGAAATAAACTTGTAAATTCTCTAGGGATTTCAACTTTAGGCAAAGAAAACATTCAAGATAACATATAGTAATGATCAAAGAGAATGGAACTCCTAAATTCCTTAATCAGACTAGAAATAACTTCAAAGAAACCATTCAAGATGGACAAAAGGGCAGGGAAAACCATAAACCTCTTCATTCAAACCCTAATTAGCAAAACTTCGAAGAAAATATCTCAAAAATAATTTTTAAGTAATGTCAAAAGGCAGGGCTAACCATAAACCTTTTTGGCATTGGCTCCATCAAATCATTCTTAAGATAAACAAGCTAAGTGGAACTAGAGAGCATTTAAGAATTCTCTAATCTGACCTAGCAGAGGAAAACATGCAAGCAATAGAAAGCATACAGAGCTAAGGTGCCTCTAAACAACATTTCTTAACCTAAAATTTATGTTCCACTGCATGAGAAATATGAAAAAAAATGAAAACATAAGAAGGCAAGCACTAATTTAGAAATACATCACCATTCGCCATGTTCATGAATATTGCAAATGTGCTAGCTCCATTTCCATTCAAATCCAAGCATTCACAAAACTCCAAAGCCAATTTCTCTTCAACTTCAAGTCTATCATATTGAGTTTAACAATCAACCAAAAACTACAATGATGTCTGCATGCATTTTTTTACTTTCAAAGGAGTACCGAAACCCTAGATAGGTTTCCAAAATGTCATTAATTACATCATAAATGCCATTTTTGTCCAATGAGACCATGCAAGACCCAAGGCACAAATATCTTAACTTAATAAATGCAAAAATAAATGCTAACATAACTCCTCAGCTAAATTTGGAGTGATTTTCCTCAAAAACCATCAAAATATCTTTTTCATTAACTCCAAGTGTCTTTTGTTCACTTTCTGGCAAGGGCATAGTGCCAAGGCCAAGGGCGTAGCACCAACACTGGGAAAATAACATTTTTTGCAGCTAAGATTTGGAGGCCTTCATGGTGTCCAAAGGAGCTCCATGATAATCATTGGAAAGCCTTTCCTGTCTAGTTTCCAAAATGGCTTTAATTTTTCTTATTGGTGTTCATGCTCCTGCTCAAAAATGCATTCTCCCAAGATTGCTAAGGGCACAGCGCCAACTCTGAAAATAGGGTAGAAAGGTAACTTTTTGTATGTTTTTGGCACTTTTGGAGGACCAGTTTTGCTCCAAATGAGCTAAAACTTTGTGAGGGTGATTTCCTTGACTTGATGAAAACAAAAATGTAAATTTTTCCTCCAATGGGTGCCCCAAAAGAGCACAACGCCAGTGGCGCTGCACATTTGGCCCTTCAAAACAATCAAAATTTCCAAAAACTCAAAAAGATGCCAAAATTTGGATTTGTCTCACTGATCATGTTTGGGATGCTTTGTAGGGATGCATCAGCAATAATTTCAAGCCTTTATTTGTCCTTTGCCTCATTGGTTTCACCATACCTTTCATAGGTCTCATTATCATGTTCATTATCTAAAACAACAAGGTCAAAAACAGCCTCTATCTCATGGAGATCATCTTCATCATAAATGGCTGCCTCATGTACATCTTCTTCTACTCACCTTTGTTTACCCTTATGTACCTACTTTGTTGGTGAAGAAGGTAGGGCCCCTCCGCTATGATCATGCCTCTTTGGCATATGTATAAAACTCAAAGGTGACCCCTCCTTTGTGATCATGCCTCCTAGGCATCTGTAGACAACTCAAAGGTGACCCCTCCCTTATGATCATGCCTCGTGGGCATTTGGGCCTCTCCTCCACTATCACTGTCTTCTGAAATTTTAAGCCCTGCCTTGAGAAACCCTAGGACTATAAATGGAAATGAGATGAAGCGATGGTGATGAAAAAGCAAGCTTTGCAAGTGAGTGAGATGAGTGAGTGATGGTATGAGTATATGAGAATGAGTGAGAGGCTAAAAACTCAATGATAAACCTCTGCTAGCATGTTTAAACTCTTTTTTGAAACACTTTTGGGCTAATGTCAATTTGAGATGAAGGAGGGCAATGGAATGTCAGCCTTTGCAAGTGGACGGATTGATTGAATGAATGGAATGGGTGTAGGGACATCTTAGGTGAATGAACAACCTTAAAACAATGTAACCCCTCTATTTATCGATGATTTTATTTTCAAGCAAATGAAAATAATGGTAAACAGTGATGTCAAGTTTAAGCCTTAGGGTTGCCTCTTAGGGTTTCAATTTCTTCCAATTAAATCATCAAAAATGTTTGAATATGTGGTTAGGGCATCCACTCACCATTTATCATTGCCTTGGGGGACCTTGGAGGAATTTTGAAAGTAGTTTGAGTTGATTTGGGTGTTTGTAGGGCTTAGAAATCCTTCCTTCCCAAGCGCACAGTGCTCAATCCCAGGCGCACAACGCTCAATCCCAGGTGCGCAGTGCCTTGAAAATGAGCAGAGGATGGGTTCCGAGCAAGGGCGCAGTGCTCAGTTCCAAGCGCGCAACGCCTTTGTAATTTGTATGGGGAAATTTTTCTAAGGGTGTTGCGGCTGATTCCAAACGCGCGGCACCAGTCTGAGTGCACAACGACAGACAATTTTGTCTAATTTCACTTGTAAAACTCCCAATTTCTTCACTCATGAATGCTCTTATGATTTTTACAAGGCAAGAATGATTTGTTGAAGCGTTAGATGACCTTCTATAGGCTCAAGGATTTGATTTTGGCTCTACAACCCACTTTCTAAAGTTTTACAAGTCTCTTTCTTTTTCACTGGTGTCTTTTAACACTTTTTTGTGTAGGTGACTGAAATCATTTGAGGTGGCTCTTCCTTTTGCTTCTTGAGGCATGATGACTTCATTTTTTACAACCTTAGGATGTTTACACAGTAGTAGCATCTTCAAAACCTCTATGGTTTCCATTAAAATACTCAACTTATCTTTTCACCTTTTTTCTTGCAGTTGGCAAGCGTTATGAAATTTACTTTTTCTTTTGACCCTAAATATTTGGCATATTTATTTTGAAACGGCAGTAGCCTCAAAATTCTATTTTTCTTCCACCTTGAAGATGAACATCATATTTTTTTCATTTAAACATGACAAGCTCATTAAACAGCTTTGGGATGATTTCTCATAGCAGCACTTTCAGAACCCTCTTTGCCTATACCATGGAATTCAACTCATCATTTCACCTTCTATGGCCACTTTCCCAAAACCATAGGTGTTTAAAGAGATTTTTACAGCAATCATCAATGTTGTCTTCTAATTTCTCTATAGCCATTTCAAGTTCATTCATTTATGTCTAGTTCACCTCACCTTTTTCGCTATTTCATCAATATTTTGACAGACTTTCTTCATGTTTGGTTTGGTGTACTTCCTCCAAGGTCATTTCTACAATTGATTACTGTTTGGCACTCTATTGGGCCATTAAGCTCAAAAACCCTAGTTCTCGTTAAGACCAATTTATTTCCCTTTCTTCTGATGTAAGTTGTCTTCACTTAGGAACAGACCATCTACCTTATCAATGCCTTCTATTGATGGAAAATTCAACACTCTTACAGAAGTTCCAAAGCTTGTCCATTTTCCTCATGTACAGACTCTGAACTAAAGGATAGTCTTCTTTGGAAACTCTTTAGTTTTTTCTTGAATAACCATGTCTCAACATTCCAATACATCTGAACCAGATCTTAACAAAGAAAAATTGTGTCTGAAACACCACTGATGACCTTGGAACATATGAAACCCTAATTGACCAAGTGGGATGGTTCTTTGACCTAAACTTGAATAAAAATTGGCTTGGAGGCTTCAAGTGAAAGACAGAGTATTGTCAAAGGTGTTTTATTGAAGATCAATAATCCAATGTACTTGATTTACCTAAAGACCCTTCAGATATAGTTTTGATACCATCAATGCTTGAGGATCTTGGAGAACATGGGAAAGGGTAGGCTATAGGAAACCCTAGAGGGAAATTGGGGTTTATGGACATGGGAAAAAATAGTCCAATGAGCTTATAGGTAGAGAAGGAGACTGAAAATTATAGGTATAAGCTTAGGAAGATTTTGTAGGAGTGACGGGGTGACCATGAAATGGAAGGCTGATGAAATACTGAAGAATTTTCCATAAGGATAATGAAGGCAGTGAGATTTCTAAAACTCACAATTTTCAAGGAAGGTTGTTTTCAGAAATGTAGAACCAATATTTAGTCATCTACAGATAATGAAAAATAAAGATGACTAATAGTGGCTCCACTTGGGGAGGGCAGCTCCTTTTTAGGAGGTGTCCAGAACCTCAAAGTTCAGATCTCTGAGTTCTGAAGATTAGTACCTTACTTGTACTTGGCATATCCCTCTTTCTTCACTTGATGATGTTCTTTGGAAGCTGTGATCTCAAATCTGAAAAAACATGATTACTTCAACCTCAATTCAACCTACCCATCATACTTTTTCCTAACGTTTTTTCTTCACTTGGGTGCATTTGGATTAGCAAAACCTTGACATCATTTTTATTTTGAAAGCATAAAAACTATCTACTTCTACCTTTATCACATCCAAAGGCTCATATTAGACTGATGATCCTTTTATTCCCTACCTACTCTACTTATCTGTCAAGGTTAAGCTGTTTGAGAGTTGTGAGAAAATAAATTTGAGGGTTGTGATTTAGAATTGGTTATGCATCCCTCTCTTTCTCTTTTGGTTCATATTTGAGCATTGAAACCAAATATATTTTCATAATCTAATCTACTGAAAAGCCAAGCTTACATGGTTTGGAAAATCCTCTTTCACTAAACTATTAGCAAAAATTTTAAAAATATGTTCAATCATGATTAGGCTAAATGACTGAACAAGACTTTCTTTTCTTCGAAAGTAGTGGCATTTAGGCTTGCACACTTTCAGCAATACTCTTTTTTGGTATGGGGTTGTACCTCTTCTTTTTTCCTGCCCTCTTCTTTTTCTTTTCTTTGTTTTTGTGTCTTTTTTAGATCATCATTCTAAAACTAAAACTAGAAAGATGCTCAGAGTGCTGAGCTTATTTTCATACCTATCTATCCTAATCTAACTTACATAGGATATATATTCATTTGGTGAACTCCCTTTTCCAATATAGCCAATCAAGTAGATGACTCCATGAGTGATCTTTGTTCAGCTCTTTGAGTGTGCTGAAAAAATAAAAAGGCCACTCCCACCTCACTTGTTTTTGAACAGTAGTGCCTAAAATTTTCTTTAAACACTGAAACAAACTGCTCCTGCATATTTTACTCCCTTTTCAAATGTCTCTATGAAAAGAGCAAAGTGGAATTTGAATAATAACTCGCCTAGAGGATTTGAGCAATAATATTCGTCCAAGACTACTCCTTCCTCCAGTTGGATAAGCTTGGGATTTTATTGGGAAATAAAATCCACCTCTTCTTCATGATGATCTGATTTAGCAACCTCATAATGTACTACTATGTTGTCTTTGAGAAATCCTAATATGTCTTGATTGAGTGGACTGACTTCTATCTGACAGACATTATTAGGAGGATCCTTTGGCAATAGGTCTTCTAGAAGAGGTAGTATAGCCTTATAATCAATCTTTTCCTCTGTTTCTTCATGAGGCAAGACTGCAGCACATAAATCAACAGGAGAAAAAATAGAAAGGTTTTGTTTACATGAAGGTTTAGAGGTTGGCTGCATGTTTAGCATCTTATTGATTTCCTCTTCAGTTAAAAGAGGATGCATTTTTCTCTTTCTTTGGATAGAACTACAGTAGTTCTCTTTCTCTTGTGAAGGCTGATTCTGAGGCTAAATGTCTTTTTGAGCCTCACACAAGAGAGCATATGAATCATCATTTGTCTTTTCGGAGGGATCTTGTGGATTTTCTTTTATTTCCTTATTGTTTTCATTCTCAACCAACTTCTCCTGATTGTCATGATAGTTAACTTGAGAATGAAATTCATGAATTTCCTTTGATATATCCTCACGATGCCAATTCCCCTTCATGATCTGAAATGAATTAAAGTGGTAAAGAACCCAAATGTGTGGAATCCTCACCTGTTTCAGATTTTGTATTTTCAAAGTGGCTTAGGGGGAGAACTTCTGGGTCTAAAAAATGGTTTGTATCATTCATTTCTTCCCTGGTTGATTCTTTAGAGCATTCCTCCCACAAACCAACTGTTGATTGCTCTGCAAGGCTAGCTTCTGTTTGGAGAACATAATCATCATCATACTAATCAAACTTTGGAAGATCATCATTACAAGTAGTGTCACCACTCATACATGTTATATTATCAGATTGTTTCTCCTCGAATTGATCCACAAATCCATTTTCTAATCTATGGTAGTTTGAATTAGAAGGGGAGTGCCTATGGCCAATAGATTCTTCTTTTCCTAGGATTGAATCACAATGGTTTTATTTTTCTTGTGAATTCTGGTCACAAGGCTAAAGGTTTTCTTGAGCCTCACATAGAAGAGATGGTGAATCATCACTTGTCCCTTTAGAGAGATCTTGTGGGTTTTATCCCATTCCCTGATTGATTTCATCCCCAACCAACTCTTCTTGGTTGTTATGATAGTTTATTTGAGAATGAAATTCATGAATTTCTACTAAGAGATCTTCAGAATGAAAATTTTTTAAATCTTCATCAATATCTACAAGGTATTGTATGATATCCTGAGATTGATCACAACAATTTTCAGCCAATGATAAGGATGGAAAATTTTCTTTATAATGCTCATAAAATACCTTGTGGATATCCTTTAAGGAAACAAACTACAAATTTTTAGACCCTCATACCATTCCCTTGCCTTCCCTTCTAATGTTAGCATGAACATCTTCATGAGGAAGTCCTCATGCCGTTCAATTTTTAACCTCCATTTATGTATATGAAATTTTATGAGATGTAACAAGGGGTCATCAGACTTTTCATCTTGAAATATAGGCAGTTTTGTGTCCAAATTTATTTGAGGCATCTTGTGGGGGAATCTAGGAATATGATATTTGTTCATTGGAGCATACTTGCGTTGTATCCTTGGAATCATCTTTGTTAATAATTCAGAGAAAAGGGATCATTGCATCTCTTTAACCAGTCTGGAGTCTTCTACCAGTGGAGTCTTCAGGTCTATTGAGAGTTGTGGAGTTGCCAGATGGATGATTTCAACTATTTTCAAGCTGGTTGTTGTCCACCATCAACAATTGGATGTCAATCTAAAGATATTTTTCGGTTTTCTGAGTTCTTTATGTAACACTAATCTTTTCAATGAGTACTGTTCTCCAGTATGGTCATCATGGTGATAGTGTGATGAATAAACCATATATCACTCTTGGCTAACACTTGATTTACCTAAGTTTTGACTGGGGATTTGTGAGTTCTTAAGGAATGTCTAAGCTTGTTACTTACTCAGATCCCTAGTGGAGTCGCCATTATGTTAGGCGAGTCAACTGGATACTATTAACAAGGGTTTTCTAAGGTTTTAAGGAATAATTAGGATGTTACTGACTCAGAATCCCCAGTGGAGTCGCCATTATGTTAGGTCCCCGTAATTTGTGAGATTGGAAAGAAAAAATGTACAAGGGTAACGTCAAACCAACTTTGGAGTCCTAGGACCTAGCTTTCCTGGACTCAGAGAGGGCTCTCCCTATAATTTGTATAAAAGATGTGAACTTGATTGATTCTAGTGTTTTGATTTTAGGCTAGTTATAGTGATTAGGGTTTTTTTGTTTGTTTTGTTTGGCTGGGTTGCTTGTCAAGAAAAATAGATACAGTAGGAGAAGTTTAGACCATTGGGCTATGGATTCTGCAAAAGTTATTGAAAGGTACAACAATAGGTCAAGGGTGTTTTGGAGGGAAAGTATAACAAAGAAAAATGGATCTTCAAAGCTTATGTGAGTGAAGTGAGAATTAAATTGTGAGTTTAGTAGGTTTAAAGGGAAGTTAAGAATCCTTTAACATGTACTATAACAAGAAAAGTCTTTAAGAAAACTATGCATAAAGAAATAACCAAAGGTAGGGCATACCATAGGCTTCTTTGATCAAACTCTAGAAAGTAAACATTAAGACAAAAATCCAGCAAACCCTATAGCGTAATAAACTTGTAAATTCTCTAGTGATTTCACCTTTAGGCAAAGAAAACATTCAAGATAACATATAGTAATTGTTGGAACAGGGTCTCCTACAAAGCTGTGAAACTGATCCATTTTGTATATTTTTTATTATATTTAGTCTAACGCAGGGGTTTTGGGGTGGGTAAAAGCCGCTAAATCATTGTAAATGGGTCAAGGGTAGATCAAGAGTCTGCAAAACATGGTTTGCAAACCATTGGATGCATAGGTTAAAATAGTATAAGAAGTTGAACCTTTTTGAGTTGTAGGAAAGGATAAGAGTGAGAAGAGATTGCTGCTAAGTGCGAATTGATAGATCTGGTTAGGGTTTTGGGGGAAGGACTCCTGCTGTTGTGTGCGCAGAGATTCCATGTCCTGCTGTGTGCAGACCCTGCTGCTATGTGCGCAGATTGGGATTTGGGTATTGTAAGTGGATCTGAAGGACTAATGAATGCGGAAGTATTGTTGGATATCTGAATCTGTTTGAATTACTCTGTGATGCTTGGTTGATTAATATATGTTGATGTGGTATTGATCTAAGCTGCGAATATACTTGTGTCACTTGTTTATGCTATTATCTGGGATTGTTTTGTTACATTTTATACAAGAAGATCTGGAATAGTTGTGTTATCTTTATATAAGTTCATGATATGTTGTTTACTGTGAGTATCATTGTGATTAAGCATGTGGATGCGAAGGGAATCTGTAGATCTAGGCTCTGTAATATAATATTGGGTTGCTATAAGTCTGAACGTAGCACTGCTTGACTTATCTACCCTCTCCTAGGATGTAGAAACCTGGTTCCAGCACCCACCCATACTACTTTGGGTGAGACTTTCGCCTGTGCAAGCAGGTCACTGTCGAAAGGGCCAGTAGTATAGGGGTTTTTGGGCAAACCTTGAACCTTCGAACCTGGGTCAGGACCCCTCGATCCAAAAAATGGTTCCGTTGCTGGGACTTGGAGCATTTTGAGAGAGGGATCAAGTAATGCCAAGGCCATACTGGAAGCCAGAGAAAACGAAAATTGATGAATGGTTTGAACAGCAAGTTCAGGAATTTTCTGTAAAAGAAAACCGCAGTGAGAGGTTGACCATCGAAGAGTGGAAGAATAAGTATATTTTCACAGAGATATACGAGATCTTATTTGTAACGATTGTGATTGGGCTCCAGGAGTGGCTCGCAATACTGGTGGAGTTTTAGAAGTGTTGGAAGGACGAGCGGATCACAGAGTGTATCCCCGAACTCATCCAGCAGTTAGAGAAGACTGACAAAATCATCACTCACACTGTGGACCCTTGGGTAGATAGTGTGTTGGGAGGATTTGTGATAGAAATTACCATCAATCATTTTGTCTCCTACTCTGAGGTAGAGCAAAGATTCTTCACAGGGTTCCGAGGTAAGTTTTTGAAGACCTTACCATTGCTGATCAAGGTATTATTATGTGAAAAGAGTATTCTGTGTAGCCATACCAAGTGAATGACCTCTGATCTAGAAGGGAGCACAACACGAAGTGGCAAGTACTATAGGGCCAACCTAGAAGGAGATAGATTGGTCTACACTCCAGTAAGGGAAGCAGCTTTGCAGAGTCCTCCAGCCACACCGCTTTTAAACCAGCCTAGAGGTAAGAATTAACCTACTCCTCTGCCACTGGAAGACGACATGGCTACACACATGAAGTTTCCGACCTTTAAGGGTGTGGGGGATGAAGATATGGATCAGCTTTGGTTTGTCACAGGATCGGTATGGACTGCACAAAATGTAGCTAGTGATGTGGTAAAAAGGGCACAACTGTCCCTTGCCTTCGAAGGAATAGCTTTGGACTAGTACATGGGATATGTTGATCATAATCATATCCTTATAAGATTTTCACAGACAATCTGGCATAAAAGCTCTCAAATTCCCCCTCGCAGCCTTGGAAAACCATTCTCAAGCCTATCGTTACCATTCCTCGCCTCCAAAAGAAATTATCAAAGGTTGGAAATCGATATTTGAAAATATTCGAGGCATAGCTCCTTCGGCCCTAGCCCCTCCGTTCTTTTTCTCCATGTAACCCGGGCACCAGACCGAGTGCTAAAACTAGAGGCGCTTAGAACGTATGCATATTGGGCGTGCCCTCGGCCGTTGATCTGTGCAGATCGAACAGCATTCGCGATCCTCCATTCATCGCCAAAAACCGCATCTTAGCCGTCCAATCAAACTGTGAAATCTATGGTTCACAGCCCACCGGTCCTGCTGGTCCCCGCGCCCAAAACATTGTTCAAAACTAGGTGGTATGTATCGCACCGCCTTTCGACGGTAGGCGGTAATTCTTCTTGGGCCAGCAATTCCATATAGCGCTCACCACATGTCCTCGCATACGGCTAGAATATCGCCCTCCATTGCGCATTATTGTTTGGACAAAGATGCGCAGCGATATTCATCATAGTCGTCCGATCTGAGAGCCTTCATCCGACGGTCATTGCGCTCCGAAGTTGCACGAGGTTTAATCCGAGCCCCTCAAGCCCCTGGCCCACTGTCTATCGCCTCTGACACTCTTTCAACCGTCGATCTCCTCTTGAGATCGGACGGCCAAGATTTCATCATCCCTGGTGTTGACCTGATCTTCCTCCACGTCATCATCCCACGTGTTATCACCTTTCTTCCTCTGCCATTTATATTTTTCATTCATACGTCATATTTTAATGTTCCGCATTGTAAGCTCTGGTCAGCTCGTCCACCACTCCTCCGCTACATTTTTCCGCCACCCTACGTCGTTCCACCATTGCGCCAGTCTACACAACCATTTCCATTAACCCCGCCACTATCTCCACTGTGTTAACCTTCCTGTGCATGGGTTTTCTTTAACGAGTTTGCGGATTTTATAGGTTGATAGCAACGGAGAATTATCATAATTTTCCGCATCCATTACAAGAGCCGAACACGCGTCAAAGGACCTTTTTTCAGAGCAAAATTATGAAGAAAGTCCCCGGGAGCCAAATCGACAAGATTCCAATTTAAGAGGCAGGGTTCAAACTTGTGAAACCCTGCAGGGACATTCAAGGCGCCGACTTCACAGATGAAGACATCAATGGGGCAGATAAAGAATATCAGCGATCAGCAGAGAATTAAAGGGAGGTAGCTGAAGATTTTGGGGGCCTTTTCCTAGCCTTTTGAAGCAGAGTACCAAATTGAAGATCCTGCACATCATTCGGAAGATCTATACACACAAAACAATCTCCTCAAGGCTTTATTTCAACAGAGTTTTCTTTCCAGGCAAGGACGGATATTTGTATGATTTTATTGCTTTGCCGTGTCCCTGGAGAGATTTCTACTCAGTGCATTTATTCCAGTTAACAAGCCACAGAGAACATCCAACACTACAACGTCGTCAAGCAGTATGGGCGGGCACTTCTCCACCATTTTTTTTAATGATACAATTAAATGTTCATCACCTACTTCTTTTGCTAGGTTTTAGTTTCTCCTATAAAAACCATGAAGAAACGCATTGTAAAAGGTTCCGGATTTTTATCAGAAAATTATGCAGTGAAAGGATTTTTGTATACAGTTTGTAAAACTCTTGTATGAAGGCTCAGAGCCCATAGGGTCTCAGTGAGGAGGATTTATATCTATAAAAGAGGATTCTGGTCTTTGGTATTTCACAGTCTGTAACTCTCTTTTATATGTTATTTAATGTATCATTTCATCACATCCATCTTTCCTGTATCATGTTTTGGAATGCGAGTGGCTCACTGATTTCTGGTAAGGATTTGTCCTATTTGATTCCCATACTTGGATCATTCAAGCACATTAAATATGGCTCATGCATGATATTTTGTTCCATTATTCAACTTACCATACTTCTTCTATACTAGTTGCTTTGGGAGGGTGCTTTTTAAAATGCTATTATCATGTATGGACTCTTAGATTGGTAAGCCCATGCATGGTGGTATTGTATATCTAGGTATCAGCTCAATGTTAACCAGTATCTTCTCAATATCTCTTTCATTACATAAACCTTCTGATAATTTATGTCTGTGAAGTATTTCTTAATCGACCCGCTTTGAAATAAACTGTCTCTGAATTGTCTGTTGCTTTTTTATTAGAGTTATGCATCTTATCTTTGCAGTATCTCCTTTCCTGTGTCAATTTCTGAGAATTTGGTCTCATTCTGGATTTAATTTCCCTGTTTACAGGAGATAACACGTGAGCTGAAGCTGACAAATTCACACATTATATTATATGCTCCTTTCTATGTTAAGATGTCCTAGGCACTGGTCTATCACAACTCTAGGCTGTCTCTAGGAGCTACAACATCTTTTTGGCGCCATTGCCGGGGACGAATTTAAGAAAATCAGAATCCCTGGGCCTCGACAAAATTGTATTCACTCTCTAAATAGGTGAGCACCAAGAGTTGAGAGTTGTATATCCCTCACCTTGGCGACTCCACATTTGTTATTTGATAAATCTATTTGCAGTCATGGCTCCTCGTAAGACACACCTGAGGTAAGATACATCTAAGCCCAAGACATCTTCAGTGTCTGAACCTGACCAGATTATAAATAGAAGAAATTGGAGGGAAAGGAGATCAACCCGTTCTGAGATTCTTGAAGTGTCCACAGAAGACTTTTCATCCCCTTCCTCTCAAGAAACTCAAGTGCCAAATCCCGACTCCACTATGGGAGATGCTAATTATTATTATTCAGATAGTCCACCCCGAGAGGGTATCAGAAATAAAAACAGTCTTCATCCTACTCCTGAGGTTGAAGAGGTCAAGGAAGTAATCGAAGTATCTGCTGTTAATAGAACTTTATTCCCCTCAACCCCTCAAGCTGCAGTTGAGTATATTCCTATTATTATTCATACTCCACTTCCTCCTCCTCCTCCTCTTACTCACCAAACTATCGCACCACCTCCACCTCCTCCAATGGCCAATTTTCCGGCTTTCTTGATGAATAAATATGCTCCCCTGGAATTACCCCAAGTGCTGAATGATATGCCCCAGGATTATCTGAAGGTCTTGCCCAGATTCAATGGGGAAAATGAAATTGATTCCCAAAAACATCTCGAGACTTTCTGCTCCTTTGCAAAGAACTTTAATGTCGAACATTTAGACATGGTCTTAAGATTGTTTGCGCAATCTCTAGATGTTGAAGCTTGAAAATGGTTCAAGACATTGGCTGGCCGTTCTATTACCACTTGGGATAACATGGAGGACACTTTTATCAGGAAATGGGGAGAGAAAAAATATCATGGAAATTCTCTCATTGAGTTCAATACACTAAAGAAAAGGCACAATGAAGGAGTGTTAGAATTTATCAAGAGATTCAATAAATTGTATCTGAGTCTCCCTGTTGATATGAAACCCCATCAAACTACTGCCAAAGTTGTTTTTGTAGCAACCTTTGATTCAGAATTTGGTTTCTCCCTCAGAGAAAGAAAGCCTGCTACTCTGGACGATGCTCAGGCAGATGCACTAGAGTTGGAAGCAAACTTTGCCTCCACTGGAAAATCAAAAGGAAGACCTAAACAAGATAGAAGAAGAAGGGGAAAAGAACAGGCATCTACCTCTAACCAAGACAGAGACTCAGAAAAAATGGAAGAAATGAGAAAATTGATTAAGAAAATGGTCAAGCTTGAATTGGAAGCCAAGAATTCAGCCTTCAGGAATTTCCGGAATGCTCCAAATAGAGGTTATAATCCTCAATATAGGAAACCACCCTTACAAATATTGCCAAGGGAAGCAAAGGAGAAATAGGATCAAGTGCCACACCCATTGTACCTAGAAGGTCCAGTGGATGACTCCACTGAGGACACTGCCTATAGACTGGAGGATGCAAATCTCGCCTTTTCAAATAGTGATGGAGAAGAGTGCCCTTTGCAAGGGAATGATGAAGTGAGGTGTTCCTTGCAAAAATAATAAAAGACCAGAGACACAGATGAAGCAGAATTGGAGCATTATTGTAAACAATTTGATGATTTCATACAAGCACATTTCAATAGAAGATATGACCTCAGATCTTCTAGGAAGAGGACTCGTACCCAAGAGCAAGAAGAGGAGTTACCCCAGAAGGAGGCACCTGTTCAGGAGGAGTCAACCATGCAAAAATCTGCAGACAAAGGCAAGCAACCTCTAAACCAACCTTTGCAGTCTAATGATCAAGTTCCTTCTTCTTCAAAAGTTGTCACTTCTCCTAATGCCAAATCTGTGTCAAAAGAAGTCAGACCCCCAGCTGAAAATAAAGAGTCAAAAGAGGTTGTGATAGAAAATTCCCCTCCTGCTTTTAGTCTGCAAAAGGAACTTGAAAAGGTCAAAATCCCAGTTCCCTTGAATGAACTATTGAAACAGCCAGCATATCATTCTCAAGTCACATCTTTCATGCTCCCTCCAGAAGTATCAATCATCCCATATAGTCTCAACCTTTAGGAAGAGAGACCCATGGTAGTTTTTGGCCCACATGTTGAGGAGATAGATCCCTCTACTCCTCCCTTCTATGTGTCTCTAGTAATCCATGACCTACTATTACATAACTTCATGTTAGATTATGAAGCTTCCCATAATCTTATGCCTTTTTCAGTCATGGAACAACTAGGTTTACAAATCACACACCCATATAAATACCTATACTCATTTGACTCCAAAAGAGTTAAATGCTTGGGGATGATCAAGGATTTGGTGGTCAATTTGGCCCAAATCCCCACAAAAAGTGTGGTAATGGACATAGTGGTGGCTGACATTCCAGCTCGCTTTGGTATGTTGCTATCAAGGTCCTGGGGAACCAAAATTGGTGGATCAATTAAGATGGATTTAAAATATGCCACTATCCCAATTTTTGGTGGCCGGGAGAGGAGGTTATACAGGGAGACTAGATTTGTTAAGATGGTGACTAAGGCTGACAAATCTGTAAATTCACCATTTTACAGTAAGGAAGGATATTTTTCATGCTTGATGCTGGAAGAAGATCAAGATTATGCTCGTGAACCATCCTTCTGCCAGATCAAGAGTGAGTAGCCCTCAAAGAACATGGAAGCAGGAATATGGACAGTACATTTTGATGGAGCAAATTCAAGAGAAGGAAATGGAGCTGGAGTGCTATTAATTTCTCCTATAGGAAGATGGGTCCCTCTGTCTTTCAAACTAGAATATGAAGCCACCAATAATGTTGCTGAATATGAAGCAATTCTGCTAGGATTGCAGACAGCCAGGAGCATGGGTATACAAAGTTTAAAGGTTCTGGGAGATTCAGAACTGGTGGTTAGGCAAGTCAAAAATCAGTGTCAGACCAAACATCCTAGGCTAAGGGCTTATAGGAATGAGGTTTGGGACATGGTAGAAAATTTCTTCTTGGCATTAAATATCCATTTCATGCCCCGAGAACAAAATAGGATGGTTGATTCCCTTGCTATGGCTGCTAGTACATTTCGACCACCTCAGAACCCTCTTTTAAGATATGAAGTAGAGGTGCGTTATCGGCCTTCAATCCCAGATAACATAAAACACTGGCAGGTGTTTTAAGATGAAGAACAGATGAAGAGATTCCTGGAAACAGTGGGAGAATTCTCCAATATGGAGATTAATGCTGATGAAGAAGAGGTAGTGTCTGAAAACACTTCAGAAAGAAATTGGGAGGAGAAAGTGGCAGGTAATAAAGTGTTGCAATCGAAGGGAAATGTGATACCTAGAGGTTTGGTGCCTCTAGAAAGATTATTTGACAAGAATGATGTCTCATTACAGCCAAGCAAAGTGGTAGAAGAAAATCAGGTTGAAGACCTAAATTTGGGTACCGAGGTTGATCCAAAAATTGTAAAACTGTCCAAGAAGATCCCTAGAGAATATAAAGAGCTATATCAGAAATTATTTTAGTCTTACAAAGATGTGTTTGCATGGTCCTATCAGGATTTAAAAAATTTTGATATCAGTATTATGCAGCACAAAATTCCATTGAAGGCAGATGCAAAGCCCGATAAGCAGAAGCTCAGACAAATAAATCCCCTCCTGTTGCCTTCTATTGAGAAAGAAATTAAGAAGCTGTTGAAGGCCAAAATAATTGTACCATTGAGGTACTCTGAATGGGTGGCAAACCTTATCCCTGTATGCAAAAAGAATGGAGAAATAAGGCTGTGTGTGGATTTTAGAAATTTAAACAGAGCATCCTTAAAGGATAATTATCCACTACCTAAAATGGATCACATCCTGCAGAAGGTGGTTGGAGCTTCCAGGATGTCAATGATGGATGGATTCTCTGTTTATAACCAGGTGGCTGTACTTCCATAAGATCAAAAGAAGACTGCTTTCACCACACCTTGGGATACATTTATGTATTCCAGGATGCCTTTTGGATTAATTAATGCAGGGGCCACTTTTCAGAGGGCGATGGATATTGCTTTTATTGGGGAGCAGGATAAGTTTCTGGTATTCTACCTCGATGATATCACTGTATTTTCCAAAAATGATACTGAGCACATTGAGCATCTACGTGGAACCTTTGAGAAATGCAGAAGGTATGGTCTCTCCCTTAATCCGCAAAAGTCTTTATTTGCATTAGAAGAAGGCAAGATTTTGGGACACATTGTAACTAAAGATGGGGTGAAGATAGATCCTAAGAGGGTAGAGGTTATAAATGGTATTTCTTTCCCCAGAAATAAGAAAGAGGTACAAGTATTCCTAGGGCACATTAATTTCTTAAGAAGGTTTATCCCTAACTATGCTGAGATAGTTAGGCATATAACAGATATGTTGAAGAAGGATAATGAGATAAAGTGGTCACAAGAATCACGGGAGGCATTTACCAGGATAAAGAATGCTTTTGCAGAAGCCCCTATGCTAGCTGGACCAGATTATGATAAACCATAAATGATTTTTTCTTTTGCATCACCTCATACAATAGCAGGAGTTTTATTGCAGAAAAATGAGGAAGGATATGAGCAGCCTATTGCCTTTTTCAAGTAGGTGCTCCGTGATGCAGAAATAAAGTACAACATATTGCAAAAGCTAGCATACGCCCTAGTGAAATCCCTCAAAGAATTCCGTGTATATATCTTACAGTCCCACATCACTGCATTTGTGCCTGCAACTGCTGTAAAAGATATTCTTATTCAAGGGGATAGTGAAGGAAAAAGGGGCAGGTGGATTGCCAAAATACAGGAGTATGATTTAGACATTCGCCCTACTAAGCTGATCAAAGGACAGGGGCTTGCCAAAATGTTATCTGAATCAAACTATCAATCCTTGGGCATAAATTTGTCCATTATAGCAGGTGAGGAATCTGAGGAGGAAGAAGAACGACATGGAATTGGAGTAGCTACTCCAGAAACACATATAAAGTACCTCACCAGTCAGTGGTAAAAAGAGATAGTAGAATATCTCCTTACACTCAGCTTCCCTCCAAGTTGTGACAAAACTAAATACAGAGCGCTGAGATTGAAATCATAGAAGTACATAGTCACCAATGGCTGGCTATACTGGAGAGATCCCTCAGGCATCTTACTCCCGTGTCTCACAGAGAATGAAGTCGAGAGTATTATAGCATAATTTCATGAAGGGATCTGTGGAGGTCATTACAGCTGGAGGGCCACAACTCATAAAATTCTGAAAGTTGGCTTCTATTGGCCAAAAAATTTTGGAGATGTTTTTGCAAGGGTAAGATCATGTGATAAATGTCAGAAATTTGCTGAGAGGCAGAAATTGGCACCATTTTCCCTGATTCCAGTGCATGTGGATGAACCATTCAAACAATGGGGTATTGATTTTATAGGTGAAATACATCCTCCATCAAGTGGACAACATAAATGGATATTAACAGCCATAGATTATTTCACCAAATGGGTGGAAGCCATACCTGCAAGGAATGCTACAGATGTTGTGATCATTAAGGTCATGGAGGAAAACATCATATCCAGGTTTGGGTGTCTTGCTAGGATTGTGACTGATAATGCACAGGCCTTCAAATCTGCAAAATTTATGGATTTCTGCCAGCAATACAATATCATACTGAGTCACTCTACAGCTTACTATCCATAAGGAAATGGCTTGGCAGAGTCTTCAAATAAAACTCTGGTGAGGGCCTTGAAGAAAACTATCAATGAAAATTAGAAGAATTGGGATTCCCAATTGAAATTTGCTCTATGGGCTAATAGAATCACCAGTAAGAAAGCAACTGGGAAATCTTCCTATGAGTTGGTATATGGTCGAGCAACGGTTTTTCCTGTACAGTTGGCTTTACCAGTGGCCCGCTTCATGCAAGAAAGTCAAGAGGAACCTAATGATATGATCAGGAGAATCAATCAATTGGTGAAATTAGAAGAGACACGGGACCAGGTGAATCAGAGGTTAATGGAATATCAAGAGAAAATGAAACACATTTTTGATCAGCACGCAAAAGACAAGAAGTTGCAAGTTGGTGATTTGGTGCTCAGATAGGATATCCGGAGAGCTGAGAAGGGAAAACATGGTAAATTCGACCCCCTCTGGTTTGGTCCTTTCAAAATTGTAGAACAGGGGGGAAACAACACTTTCAGGTTGGAGAATTTATAGGGAAACTTGCTGGATGTCCCTGTAAATGGTCAATTTCTTAACCCCTATTTCCAGTTCTAATCCAGGCAGGGAAAAACTGATGTACTATACTGTATTTTAGTTTTTGTTTTATCTTTGTTCAAATAATGTTGGTGTTGTGATGAATGATAAACTGAAAAATGGAGGTGTTGGAGATCAGAATCTGTATACATGATGATCAGAGGGTCTGCGAGTTCCCGACACGTCCAGGGATGAACGTGCCATCCCCAGGTGGAGCCAATGTTGATTATAATCATCTCCTTATAAGATTTTCACAGACAATCTAGCATAAAAGCTCTCAAATTCCCCCTCGCAGCCTTGGAAAACCATTCTCAAGCCTATCGTTACCATTCCCCGCCTCCAAAACACATTATCAAAGGCTGGAAATTCATATTTGAAAATATTTTAGGCATAGCTCCTTCGGCCCTAGCCTCTCCGTTCTTTTTCTCCATGTAACCCAAGCACCAGACCAAGTGCTAAAACCGGAGGCGCTTAGCACGTATGCATATCGAGCGCGCCCTCGGCCGTTGATCTGTGCAGATCGAACGACATTCGCGATCCTCCATACATCGCCCAAAACCGCATCTCAGCCGTCCAATCAAACTGTGAAATCTACGGTTCAGAGCCCGCCGGTCTTGGTGGTCCCCGCGCCCAAAACATTGTTCAAAAATGGGTGGTATGTATCGCACCGCCTTTCGGTAGTAAGCGGTAATTCTCCTTGGGCTAGCGATTCCATACAGCGCTCACCACGTGTCCTCGCGTACGGCGAGAATACCATCCTCCATCACGCATTATTGTTCGGACAAAGACGCGCAGCGATATTCATCACAGCCGTCCGATCTGAGAGCCTTCATCCGACGGTCATCGCGCTTCGAAGTTGCATGAGGCTTAATCCGAGCCCCTCATGCCCCTGGCCCACTGTCTATCGCCTCCGACACTCTTTCAACCGTCGATCTCCTCCTGAGATCAGACGGCCAAGATTTCATCATCCCCGCTGTTGACCCGGTCTTCCTCCACGTCATCATCCCACGTGTTATCACCTTTCTTCCTCCGCCATTTATATTTTTCATTCATACGTCATATTTTAATGTTTCGCATTGTAAGCTTTGGTCAGCTCGTCTGCCACTCCTCCGCTACATTTTTCCGCCACCCTATGTCCTTTCACCATTGCGCCAGTCTACACGACCATTTCCATTAACCCCGCCACTATCTCCACTGTGTTCACCTTCCCGTGCATGGTTTTCTTTAACGCGTTTGTGGATTTTGTAGGTTGACAACGACGGATAATTATCATAATTTTCCACATCCATTACAAGAGCCGAACACGCGTCAAAGGACCTTTTTTCAGAGCAGAATTATGAAGAAAGTCCCTGGGAGCGAAATCGACAAGACTCCAATTTAAGAGGCAGTGTTCAAACTTGTCAAACCCTGTAAGGACATTCAAGGTGCCGACTTCACAGATGAAGAAATAAATGGGGTAGATAAAGAATATCAGTGATCAACGGAGAATTAAAGACAGGTAGCTGAAGATTTTGGGGGCCTTTTCCTAGCCTTTTGAAGCAGAGTACGAAATTGAAGATCCTGCACATCATTCAAAAGATCTATAACAGAAAACAATGTCCTCAAGGCTTTATTTCAACAGAGTTTTCTTTCCAGGCAAGGACGGATATTTGTATGATTTTACTGCTTTGTTGTGTCCCTGTAGAGATTTCTACTCAGTGCATTTATTCCATTTAGCAAGCCAAAAAGTACATCCAACACTACAGTGCCATCAAGCAGTATGGGCGGGCACTTCTCCACCATTTTTTTTAATGATACAATTAAATGTTCATCACCTACTTCTTTTTCTAGGTTTTAGTTTCTCCTATAAAAACCATGAAGAAATGCATTGTAAAGGGTTCCAGATTTTTATTAGAAAATTATGCAGTGAAAGGATTTTTGTATACAGTTTGTAAAACTCTTGTATGAAGGCTCAGAGCCCATAGGGTCTCAATGAGGAGGAGTTCTATCTATAAAAGAGGATTCTGGTCTTTGGTATTTCATAGTCTGTAACTCTCTTTTATATGTTATTTAATATATCATTTCATCGCATCCATCTTTCCTGTATTATGTTTTGGAATGAGAGTGGCTCACTGATTTCTGGTAAGGATTCATCCTAGTTTATGCCCATACTCGGATCAGTCAAGCGCTTTAAATACGGCTCATGCATGATATTCTGTTCGATTATTCAACTTACCATACTTCTACTATACTAGTTGCTTTCGGAGGGTGCTTTTTAAAATGCTATTATCATGTATGGACTCTTATATTGGTAAGCCCATGCATGGTGGTATTGTATATCTGGGTATCAGCTCATTGTTAACTAGTATCTTCTCAATATCTCTTTCATTACATACACCTTCTGATAATTTATGTCTGTGAAGTATTTCTGAATTGGCCCGCTTTGTAGTAAACTGTCTTTGAATTGTCTGTTGCTTTTGTATTAGAGTCCTGCATCTTGCCTCTACAGTATCTCCTTTCTTGTGTCGGTTTCTAAGAGTTTGGTCCCATTCTAGATTTAATTTCCCTGTTTACAGGAGATAGAACGTGAGCTGAAGCTAACAACTTCAGACATTATATTATATGCTCCTTGCTATGCTAATATGTCCTAGGCACTGGTCTATCACAACTCTAGGCTGTCTCTAGGAGATACAACAGGATACATCAGTAAAAACGCAAATGTAACCATTGAAGATATTAAGAATGCCCTGGAACAGCAGTTCAAGAAACCTAAATCCTACTCCCAAATCATGGTTGATCTAAAGGATTTCAAGCAAGGGCCTTCTAAATCTATCTGGGAGGCCAATCAACAACTAAAGAAGGTGATCATAGAAGGGGGATTCCAATATGATGACAAACATCACACATAATTGTTTATTGCTATTTTTCTACCTTGCATGTGCATACCTATGGGGCACCAAACTTTCGAATCGCAGGAGAAGGCCTTGGAAGGTGTCATGAATTTAGAATCTACACCGCGGGACGAGACACAGCTAGGCGTCCAAAAGATCTAGGGACAGCTGGAACCTATGCATGTAGAGATCCAGAACCTGCAAAAGGAACCAGGGGCAGAGGCTAGCCCCGAGAGATGGTGCATACGATGTCGGGTGCATGGCCATACCAAGGATAACTTTCCTCGGTTAACAAACTATATGCAGGCTAGGGGACCTAGCCCATTGCGCCCTAGGGAAGCTGCGAGACCCAGTGGGCCAGCGCTATGGTTCGATGATTATCGCGTCACAGGGCTGCACAATACTAACCACTGTCCCCACCTTGTTGCGTACGTTCCAAAGCTAAATTAGCAATGGTGTAGCTTTTGCAGATCGGTGGGACAGGATGAATAGAACTGCCAAACGTATGATTTGATGATTGATCGAGGAAACTTATACAGAGTGCAATCAGACTCTGCATCATTGAGAACCCCCATAGGTATAGGTGGCTCCCCATCAAGTGCTAGGGGAGGAGGGTGTGGTGGAAGTACAGGACAGGGACGAGGTCAACTAATCTGTTATAACTGTGGAGAAGCAGGACACTTTGCGAGGGACTGCCTGAACCCCACTAGGAAATCTTTCCGATATTGCAGAAAACTGGACCATGCGATTGAATATTACCCAACCTTGATAGCGAAAATGTAGGAAAAGCATTCGACACCTACGCAGAATGTTCAGAGAGTTAAGGCTGAGCTGCGAGACAAAGATCCAATTGTGAATGTGGTGACACGCAATGGGATGGCCACCATGGGGTCATAGGAGGTGGCTGTGATGGAAACTCTGATATGACAATCATTTATCAAACAAGAAGGCCTGCACCTAAAAAGGGGTAAAGAAACATGTTTCACAACTCGCAAGGACTTTTTCGATGTAGAGGCAACTATTGATCGGCCACCTACAAACCTCAAGGCAGATGAGGAGGTCGAGCCCTTTTTGCAAGCATGTATGAAGTTGCTGCGCAACCCAAAGGCATTAATAGATAGTTGCGTAGTGCGGCCCAATCTAACCCCGGAGGTCAAGGATGTGCACAATCTATATAGGTATAGGAGATGCACCGGAAGAGAAATGCAGTTGTCAAAACAGATTGGTGACTACGAAATGAGTCAAGTTATTTTGGACCTAGGGTCAGATGTGAACATGTTACCTAAACAGACTTGGAAATGAATGGGAGAGCCTAAGTTGGAATGGTCCACTATTTAGCTGCGCATGGAAAATCAGTAGAAAATCATCCTGCTAGGAAGGTTGTCTAAAATTACAGTGGATATCAAGGAGTAAAGTCCCAAGCCAACTTTGAAGTAATATAAATTGTATGAGATGTGGACCCCTACCCTGCTCTCTTAGGATTGGACTGGACCATAGATATGGGTGGTATCATCAACCTCAAAAATAGAAGCATGGTGTTTGAGAATAACAGTACAAGGGTGATAGTACCTTTAGATCCTGCGGAAAGTGAACAATATACAGAGTCGGTGCGCGATGAAGAGGAGGTGGATCACGTTTATAAGTTAACTGTGCAGGAATAATATTGGTTCAACCCCATGGGAGATGGAGTACTCTGCTGGGAAAAGGACAGTGAATTCTTCTCTGACTCTGATGGGGAGATGGTGAATTAGAAAAACCGGTTGCATGATGTCTCAGTGCTACGATGTCTTCGAGTCATAAGGGACTTCTGCTGCGTTTCCTCAGAGGTAAGAGACCTACCCTACTTTGATGGTTCTATTAGCATTAAATATTTTTTGTGAGCATTCGAAGCCCAGGTTCCAAGAGCACGAACGATATGAGCCCTTAAGCTAGCCATATGTGGAGCACCTACGCACTGGTGGGAGATGCATAAGGAGGCATTCCAAAATTGGGAGGAATGTCGAGATATGATGATCCTACGATTTGAAGCCCCAACCAGCCTGTGGGTCAAGACATTCCTTGCATCAGGAGATCCACGTGAATATCTGGTTGCATGGAAAGACACCTGTCGAAAAAATATGTCTTTGGTTGAGAAGTACCTTAAGAACAAGCATGTGTTGGGGGAGGATGTTCAGAAGGCCCAAGTATTTGACCCAAGTGTAGAAGGAACATTGAGTGCACAAGAGATGCAAAAACTAGCCATTGGCACTCTAACAACTGGTAGGAGGAGAAATTTGTCGTTGAAAGGCGCGGCCCCGTGTTATTTTATGAGGCATATTTTGGGGACTTTTGACCGTTTATCTGATGGTAAGTTCCAGGTGAATTTTACCCTACCATTGGGTGACCACAAACACTATAAAAAGGACAAGGTAGCTTAGATAAGGAATATTCCTCCCTTGCATAGACTGTACTTCTCACCTTTGTCTTGAGCTGATCCGGATCTTGGGGGGGAGTTCCCCAAGATCTAAAAAGTTGAAATAGATCTTACAAGATCTGCAAAATTAGAATTCCAGAAAAAAAGGGAGGAAACAAAGAAAATAAAACCACAAATAAACTTGTTTTATTAAAACAGATAATAAATGTAGAAGCTACATTGTGGTGGACAATCTATCCTTTTACAAAGTGAGGCTTGTTATTTATAGCCTTTTTTTGAGATAGAATACCATAGGTGGATACCATGGGTAGATACCACTTAAAATACCATGGGTAAATCCCATGTGTGGATGAATACCATGGGTGGATACATACCATGGGTCACTTACAATACCATGGGCGAATAAATATCATGGATGGATGAATATCATGGATCGATGCCATTTACAATACCATGGGTAAATTCCATGGGTGGATGGATAACATGGGTAGATGAATACCATGGGTTGATGCCATTTTCCTTTCGGATCATTCCTCCCTTCTTAAGAAGCAATGGTCCCCATTGCGTGAAGTTCCTTCCTGAGAAGCCTTTGTTGAATATGAAGAGCCACTGAAGAGAAGGGTTTTGTGTAGTTAACCCATAACCGTGATGAACGAAGATCTGAGGATAGAGATACCCTGTAATGCTTGTGACCAACTGTGATATTGATAGTGTGCGGCCTAGAAAATGGACTTCGATGAAATGTGGGTTTCTGGATGAACCAAAACCATGAAAAATGAAGATCTGAGGATAGAGATACCCTGTAATGCTTGTGACCAACTGTGTGACTAACAGTGTGCGGCCTAGCAAATGGACTTCGATGAAAAAGATTTTGTGCGGTTGACCCATAACCGTGATGCTGATTGTTGATGAAGTAGCAGGTGTTTACATAGCTTGGGGTGGGAGGGCATGTCTCCAAATAACCCAAGCCGAACACTGCTATGATGAAACTGATGAATGTGAAGCAGGTGCCTACTAAAGCGGGGTGGGAGGGCACGTCTCCAAAGGGAACCCGCTCCGAATGCTGCTCCAGATTTAAAATGAGCTTAACTCGATCAATATAACTCAAAATATTTATTATAACCTATTTTTGGAAATGGAATGATCATTCTTCATCTTCTCATGTTTTTGAAACCACTATCTAGAGACTCTAGACTCAAATATTCACGTTGGAACTGTCTCGCTGTCACAAAATTTCTGAAAAAATAGTTGATTTTAAATCAACGATAACTCCCACATCCATACTTCGACTTGACCAATTTTTTTTTTTTTAACTTGGGTGATTTTTCAAGAGGAGCTCATTTCTATATCCATTCTTTTGAAATTTTTCACTGAAAATTGCAAAAAATGACAGGAGAGCCGCCATCCATGAATTGTCGTCAGAAAAATTGCTTCAACATTGATGATTTTGAATCAGCGATATCTCCCTCATCCGACCTCCAATTTGGCTGATTTTTTTTTTGAATTTGAGTATCATTTTGCAAGGAATCCAGATCTAGTCTTTGTTTTTGAAAATTTTTCACCAAAATTTTCATATCTGATCTGAAAACTCGGCGCCCAAAAAAATTCATGGATTTTGCTGAAGATTGTTGCAAAACATTGAAACTAAAATATGTTTCAAATCCTCATTCCCATGGAGGTGTAACCTGAATTTGATACCACCAATCCAGATCTTGGGGGGTAGGCCCCAAAGATCTAAAAAGTTGAAATATATCTGACAAGATCTGCAAAATTAGAATGCCAGAAAAAAAGAGAGAACACAAAGCAAATAAAACCACAAAGAAACTTGTTTTATTAAAATAGATAATAACTATAGAAGCTACATTGTGGCAGACAATCTGTCCTTTTACAAAGTGAGGCTTGCTATTTATAGCCTTTTTTTGAGATAGAATCCCATAGGTGGATACCATGTGCCAATACCATGGGTAGATATCACTTACAATACCATGGGTAAATCCCATGTGTGGATGAATACCATGGGTGGATACATACCATGGGTCACTTACAATACCATGGAAAAATAAATAACATGGGTTGATGCCATTTACAATACCATGGGTAAATTCCATGGGTGGATGGATAACATGGGTAGATGAATACCATGGGTTGATGCCATTTTCCATTCGGATCACGAGCGAACTTGAGCTATACGATTCTCCTGGTCTGCACTATCCCTTTCATGTATGATCAACCTACTCCTTCTAACAGTAGCCATCTAGAGCTCGGATTCCTTTTCCGTGCTAGGATGATAGCCATGAACCCTGCTAAACCTTCAGTACCAACAGAGCTGGAAAGTGAGGACATAATGGAGATTGGGGTTGACGATGAAGAAGTGCTCTCTACACCAGTCATAAATAAGGGAAAGGAGAAAGCACAGGGCTCAAGGAAGCCCCCAAAAGCTAAAAATTGGGCTGCAGGAAGACCTAGGACTTCCCCGAGGCATGCCAAATCTCCACAAACAACACTTCAGGATCAAGATCCACAGGAGGAAGCCCAACCCGCCAATCCAATCAATTGGTTACCCCCCTTCATCCGCCCCGTCGGCCTTCAACGTGCACGCCCAAAAAATTGGATGGTTTGATCACCTACCTACAAAAACCACTAACCCCGGGTGAATCCCCTGTCATCGGTAACCCTTGCAGGCGGCTCCACGAAGTTAAATTTGATGATCACGACTTGGCGAATTATGAAGCCTTCCCTGAGCCGACCCCCGCGCTATACTTCAACACAATTTATGCGAATGATGGGGTCACAGTCATTCCTCAGCGTTGGGTATGTGGATTGGCTAGATCCAGGCTCTTGAACCTGTTGCAGATGCCCCATTTTGGCCTTTACAATGTCACGAACCAGCTAGCCTGATAGCTGCTCGCATTGATTCACGAGGGTTGCTTATGGATTCATGACCAAGTCCCCATTGATGTTGTGCTGATTCACCGGATTACGGGCCTTCCCATGAAGGGGCCTCACCCTCTGGAACGGGTGGGCAAAAAATATAAAGGTGGGACTACTGAATATGTGTGCCAAAAGTACAAGGTGGAGCGAAATACCCGGGGCTTTATCATCAAATCCATTAGCAACCATGCTACGCAGATGGGTACCATGCTATTAGCGTGCAAGATAATGCGGAAGTGCCAGGTTGCAATCGTCCCTGCCTATGTCATTCGATTAGTAGCCCAATGCCCAATATTTGTGTGATGAATTCCTGACCAATGTCCGCAAATCTTAGGAACAACGGAAGGCCTTTTCTATTCTTGGCTACTGCTCCTTATAACACTAGTTTCATGGGAGGCCCCTGAAGAGTTGGTCCTCCCCAACCTCACTCCAGAAATGTGTGAAGGGGCTCGCTTCACCCATCTATGGGACTCCAAGGATGCACAGCGCATGGAAGATAACCAAGTTTTTTGGGTCCTATTCCAGAGCATCTTCGCCGCAGCCATCAACTCTCGACCACAGCTATCCCCAACAGTGTACAACAGGTACAAAAGTATTACAGCATTCCAGGTTACGATGCACCACGTACAAATCTGTGGTCTCAAGAGTAAAACCTGGATGTCCCTCCCATATATGGTAGCAGATGAGGACATTGACCGTGTGGTCAAACTATGGCCTCCTGGCTGGAAGATAGGCTTCAAAACCCCCACCAAGGAGACCGCAAGACCAAGCAAGCAAGGCTCAGACATAACCATGAAGAAGAACGTGCCACTGAAAACCACCAGGGCCGAAATTTAGGTAGATTCGCCACCATTAGGAAACCTCGGAGGAACAAAGCAACCAGGTCAGCCTGACAAGGGGCCCCGGAAGAAGCAGCGCACGCAACAGGGAGAATATGATGCGACGGTAACTTTAACTGACGGGGACCTTGAACAAATAGTGGACGCCATCACAATGGCCATAGAAGACAGGTGGGTAGCCCTGGAGGAACACCAGAAGGCTGCCATGGACACCCTTCAGGCTGAGCTCCACACCCTACAGTTAAAGACAAACACACTACATGCCAACGTGACTCAGGTACGGCCTCCCTTGGTACCCAGTCGTACAGTGCTTGCGACAAAGGAAAGTTGTCTCTGTGCTATACCTTGCGCTGCCCTTGTGATTAGTCCGCCAGTCCAACTCCATATAGACACAGGGGTGTAGCTGAATTTGGCCATGCTGCCCCATGATGCATTATAGGGCCTTCAGACCACTGTATTCTAGGAGATTCACCATCAGGACCAGCAGGTGCACCAACAACTAGGGGTAGCGAAGTAGACCACCGCACAACAGAATGTCGACATACTCTGTGTTGTCACTCACCAAGTGGAGCTCGAAACATTAATCCACTAGCTCTGCATGGAGGTTATAGAGGATATCTCGGCTGCAACCACCCCCCGAGCTAAAATTGAAGGGTTGGTTGCAACATTGAAGGTGTCCAGGATGGAGATGCAGGTCGTGAAGACATGGTTGGAGCAGCAAATCACCAATTTACAGGCCAAGCTGTAGCCCGAAACACCTCCGAAGGTACAAGCCCAGCACGTTGCGCTAGTGATCGAGGCCACTAACACCATTATAGGTCATATTGCTCAGGGTCCCTAGTTACTCGAAGATGACATGCATCTTTGGACCAAGATCCAGCATGATCCGGTCCTCCAGAGAATCAATCAAGACTTGCGACAGAAGGAAGAACCTTTCAATCAGGTCGAAGCTACATTGCTATCCTTAGTCCCTGCCCAGTGTCTGGCACACTTGAAGACTACCAATGAGCTCCAGGATGAGATTGAGGAACTCCAGCGCAAGAAGCATGCCATCGCAGAAATATTGAAGCCTCGGGTCGACGCAGCCCTATAGCTATCACAGGATACCGATGTTGCAATCAAGCGACTGAATTAGACACTGGAAAGTGTCATCTTGGTGACCGAAGGACTGACATCCCAGAAACTCGTAGATATTGAACAGATCATTGCTTATCAGAGTTAGGAAGTACTACCCCCACTGAGCTTCACCGTCAACACACTACGCGCACAGGTGGAGACCCCACCACCACAGTGACTCGAGACGAGTCACAAGATTGTGTTGGGGGACTGTTGGAACAGGGTCTCCTAAAAAGCTGTGAAACTTGTCCATTTTGTATATCTTTTATTATATTTAGTCTAACGCAGGGGTTTTGGGGTGGGTCAAAGTCCCTAAAGCATTGTAAATGGGTTAAGGGTATACCAATATTCCGCAAACCATGGTTTGAAGAACATTGGATGCATAAGCTAAAATAGTATAAGTAGTTGAACCTTTTTGAGTTGTAGGATAGGCTAAGAATGAAAAGAGATTGCTGCTAAGTGCGAATTGATAGATCTAGTTAGGGTTGTTGGGGAAGGACTCCTGCTACTGTGCGCACGGAGATTCCCTGTCCTACTGTGTGTGGACCCTACTGTTGTGTGCGTAGATTTGGATTCGGGTATTGTAAGTGGATCTGAAGGATTAATGAATGAGAAAGTGTTGTTGGATATCTGAATATGTTTGAATTACTCTGTGATGCTTGGTTGATTAATATATGTTGTTGTGGTATTGATTTAAGTTACAAATATACTTGTGTCACTTGTTTATAATGCAATTTGGGATTGTTCTGTTACATTTTCTGCAAGGATATTTGGAATAGCTGTGTTATCTTTATATAAGTTCATGATCTATTGATTATTGTGAGTATAATTGTGATTAAGCACGTGGATATAAAGGGAATCTATAGATCTAGGCTCTGTAATATAAGATAGGGTTGTTATAAGTTTGAACGCAACTTGGCTTGACTTACCTACCATCTCCCAGTGTGCAGAAACCTAGTTCCAGCACCCACCCATATTACTTTGGGTGATACTTTGTCCTACGCAAGTAGGTTACTACCGAAAGGGCCAGTAGTATAGGGGTTTGTTGGCAAACCTTGAACCTCTAAACTTGGTTCAGGACCCCTCGAGCCAACAGTAATGATCAAAGATAAGGGAACTCCTAAATTCCTTAATTAGACTATAAATAAATTCAAAGCAACCATTCAATATGGGCAAAAGGGCATGGCAAACCATAAACCTCTTCAGTCATACCCTAATTAGCAATACTTCGAAAAAAAGACCTAAAAAACAATGTTTAAGTCATACCAAAAGACAGGGCTAACCATAAACTTCTTTGGCATTGGCTCCATCAAATAATTCTTAAGATAAACAAGCTAAGTGGAACTATATAGCATTTAATAATTCTCCAATCCGACCTAGCAGAGGAAAACATGCAAGCCATAGAAAGCAGACAGAGCTAAGGTGCCTCTAAACAACATTTCTTAACCTAAACTTTATTTTCTACTGCATGAGAAACATGAAACAAAATGAAAACATAAGAATACAAGCACTAATTTAGAAATACATCACCATTATCCATGTTCATGAATCTTGCAAATGTGCTAGCTCCATTTCCATTCAAATCCAATCATTCGCAAAACTCCAAAGCCAATTTCTCTTCAACTCCAAGTCTATGATATTGAGTCTAAGAATCAACCAACAACTATAATGAGGAATCCATGCAGTATTTAACTTCAAAAGGAGGACCAAAACCCTAGCTAGGTTTCCAAATTTTCATTAATTACATCATAAATGCCATTTTTGTCCAATGAGACCATGCAAAGCCTAAGGCACAAATATCCTAACTTAATAAATGCAAAAATAAATGCTAACATAACTCCTCAACTAACTTTGAAGTGATTTTCCTCAAAAAACCTCAAAATATCTTTTTCATTAACCCCAAGCGTCTTTTGTTGACCTTATGGCGAGGGCGCAGTGCTAAGGCCAAGGGCGCAACACCAACGTTGGGAAAATGGCGTGTTTTGCAGCTAATATTTGGAGGCCTTCCCAGTCTCCAAATGCACTCCATGATAGCTCATTGGAAAGCTTGTCCTGTCTAGGTTCCAAAAATTCTTAATTTTTCTTATTGGAGTCCATTTTCCTGCTCAAAAACGCATTCTCCAAATATTTCTTAGGGCACAGTGCCAGCTCTGAAAATAGGGCAAAAAGGTGATTTTTTGCATGTTTTTGGCACTTTTGGAGGACCAGTTTTGCTCCAAATGAGTTGAAACTTTGTCAGGGTGATTCTATTGAACTGATGAACACAAAAATGAAAAGTTTTCATCCAATGGGTTCCCCAAAAAGGAGCTCAGTGCCAGTGGCGCTACGCATTTGACCCTTCAAAACAGTCAAAATTTCCAAAAAATGAAAAAATGCCAAAATTTGGATTTGTCTTGTTGATCATGTTTGGGATGCTTTATATCAGCAAGAATTTAAAGATTTCATTTTTCCTTTTCCTCATTGGTTTCACCATACCTTTCACAGGTCTCATTATCATGCTCATTATCTAAAACAACAAGGTCAAAAATAGCATCTGCCTCATGGAGATCATCTTCATCATAAATGGTTGCCTCATGTACATCTTCTTCTTCTCTCCTTTTTCTTCCCTCGCGTACCTACTTTTTTGGTGAAGAAGGTAGGGGCCCTCCCCTATGATCATGCCTCTTTGGCATCTGTAAACAAATCAAAGGTGACCCCTCCTTTGTGATCATGCCTCCTGGGCATCTGTAGACAACTCCAAGGTGACCCCTCCCTTGTGATCATGCCTCCTGGGCATTTGTGCCTCTCCTCCACTACCACTATCTTCTGACATTGTAAACTCTGCCTTGAGAAACCCTAGGACTGTAAATGAAAATGAGATGAAGGGATGGTGATGAAAAATTAAGCTTTGCAAGTGAGTGAGATGAGTGAGTGACGGTATGAGTGTATGAGAATGAGTGAGAGGCTAACAACTCAATGATAACTCTCTGCTGACATGTTTAAACTCTTTTTTGAAACACATTTGGCTAATGTCAAATTGAGATGAAGGAGGGAAATGGAATGTCAACCTTTGCATGTGGAGGGACTAATTGAAGGAATGGAATGGGTGTAGGGACAACTTAGGTGAATGAACAACCTTCAAACAGTGTAACCCCTTTGTTTATCACTGATTGTCTTTTCAAGCATATGAAATAATGGTAAACAATGATGTCAATTTTAAGCCTTAGGATTGCCTCTTAGGGTTTCAATTTCTTCCAATTGAATCATCAAAAATACTTGAATATGTGGTTAGGGCATCCAATTTTATTTATCATTGCCTTGGGGGACCTTGGAGGAAGTTTGAAAGCAGTTTCAGTTGATTTCGGTGTTCACGGGGCTTAGAAAGCCTTCCTTCCCAAGCACGCAGAGCCAAGGACAAGGGCACAACGTTCAATCCCAGGCGCGTAGCGCTCAATCCAAAGCATGAAACATGTTGAAAATGAGAAGAGGATGGGTTTCGGGCAAGGGCGCAACACCTTCCCTAGCGCGCAGCACTCATTTCTAGGCGCGCAGCGCCTTTGTAATTTGTATGGGGAAATTTTGCTAAGGGCGCAACGCTATACAATTTCGTCACTTGTAAAACTCCCAAATTATTCAATCCTAGATGCTCTAATGATTTTAGCAAAGTAATAATGATTTTTTGAAGTGTTATATGACCTTAAATAGGCTCATGGATTTGATTTTGGCTATACAACCCACTTTCTAAAGTTTTACAAGTCTCTTTCTTTTTCACTGATGTCTTTTAACACTTTTGTTTAAAAGTGACTGAAGTCATTTTAGGTGGCTCTTCCTTTTGCTTCTTGAGGCATGAAGACTTCATTTTTTACAACCTTGGGATGTTTACACAGTAGCAACATCTTCAAAACCTATGTGGTTTCCATTACAATACTCAACTTATCTTTTCACACTTTTTCTTGTAGTTGGAAGGAGTTATGAAATTTACTTTTTCTTTTGATCCTGAAGATTTGGCATATTTATTTTGACACAGGAGAAGCCTCACAATTCTCTTTTGCTTCCACCTTGGAGCTCAACATCATCTTTTGCTCGTTTACACATGGCAAGCTCATTAAACACCTTTGGGAGGATTTCTCATAGCAGCACTTTCAAAACCCCCTTTTGCATGTACCATGGATTTCAATTCATCATTTCACCTTTTATGGTCACTTTTCTAAAACCCTAGGTGTTTTAAGAGCTTTTTACAACAATCATCAGTGTTTTATTTTAATTTCTCTATAGCCCTTTCAAGTTCATTCATTTATGTCCAAATCACCTCACATTTTCCCCTATTTCATCAATATTTTTGATAGACTTTCTTCATGTTTGGTTTCGTGTACTTCCTCCATGGTCATTTCTGCAATTGATCACTGTTTGGCACTCTATTAGGCCATTAAGATCAAAACCCCTAGTTATCCTTAAGACCAAATTGTTTCACTTTCTCCTGATGTAAGTTTTCTTCACTTAGGAACAAATCATCTACCTTATCAATGCCTTCTACTAATGGAAACTTCAACACTCTTCCAGAAGTGCCAAATCTTGTCCATTTTCCTCATGTGCAGACTCTGAACTAAAGGATAGTCTTCTTTGGAAACTCTTTAGGTTTTTCTTGAATAACCATGTCTCAACATTCCAATACATCTGAACCAGATCTTAACATAGAAAAACAATTTTTGAAACACCAATGAGGACTTTAGAACATATGAAACCCTAATTGACCTATTGGGATGGTTCTTTGACTTGACCTTGACTGAAAATTGGCTTGGAGGCTTCAAGTGAAAGACAAAGTATTGTCAAAGGTGTTGTATTGAAGATCCAAATTCCAATGTACTTGATTTAACTAAAGTGCCTTCAAATATAGCTTTGAGACCATCAATTCTTGAGGAACCTGGAGAACATGGGAAAGGGTAGGCTATAGGAAACCCTAGAGGGAAAGTGGGTTTTATGGATAGGGGAAAAAATAGGCCAATGGGGTTATAGGCAAAGAAGGAGACTTAAAATGATAGTTATAAGCTTAGGAATATTTTTTAGGAGGGATAGGTTGACCATGAAATGGCAAGCTGATGAAATAGTGAAAAAAATTCCATAAGGATAATGAAGGCAGTGAGATTTCTGAAACTCACAATTTTCAGGGAATGTTGTTTTCAGAAATCTAGAACCAATCTTTGGTCATCTAAAGATAATAAAAAATATTGATGACTAACAGTGGCTCCACTTGGGGAGGGAAGCTCCTTTTCAGGAGGTGTCGAGAACCTCAAAGTTCAGATCTCTGAGTTTTGAAGATTGGTACCTTACTTGTACTTGGCAGATCCCTCTTTCTTCACTTGCCGATGTTCTTTTGAAGTTGTGATCTTAGATATTTAAAAAAATGATTATTTCAACCTAAATTCTTTTTGAGATTCAATAAGATGATGAGCTTAGTGAAAATCATTTTCCTTCACTAAGTGGGCCCACAGGCTATTTTTAGGTGCAAGTCTATTTTTAGACTATGTCCATTTTTAGACATGGTGATCATATTTCAAAAGTTGCAGGATGCTATTTATGGATGGTTGGTCAAGTCAGAAAAGTTTATGAAATTTAATTTTTAGAATATTGGGCGAAGTCTATTTATAGATTGTCGATCTAAAAATAGAAGTGTCAATTATTATTAGCTCTTAATAATAATCCGACAATAAACATCAACTTATTCTCTTGGAGCACTTAATTTTAGTGTACATATTTGTCAAATCAGTGGGCTGAATGAATTAAGAAATTCCTAGGGTTTACTGTTGGTTCATGCATAGAGGACTCAATTAGAACTGAAGTGGCAAAGTTATGACAGAGTTGGAAGAGTAGTTCATGGAGTTGTTATTCAGTTTAACTCAGTTAATGGAGTTAAACTCAGTTGAGCTAGTTGTATCTAGTCTAAATGAATGATACACTAGTGAGAGTGGAGTGAAATAATTAGTTAATTAATTCAAAAATAATAACTCATTAATCAATTGAACAAATACAGCAATTAACTATAGTGCATGTTAGTTCCAGTGGAGACCCAGTGGAGAGATAGGTGAAAGGGCAAGATGGACTATCCGATGTGACTATAGTGATGCATTGATTGCACCACACACACATTAGAGTTGCCAATGAGGATTGCGCAGTGCAAGAAAGGTAGATTCAAATTCATTCAGGGGTCTTCTTCAGAAGGGATTGCGCAGTGGAGACAGGCTATCAGGTGGCAAGAAATAAGTGCATGGATTTGCAGATTTTTTCTGATTAGTGTGTGATGATTGATTATACTGAGAGCTTGATGTACTAAGCTTTGTATGAGATTGTTACATGATCTCCATGATACATAATATATTATAGTTGGGTTTTTCAGCATCAGGATTTCCCGTTAAACAACTGTGTTATGTGCGATTGTTTTTATTGCTTCATGTGTTTGCAATTGAGTTTTTAAATTTCTGCAAAAGATTAACAATGGAAGGATTATGTATTTAGCAAGAAGATAAATATTTTTATATCAAGAGAATCTGGATATATACATGCATCTTGTATATAATTTCTACAATTCTACCTACCCATCATCTTTTTCCTAACATTGTTTCTTCACTTGGGTGCATTTGGATTAGCAAACCCTTGACATCATTTTTCTTTTGAAAGCATAAAAAATATCTACTTCTACCCTTATCACATCCAAACGCTCAGATTAGACTGATGAGCCTTTTATTCCTTACCTACTCTACTTATCTGTCAAAGTTAAGATGTTTGACAGATTTTAATTCTCTAACCTACTAACATGAAATTGAAAGCATGATCAAACCAAGGTTAAGCAATCTAATTTGTCATGGGTTGTGGCATTTTGGACAAGTTGCACACAGAATTTATTTTTGTACAAGTGAAACAAGAAATTTGAGGGATGTGATTTAAAATTGGTTATGCATCCCTGTCTTTCTCTTTTGGTTCATATTTGAACATTGAAACCAAATAGTTTTTGCTAATCTAATATACTAAAAAGCCAAGCTTACATGGTTTGTAAAATCCTCTTTCACTAACCTATCAGCATAAATTTAAAAAATATGTTCAATCATGATTAGGCTAAATGACTGAAAAATACTTTCTTTTCCTCAAAAGCAGTGGCATTTAGGCTTGCACACTTTTAGCAATACTCTTTTTTGGTATGGGGCTATACCTCTTCTTTTTCTTTTCTTTGTTTTTGTGTCTTTTTTAGATCAGCATTCTAAAACTAAAAACTAGAAAGATGCTCATAGTGTTGAGTTTATTTTCATAACTATCTATCCTAATATAACTTACATAGGATATATATTCATTTGGTGAACTCCCTTTTCCAATATAACCAATCAAGTAAATGATTCCATGAGTGATCTTTGTTCATCTCTTTGAGAGTGCTAAAAAAATAAAAAGGCCACTCCCACCTCACTTGCTTTTGAAAAGTAGTGACTAAAATTTTATTTAAACCCTGCAACAAACTACTCCTGGAATATTTTACTTCATTTTCAAATGTCTCTAGGAAAACAAAAAAGGGGGCTTTGAATAATAACTGGCCTAGGGGATTTGAGAAATAAGCTTCATCCAGGACTACTCCTTCCTCCACTTGGCTAAGCTTGCAATTTTCTTAGGAAAGAAACTCCACCTCTTCTTCATGATGATCTGATTTGGTAGCCTCATAATGTATTGTTATGTTCTCTTTGAGAAATCCTAATATATCTTGATTAAGTGGACTGAATTATGTCCGAAAAAAATTATTAGGAGCATCCTTTGGCAATACGTCCTCTAGAAGAGGTAGTATAGCCTTAGAATCAATCTTTTCCTCTATTTCTTCATGAGGCAAGACTGCAACACATAAATCAGCAGGAGAACAAATAGAAAGGTTTTGTTTATAGGAAAGTTTAGAGGTTGGCTGCATGTTTAGCATCTTATTGATTTCCTCTTTAGTTAAAAGAGGAGGAATTTTTCTCTTTCTTTGGATAGAAATACAACAGTTCTCTTTCTCTTGTGAAGTCTGAATCTGAGGCTGAATGTCTTCTTGAGCCTCACACAAGAGAGAATATGAACCATCATTTGTCTTTCTGGAGGGATCTTTTGGATTTTCTTTTATTTCCTTATTGTTTTCATTCTCAACCAACTTCTTCTGATTATCATGATAGTTAACTTGAGGATGAAATTCATGAATTTCCTCTAACAGATCCTCGGGATTCCAATTCCCCTCCATGATCTGAAATGAATTAAAGCATAAGGGTAAAGAACCCAAATGTGTAAAATCCTCATCTATTTCAGATTTTGTATTTTCAAAGTGGCTTAGGGGGAGAACTTCTGGGTCTGAAAAAGGGTTTGTATCATTCATTTCTTCCATGGCTGATTCTTTAGAGCATTCATCCCATATACCAACTGTTGATTACTCTGCAAGGTTAGATTCTATTTGGAGAACATAATCATCATCATACTAATCAAAATTTGGAAGATCATCATTATAAGTAGCATCACCACTCAGATATATTAGAATATCAGATTGTTTCTCCTTGAATTGATCTACAAATCAATTTTCTAATCTATGGTAGTTGGAATTATAAGGGGAGTGCCTATGGCCAATAGATTCTTCTTTTCCTGGGATTGAATCAAAGTGGTTTTCTTTTTCTTTTGAATTTTGGTCAAAAGACTGAAGGTCTTCTTGAGCCTCACATAAAAGAGATGGTGAATCATCACTTGTCCCTTCAGAGAGATCTTGTGGGTTTTCTTCTATTCCCTGATTGATTTCATCCTCAAACAACTCTTCTTGGTTGTTTTGATAGTTTATTTGAGAATGAAATTCATGAATTTCTGCTAAGAGATCTTCAAAATGAAAATTTCCTAAATCTTCATCAATATCTACAAGGTATTGTGTGATATCGTGAGATTGATCACAATAATTTTCAGCCAATGATAAGGATGGATATTTTTCTTTATAATGCTCATAAAATACCTTGTGGAGATCCTTTAAGGAAAAAAAACTACTAGGTTTTATACCCTCATACCATTCCCTTGCATTCCATTCTAATGTTAGCATGAACATCTTCATGAGGTAGTCCTCATGCCATTCAATTTTTAACCTCCATGTAAGTATATGAAATTTGATGAGATGTAACAAGGGGTCATCAGACTTTTCATCTTGAAATATAGGAAGGTTTGTGTCCCAATTTATTTGATGCATATTGTGGGGGAATCCAGGAATATGATCTCTGTTCATTGGAGCATACCTGCGTTGTATCCTTGGAATCATATTTGTCAATCAGTCAGAGAAAATGGATCACTCCATCTCTTTAACTAGTTTGCAGTCTTCTACCAGTGGAGTCTTCAGGTCTATTGAGAGTTGTGGAGTCGCCAGGTGGATGATGTCAACTATTTTAAGGCTGGTTGTTGTCCACCATCAACAATTGGATACCAATCTAAAGATATTTTTTGGTTTTCTGAGTTCTTTATGTAACACTAAGCTTTTCAGTGAGTGTTCTCCAATATGGTCACCATGTTGCTAGTATGATGAATAAACCAGATATCACTCTTGGATAACACTTGATTTATCTAAGTTTTGACCGAGGATTTGTGAGTTCTTAAGGAATTTTTAAGCTTTTTACTTACTCAGATCCGTACTGGAGTCACCATAATGTTAGGTGAGTCAACTAGATACTATTGACAGGGGTTTTCTGAGGTCTTAAGGAATACTTAGGATGTTACTGACTCAAAATCCCCAGTGGAGTCGCCATTATGTTAGTTCCCCTTAATTTGTCAGATTCGCAAGAATAAATGTACAAGGGTAACATCAAACCAACTTTGAAGTCCTAGGACCTAGTCTTCTTGGAATCAGAGAGGGATCTCTCTATAATTTGTATAAAAGTTGTGAACTTGATTGATTCTAGGGTTTTGATTTTAGGCTAGTTATAGTGATTAGGGTTTGTTTGTTTGTTTTATTTGGTTGGGTTGCTTGTCAAGCAGAAAAGATAGAGTAGGAGAGGTTTATACCATTGGGCTATGGAGTCTTCAAAAGGTCTTGAAAGGTACAACAATAGGTCAAGGGTGTTTTGGAGGGAAAGTACAACAAAGCCAAATGGATCTTCAAAGCTTATGTGAGTGAAGTGAACATTAAATTGTGAGATTATTAGGTTTAAATGGCAGTTAAGAATCCTTTAACATGTACTATAACAAGAAAATTATGTAAGAACACTATGCATAAATAAATAACCAAATTCAGGGCATACCATAAGTTTCTTTGATCAAACCCTAACAATTAAACATTAAGACAACAATCCAGCAAAACCTAGAGAGCAATAAACTTGTAAATTCTCTAGTGATTTCACCTTTAGGAAAAGAAAACATTAAAGATAACATATAGTAATGATAAAAGAGAAGGGAACTCCTAAATTCCTTAATCATGCTACAAATAACTTCAAAGCAACCATTCAAGATGGAAAAAAGGGCAGGGAAAACCATAAACCTCTGCAGTCAGAACCTAATTAGCAATACTTCGAAGAAAAGACCTCATAAACAATGTTTAAGTCATACCAAAAGATAGGGTTAACCATAAAATTATTTGGCATTGACTCCGTCAAATAATTCTTAATATAAACAAGCTAAGTGGAACTAGAGATCATTTAAGAATTCTCTAATCCGACCTAGCAGAGGAAAACATGCAAGCAATAGAAAGTAGACAGAACTAAGGTGCCTCTAAACAACATTTCTTAACATAAAATTTATGTTCTACTACATGAGAAAGATGAAACAAAATGAAAACATAATAAGACAAGCACTAATTTAGAAATACATCGCCATTAGCCATGTTCATGAATCCTGCAAATTTTCTAGCTCCATTTCTATTCAAATCCAAGCTTTCAAAAAAGGCCAAAGCCAATTTCTCTTCAACTCCAAGTCTATGATATTGAGTTTAAAAATTAACCAAGAAATATAATGAGGCCTCCATGCATTATTTAACTTACAAAGGAGGACCAAAACCCTAGCTAGGTTTCCAAAATGTCATAATTACATCATAAATTCCATTTTTGTCCAATGAGACCATGCAAGGCCCAAGGCACAAATATCCTAACTTACTAAATGCAAAAAGAAATGCTAACAGAACTCCTCAGATAACTCTATAGTGATTTGCCAAAAAAATCCTCAAAATATATTTTTCATTAGCTCCAAGTGTCTTTTGTTGACTTTCTGGCAAGGGCACAGCTCCAACACTGGGAAAATAGCTTGTTTTGCAGCTAAGATTTGGAGGCCTTCACGGTGTCCAAATGTGCTCCGTGATAGCTCACAGGAAATCTTGTCCTGTCTAGTTTCCAAAACTACTTTCATTTTTCTGATTAGTGTCCATTTGCCTACTAAAAAATGCACTCTCTTAATACTACTCAGGGTGCAATGCCAACTCTAAAAATAGGGCAGAAAGGTGATTTTTTGCATGTTTTTTGCACTTTTGGAGGACTAATTTTGCTCCAAATGAGCTAAAACGTTGTGAAGGTGATGTCCTTGACCTGATGAACACAAAAATATAAAGTTTTCCTCCAATTATTTCCCCAAAAAAGAGTGCAGCACCAGTGGAATTGTGTGTTTGGCCCTTCAAAACAGTCAAAATTTCCAAAAACTCAAAAAGATGCCAAAATTTGGATTTGTCTTACTAATCATGTTTGGGATGATTTTTAGGGATGCACCAACAAGAATTTAAAACCTTTCTTTGTCATTTTCCTCATTGGTTTCACCATACCTTTCATAGGTCTCATTATCATGCTCATTATCTAAAACAACAAGGTCAAAAACAACCTCTATCTCATGGAGATCATCTTCATCATAAATGGTTGCCTCATGTACATCTTCTTCTGCTCTAATTTTTTTTCCCTTATGTACCTACTTTATTGATGAATAATATAAGGCCCCTCCCCTATGATCATGCCTCTTTGTCATCTATAGACAACTCAAAGGTGACCCCTCCTTTGTGATCATGCTTCTTGGGCATCTGTAGACAACTCAAAGGTGACCCCTCCCTTGTGATCATGCCTCCTGGGTATTTGGGCCTCTCCTCCACTACCACTGTCTTTTTACATTGTAAACCCTGCCTTGAGAAACCCTAGGACTGTAAATGGAAATTAGAAGAAGGGATGGTGATGAAAAAGGCATCTTTGCAAGTGAGTGAGATGAGTGAGTGAAGGTATGAGTGTATGAGAATGAGTGAGAGGCTAAAAATTCAATGGTAACCTTCTACTGACATGTTTAAACTCTGTTTTGGAACACTTTTTGGCTAATGTCAATTTGAGATGAAGGAGGGCAACAAAATGTTAGTCTTTGCAAGTGGAAGCACTGATTGAAGGAATGGAACGAGTGTAGGGACAACTTAGGTGAATGAACAACCTTCAAACAATGTAACCCCTTTGTTTATCACTGATTTTATTTTCACGAAGATGAAAATAATGGTAAACAGGGATGTCAAGTTTAATCCTTAGGGTTGCCTCTTAGGGTTTCAATTTCTTCTAATTAAATCATCAAAAATGCTTGAAGATGTGGTTAGGGCATCCACTCACCATTTATCATTGCCTTGGGGGACCTTGGAGGAATTTTGAATGTAGTTTGAGTTGATTTGGGTGTTTACACTGCTTGGAAAGACTTCCTTCCCAAGTGCGCAGTGCCAAGGCCAAGGGCATAGCGCTCAATCCCAGGCACGCAACACCTTGCAAATGAGCAGAGGATGGGTTCTACACAAGGGTGCAGTGTCTTCCCCAGTGCGTAGTGTTCAGTTCCAGGCATGCATCACCTTTGTAATTTTTATGGGGAAATTTCGCTAAGGGCGCAGTGCCCGATTCTAGGCACATAGCGCTAGAAAATTTTGTCCAATTTCACTTGTAAAACTCCCAAATTCTTCACTCCTAAATGCTATGATAATTTTTGCAAGGCAAGAATGATTTTTTGAAGTTCTAGATGACCTTATATAGGCTCATGGATTTGGTTTTGGCTCTATAACCCACTTTCAAAAGTTTTAAAAGTCTCTTTCTTTTAAACTGATGTCTTTTAACACTTTTTTTTGCAAGTGACTGAAATCATTTGAGGTGGCTCTTCCTTTTGCTTCTTGAGGCATGATGACTTCATTTTTCAAAACCTTAGGATGTTTACATAGTATCAACATCTTAAAAACCTCTATGGTTCCCATTACAATACTCAACTTATCTTTTCACCATTTTTCTTATAGTTGGCAGGAGTTATGAAATTTACATTTTCTTTTGATCCTGAAGATTTGACATATTTATTTTGACACGACATCAGCCTCAAAATTCTCTTTTTCTTCTACCTTGGAGCTCAACATCATATTTTTCTCATTTAGACATGGCAAGTTCATTAAACACCTTTGGGAGGATTTCTCATAGAAACACTTTCAAAACCCTCTTTTGTCTGTATCATGGAGTTCAATTCAAAATTTCACCTTCTATGGCCACTTTCCCAAAACCCTAGGTGTTTGAAGATATTTTTACAGCAATCATTAGTGTTGTCTTCTAAGTTCTCTATAGCCCTTTCAAGTTCATTCAATTCTGTCCAATTCACCTCACCTTTTTCCCTATTTCATCAATCTTTTTGACAGACTTTCTTGATGTTTGGTTTGGTGTACTTCCTCCATGGTCATTTCTGCGATTGATCACTGTTTGGCACTCTATTGGGCCATTAACCTAAAAAACCCTAGTTCTCCTTAAGACCAAATTGTTTCCCTTTCTTTTGATGTAAGTTGTCTTCACTTAGGAACATACCATCTACCTTATCAATGCCTTTTGCTGATGGAAACTTCAACACTCCTACAGAAGTGCCAAAGCTTGTCCATTTTCCTCATGTGTAGACTCTGAACCGAAGGATAGTCTTCTTTGGAAACTCTTTAGGTTTTTCTTGAATAACCATGTCTCAACATTCCAATACATCTGAACCAGATCTTAACAAATAAAAACAGTGTCTGAAACACTAATGAGGATCTTGGAACAGATGAAGCCCTAATTGACCTAGTGGGATGGTTCTTTGACCTAACCTTGACTGAAAATTTGATTCGAGGCTTCTATTAAATGTCAGCCTTTGCAAGAGGAGGGACTGATTGAAGTAATGGAATGGGTGTGGGGACAGCTTAGGTGAATGAACAACCTTAAAACATTGTAACACCTTTGTTTATCACTAATTTTCTTTTCAAGCAAATGAAAATAGTGGTAACAATGATGTCAAGTTTAAGCCTTAGGTTTACCTCTTAGGGTTTCAATTTCTTCCAATTAAATCATAAAAAATTCTTGAAGATGTGTTTAGGGAGTCCACCCACCATTTATCATTGCCTTGGGGGACCTTGGAGGAAGTTTGAAAGCCGTTTGAGTTGATTTGGGTGTTTGCAAGGCTTAGAAAGCCTTCCTTCCCAAGCACGCAACTTCAAGTACAAGGGCTCAATGCTCAATCCCAGGCATGTAGCACCTTGTACATGAGAAATGGATGGGTTTCGGGCAAGGGCGCAGTGCCTTTCCCAGCGCGCAGCACTTAGTTCCAGGTGCACAGCGCCTTTGTAATTTGTATGGGGAAATTTTTCTAAGGGCGTAGTGCCCGATTTCAGGCGCACAACGCCAGACAATTTTGTCCAATTTCACTTGTAAAACTCCTAAATTCTTCACACCTGAATTCTCTCATGATTTTTGCAAGGAAAGAATGATTTTTTGAAGTTTGAGGTGACCTTATATAGGCTCATGGATTTGATTTTGGCTCTACAACCCACTTTATAAAGTTTTACAAGTCTCTTTCTTTTTCACTGATGTCTTTTAACACTTTTGTTTGCAAGTAACTGAAATCATTTGAGGTGGCTCTTCCTTTTGCTTCTTAAGGCATGATGACTTCATTTTTTACAACTTTAGGATGTTTACATAGTAGCAACATCTTCAAAACCTCTGTGGTTTCCATTACAATAATCAACTTATCTTTTCACCCTTTTGCTTGTAGTTGGCAGGTGCTAGGGTCTCTATAATTTGCAATATTGGCAAGAAAAAATGCCGCAGAGCCTACATCAAAACCACTTTGAAATCCTAGGATATAGCCCTCCTGGATTCAGAGAGGGATCTTTCTATATGAGTGTTTTCAGAGATATTTCTTCAAGGCTTAGATTATGATATTAGCCTAGTTATAAGGCACAAGGGTTTTGTTTGTTTTGGTTGGAATGAATATCATCAAAATGAATGAAGTAGTTTTGAGGGGTAAAGGTGTAATCAGGTTGACAGAATGGTTCAGTTGATAGGATAAGTAAGAAACAATGTCAATCCATTGGGCTATGGAGTCACAAAAGGATTTAATTGCACAACAAGTTTCAAGAGTGGTCCATGGGGCAAGTCATCTATGTCAAAGGATTCTTTAGATTGATTTGTGATATGGAAACATAAAAAGTGTTATGAAAGAAAAAAACACACAAGAAAAACAAAGGACAGTCTAAGATCAGGTAAGTACTTTTAAACTAGCCTGCTTTTGATGTACTTTTAAAGGGAAAACATTAAAACAAAGAATAGCTTAAGATCGAGTAAATACTTTTAACTTAGCCTGCTTTCATCATATTCTGAAGGAAAAATAGTTTAAAACAAAGAATAGATTAAGATCAAATAAGGACTTTTAACCTAGTCTGTTTTCAGCATATTCTCAAAGGAAAGCAATTAAGATGAACATAAAAAGTAGCCTAAGATCAGGTAAGTACTTTTAAACTAGCCTGCTTTTGACATAATCTTAAGGGAACTTTTCAAAGAAACTGTTGGAGATAAACTAAAGGATGGGGCTAACCATAGACTTCCCTAGTTCAACTTTACTTAGCAGACTTTTTAAGAACTTTCAAGGACAGAATCTCAAACTTTACTCAGCCAGACAAGGACTCACCAACATTCCTAGATTGATTACACTCTATTGAATTATCCCCAAATAAAGAATTAGCAGAAAACATAAAGAAAAAGGTTTATCAGTGAGATTTAGGGTACTTGAAAGTAAATCCTAATCTATATTTGTTGTTCTTTATCAGAGAAAGTGGACAGTATGGAAAACATGAGAAAAATGAAAATTACAGTAAGAAAAACATCACCATTGAAATAAACCAGGATCCCATAAATCAGCTTGTGTATTTGATGTTCAAACCAATTACAATCTTCAAGTCCAGGGGGTCTTTTACAGCTTCAAACTTCTCATCTCAGCCTATCTTTCTTCAATTACAAAACAGAGCTTCAACAGCCTCAATAGCTATTTACACTTGATAAGTATTCAACCAACAACCATAATGAACTCCTCACATAATATTTATAGGTATTTTGAGGAGGTGGAGTGAAAAGAAGAGTGGTTTATGCAATTAATATAGAGTAATTGTTTCTCGGCCTTTGGGAGGCCTAAGGGAGAAAATTTCATATGTTTATCTCGGTTTTAATCAATTTTACATTAACTTCCTCAACTTTAGTCACTTTTGTTGACTTTGGAGGCTTTTGGTAGGATTGTAATTACTTCTGAAATGTCTTTGGCAAAATATCTCTGATTGTGCATTAACTTTGTATTCTTTTGAGAAAATTAGTCTGGCAGGTACCATTTTTGGCTTTAATTGCCTCACTGATGTGGCATTTGGAGGCTTTCTTCGTTTATTTGTGCTGATTTGGCACTTTGAACTTCATTAGGCCTTTGATTTTACCTTTGGGCCTTTATTATCATCTTCAAAGATTTAAAATTTATCTTTAACCCTTAAACTGTTGGCTACATTCACCTTTAAACTGTATTTTTTCCTTAAAATTGTAGGATTAAACATTTAATCCTTCAATCTTATGAATTAACTCTTTTCACTTGGATCATTTGCTGACTTTCCCTTTAATCCTCTGTATAAACCTTTAAATCATTGGTTAAGTCTTCAAATCTTTGGCATTTGACTTTGACCTTTATCTTTAAAATTCATCTTCACTGTTCTTTCTCTTTTGTTATGTACAGGATGTTTTTATTGAAGCCGAAGGGTTCTATAATATAACCAACGCTCATGGAGCACTGGTTAAACCGTGAAAACAAACCCTGTTAACTCCCCTTTTTCATGATTTTTCCTCTGTTTGGACCACGAGGGTCCTTATCTTCTAGCCTTGTCCCTTATGAATCAGGAGAAGATCTTTGGCCCCAAAACCACCATAGAACCTGCAAAAAACAAATAAATTTGTTAATAAAACCTGTGAGGGTTAGGAAAACTATGTGTAGAGGCTAGCGGAGGCAGACGAGCAGGATATGTAGGTGGAAGAAGATATTTCATGGTGGAGAGGTGAAAAACCTATGAAAATAGGGTTGAATTTGAATATAGGCACGAAAATGGGAAAAGTGGTTTTACGAAAACCACGAATGGTTTTCGTGTTCATAAACGGTGGTAAGCGGTTTATTGTAAAATGAACACGATTCAATCATTGCACAACATGCAGCTTTCACAAAACCAGTGGTCTCGAGTGATTTTGGGTCGTTAAACCCCGACGGCAAAAGTTGCGCGAAAATAAACATAGGTCGTTGGATCTGGGGAGAAGATCCAACGACTACGAGGGAGTGTGACAGATGGAAAAGTGCTCGGGTGAGGGTTTAGTGGGAGCCAGGTGTCAGCTAGTGATTGGACGAGTAGTTGGATAATGGTGGGTGGGCCATAATAGTGACGTAACCTTTTTTTTCGCCTAGTGAGTTTGGTTGATCGGCGAGGTCATTTGATCGGGTTAAAGGAGAATCGTCGGATCAAATGAATCAAGGGTGGGGATTTGTTTATGGGAGTGAAAGGATATATAACAGTCAGGAGGATGAAGGGAAAGAGGGGAAGGATGGTGGTCACTGATCTTTATAGATCAACGGTGGGCATGGATTCATGGAGTGATAAAGCGAGGAAAAAAGGAATGGAGGAATGCGGCTAGGGGAGAAAAAGGGGCAGTGTGGGTGAATTAGCGTCATAGGATAAAAATAGATCAATGGCCCAGATTAATGCAGGTTTTGACAAGTGTGGTGGGGAAAAATAAAGGAAAAACACGTTTTACCATAGGTGCAGGGGGTAAAATAGAATATAAGGGAAGGGGGGCTAGGGATAAGGTAAAAGTACGGTTGTGTGGACGAGTAGGGAACCAAGGGCGGAAGAAAAAAGGGGCTAGGGGCTAAGGATTTAGCACCAGGTTGCATGCTTTTTCATATGACGGAGAAGGAGCTGGGGGCTAAGCCATAAGGGGCTTAAAACCCACAGGTTTTAATATGAGCAAAAAAGGCCTAAAATGAGGCTTTTTGAGGTGTTTTTTAAGGTTCTGATAAGAAAAATAGGATGGTTTAAATCATAAAAAAAGGATTTTTTATGAGTTTAAAAGGAATTTTTGAAGGTTTATTAGGATAATGAAGGGAAAATGAGAAGGATAAAAGGGGATTTTTCAGGGGAAAATGAAGGGTAAATATGGGCAAATAATGAGTGAAATAGGCTTAGAAAATGATGGGAAATGGCCTAAAAAACAGTCTCTTTGGATATCAGCATGGTTTCTTGGTGGATTCTTTCAATGAAATAGCAGTGAAGACTACTTTTTGAGCTTAGGCAGCATCAGAAGGCTTCAAGAATGACCAATTTTCTATGAAAATAATCTCTTGAAGGCTCAAAACCTGTTTTAGCCATCATTTTCCATGACACAAATTCACTGATGGCTAACAACAGGAGTTATGAAATTTACTTTTTCTTTTCACCTTGAAGATTTGACATATTTATTTTGACAGAGGCATAGCCTCGAAATTTTCTTTTTCTTCCACCTTGGAGGTCAAAATCATCATTTTCTCATTTAGACATGGCAAGCTCATTAAACACCTTTTGGAGGATTTCTGATACCAGCACTTTCAGAACCCTCTGTTTCTTGTACCATGGAGTTCAATTCATCATTTCAACTTCTATGGCCACTTTCCCAAAACCCTAGGTGTTTGAAGAGATTCTTACAACAATCATTAGTGTTGTCTTCTAGGTTCTCTATAGCCCTTTCAAGTTCATTCATTTATGTCTAGTTCACCTCACCTTTTTCCCTATTTCATCAATATTTTTGACAAACTTTCTTCATGTTTGGTTTGGTGTACTTCCTCCATGGTCATTTCTACAATTGATCACTGTTTGGCACTCTATTGGGCCATTAAGCTAAAAAACCCTAGTTCTCCTTAAGACCAAATTGTTTCCCTTTCTTCTGATGTAAGTTCTCTTCACTTAGGAACAAACCATCTACCTTATCAATGCCTTCTACTGATGGAAACTTCAACACTCCTACAGAAGTGCTAAATCTTGTCCATTTTCTTCACGTGCAGACTCTGAACTGAAGGATAGTCTTCTTTGGAAACTCTCTAGGTTTTTATTGAATATCCATGTCTCAACATTCCAATACATCTGAACTAGATCTTAACAAAGAAAAACAATGCCTAAAACACCAATGAGGACCTTGGAACATAGGAAACCCTAATTGACCTAGTGGGATGGTTCTTTGACCTGACCTTGACTGAAAATTAGCTTGGATTTTTCAAGTGAAAGACAGAGTATTGTCAAAGGTGATGTATTGAAGATCCAACATCCAATGTACTTGATTTACCTAATGAGCCTTCAGAGATAGTTTTAAGACCATCAATGCTTGACCCGCCCCAACCTGCTGAAACATGTTTTCCTTGGGCGCCCTCACATGACACGACCTGACCTGACTCGCCCGAATACATTTCCTTATGTGCGCTCATACGACCCAACCTGACCTGCACGAACGTGTTTCCTTGGGTCCCCTGAAACGACCCGACCCGAACAGACCCAACCCTCCCAAACATGTTTCCTTGGGCGCCTTCACGTGACTTGACCTAATCCGACCCACCCAAACACGTTTCCTCGGGCGCCCTCAAACAGCACAACTTGACCCAACCCAACCTGCCCAAACGAGTTTCCTTAGGCACCGTCACATGAAGACCTGACTTGACTCGACCCACCTAAACTTGTTTCCTTAGAGGCCCTCGCATGACCCAACCTCACAGACCTAACCTCAAACAACCCGACCTGACCCGACCTAACACAACCTGACCTAACCCGAATTGACCCGACCTGACCCACCCGAATGCATTTTACTGGGCATGCTTACATGATGCAACCGAACCCGACCCACTTGAACACATTTCCTTGGGCGGCCTCACACGACACGACTTGACCCGACCTGACTCGACTCGCCTGAACACGTTTCCATGGGCGCCCTCACATGACTTGATAGGACCTGACCCAACCTGACCCGCCCAAACACATTTCCTTGGGTGCCCTCACAGTATGGCACGACCTGACCAGAATGTGTTTCCTTGGGCGACATCACACAACCCGACCCAACCTGACCCGCACGAACGTCAAAGGCATGAGGGAGAAAATAGAAAATGGGTCGCACAAACATGCAGAAGGGACACGTGCAGTCATAACTTAGCATTTTTTATATGGCCACCCTCACACAACCCAACCTGACCCAACCCACCCAAACACGTTTCGCTGGGCTCCCTCACATGACCCGACCCACCTGAACATGTTTCCCTGGGTGCCCTCACATGACCCAAACCAACCTGCCCAAATGGGTTTCCTTGGGTGCCCTCACACGGCACGACCCGACCTGACCTGCCCGAATGTGTTTCCTTAGGTGCCCTCACACGAATCGACCTGACCCACATGAACACATTTCCTCGGGTGCCCTCACATGACCGATTCAAAACCAACCCATCTCGCCTGAACATGTTTCCTTGGGTGCCCTCACATGACCAGACTCGACCCGACCTGCACGAACATGTTTCCTCGGGTGCCCTCACACGACATGACTCAACCCGACCTAACCTGCACGAACTCATTTCCTTTGGTGCCTTCACACAACCCAACCTGAACCAACCTAGCCCACTCAAATGCGTTTTCTTGGGTGCCCACACATGACCTAACTTGATCCAACCCACTTGAACGTGTTTCCTTAGGTGCCCTCACACGGTACCACGCGAACCGACACTGCTCACCCGAACGCGTTTCCTTGGGCGACCTCACATGGCACGACTTGACGGAACCCAACCTGACCTACCAGAACACGTTTACTTGGGCACCCTTACACGACCCGATTTGAACTGATCCGGCCCACTCGAACGCATTTCGTTCGACACCCTCACACGACCAAACCCGACCTTACCTGCCCGAACACGTTTCCTTGGGCACCCGAACAAGGCACAACCTAACCCGCACAAACTAATTTCCTTGGGTGCCCTCACATGACCCAACCCGAACCAACCTAGCTCGCCCGAACACGTTTCCCTGGGCACCCTCACACGACCTGACATGACCCAACCTGCCTAAATATTTTTCCTCGGGTGCCCTCACACGACATGACCTGAATCAACCCGACCTGCCCGAACGTGTTTCCTTGGGCGACCTCAAATGGAACGACCCGACCAGACCCAACCTGACTCGCTTGAATGCATTTCCTTGGGCACCCTCACATGACTCAACACGACCGAACCTAGAAGCATTCCTTGGGAGCTGTCACACAACCCGAACAGATCCAACCTGCCTGAATGCGTTTCCTTGGGCGCCCTCACAGTACGACACAACCCGACCCAGCCTGAACCAAACGCATTTCCTTGGGCGCCATCACACGACCCAAGCCCACCCAACCCGCCTGAACGTCGAAGGCACGAGGGAGAAAATGGAAAATGGGTCACACGAATGTACACAAGGCATACAGGAAGTCAAAACTTAGCATTTTTTATACGAACACCCTCACACGACCCGACCTGACCTGACCCGACCTGCCCAAACTTGTTTCCTTTGGTGCCCTCACACGACTCGACCTGACCCGACCCGTTCGAACACGTTTTCCTGGTCACCCTCACAATACCCAACCTGACTCGCCCTGGCCCGCTCGAACACTTTTCCTTGGGCGCTCTCAGATGACGTGACCTATCCTGACCCACCTGAACGTGTTTCCTTAGGTGCCCTCACACGACGCAACTGACATGCACGAACGTGTTTTCTTGGGTGCCCTCACACGACTTGACCCTAACTAGCCCAGCCCGCGTTAATGTGTTTTCTTGGGCACCCTCACACGACTTGACCCGACCCGACCCGCCCAAATGAATTTACTCGAGCGCCCTCACATGGCACGACCCGACCTGACCCGACCCGCATGGACGCGTTTCCTTTGGTGCCCTCACATGACCCAACCCGAACTAACCGAGCCTACCTGAACGTTTTTCCTTGGATGCCCTCACATGACATCACTTGACCTGACCTGCCCGAACGTGTTTCCTTGGGCACCCTCACACGGCATGACCCGACCCAACCCAACTCGACCCGCTCGAATGTGTTTCCTTGGGCACCCTGATAAGACGACCCGACCCAACCCGACCCACCCAAACGTATTTCCTTGGGCGCCCTCACATTACCCAACCTGACATGGCCCGACCTGACACGATCCGACCTGACATGATCCGACCTGACCTGACCTGACACAAGCCGACCTGACCCTCACATGACATGACCTAACTCGACCTGACACGACCCGACCTGTCCTCACACTACACAACCTAACCCGACCTGACACAACTCGACCTGAACCTCACACAGCATGACTTCACCCGAAGTTTTCATCGCTATTCCGACAGTTTGACAAGGTTGTCGTAATTCAAACGTGGTGAAGTTTTTGTTGCAATTCCTACATTGTGAATTTTTCGTCACAATTCTGATGTTGTAAATTTATCATCGCAATTCCGAAATTTTGAACCTTTTGTCGTTATTTTGACGTGTGGAGCACTTTTGTCGCTATTCTGAATTTTGCAGAGTTTTGTCGCAAGTTCGACATGTGGAAGTTTCATCGCTATTCTGACATTGAGAGAATTTCGTCACTTTTCTGACGCTTTTTGGTGGGATTAAAAAAATTGAGAAAAATTTGGGAACTTTCTGACAATATGTCAAAACTGTCGGAACTAAAGTGTCGGAAAATTGACCATATGTACTAGTGCTTCTTGGGTTTTTTGGTAAGTAGATGGATCCTACAGTGATTTACTGTGGCAACCATGGTTGCATCAATCTCTCAGTTAATCCAGTTTTTCATGATAGGTCAAATCATATTGATATTTGGTATCACCATCTCAGAGTTTTTGCAGAGGCGGATTATGATGCTAGAGTACATTCCTATGGAGTAAATGTACTATCAGTTGTATAATCATCCAAATTGTATGGATGGTATGTGTAGTCAAAGGAAGGCCTTAGATGAATTGTGTATTTGTGGAGGGTAATTTCCCAAATTAGCAGGGCCTAATTACCCAAGGAAACAACACAAGAAAATAGGGGTCTTGGAGGGCATAAAATTGGTTAAGTATTAGCCAAGGCTTGTCTAGGAAGTAATGAGACATATAGAGATAGTGCATAGGTTTCTCAGTCTTGAGAAAACCATTGCAATCTTCTCATATTTTCTGCCTACTGCAATATACATATAGCGAGGTTTTTAGTTGTGGATTTCCCGAGGGAATGATTGTGTAATGTGTGATTTAAATTATTTCTCTTATATTCTTGGTGATTTCACGATCGTAATTGGTTTCTGCAATTGGTAGAGTATATTCAATTCTATTGTTTTAGCATATTAAAATTATTAGTTTTAATATATGTGGATTTTATACAAAATAATGTACCTACAACAATCCAAAAATTAACCCTCCTTAAGGAATTATCAATAGAAGCACACACGTACTAAGAAAAACAATGCATAACTCACCTCTATTGTTGAAAGGAAAAGTGTACCAAAATTTTACCAGAATTCCTTTTTCAAATCCTCCCCAGCAAGGACACCAAAATTTTGAGCTCTGAGATTGTATCCTAGAATATTCAACACTTAATTATCAACCAAGGCTTCATAAACTTTGATATGTAGCACAATAAATTCCAAAAGTAATCTTGTCAAACTTTGTAAAGGTAACCTATCCCTAAATGAAATAATAAAAGTTTCCAAGTCCTATTAAAGAAAAATATTGAAGACTCTGATTTAGCAATCTTGTACTCGCTTTCATGGAAACACCAAGATCTTTCTGGATGTTGGCCTCTTTTCTCACAAGTACTCTTATGGAGTGAGATCTCATAATAATATTCCAAAATAAACTTAGATTTAAACAATATTGAAAACAAGTACTAAGAAAAACCATACAATTCATTAACTGATTCTTGTACTAAGTAAATCAATCTTCCATGTTCCTACAATGAACATACCTTCCATTATAGTTTAGTTTACCACTCACTTTCTGTTATGTCTGATAAAAATATTATTATTCTAATGTGCTTAAAATATCTCAGGAAATTGAAAGTAGAAAGAAGCTTGCTCAATCCAAAACCAATCAGATAAATCATTCAAGCGTCTTATGATGAATATTAAATAAATTTTATGACAAAACTAACAAGTCTAATCAATAAATCAAAAATTGTGCTATGAAGGTAATTCTTGCAAACTTCAAGTTTTTTCACAACTGCACTCGAAGAATTAGAAAGGATTTACCCCTACTTGAGCACAAACCAAAAGGTTCAAGTGAAAATACACCATAAAGTTGCTGCTATCTATTTATAAAAGTAAAATAGCCATAACCAAATCTCAATACGTAACTCGTATGTAGGGGACTTTGTTCCTGCACTTCATTATTGTGTTCTTGCGATGAGAAAAAAATCATACGACTAAACCCACAAAATTCAAGCCTTCAATGTTAAAATCATTTCAAGTATAAATATAGTTGAATAAGGGCAAAGCAATATTTTTTTATCTATCCCCAACGATGGACAATTTTCAAATAGCCAACCTTACCAAACACTAATACTATAACATCGAAACTTCAAGGTCTATCATAGGTCTATGGTAGATAAACCAATTCAAACACAAAGTTTTATGAGAGAATATTACTCTGGTATCTATGCAATATATAGGCTAAAATCACAAACTTAGCTCAACAAAACCACTCGATAGAAAAATCAAACCTTCATATGCTTTCAAATCTTCAACAATATTTTCATGGAATCACTAAAAGTTTCAAATCTCTATTATCTTCAACCTTGATAGGGATATCTGCACATCACAAGGTTGCAACACTTTGAGATACAAATGTAGCTTCATATCTGAGCTAATAAAATACCACTCCACACTCTTTCTTTACAACATGCACATATAAACTCTGGATCTAGATCAATCCAACTCAGAAAACCAAGTTTTATAGTAATGTTTGCAGATATTTCAAATGTCCAGATCTACTACCTAAATCTGAACTAATACACCCCCAAGATCATACCCCTATACATAAATATAATAAAATTACCACAAAGATATTATATTATTTTTTGTGGGAAATAATGTGCACAATTACACACCATAACAAGAAAAAAGATATAAAATACTCACACAATAAGCTAACTAAGAGACATAAGATAGAACATGAGAATAAATATAAAATTGACATTAATATCCATTTTATTAATAAAAGGTCGTTTTTCAATACATCAATCCATAATGATCCATGCCATGTGTTATCACATGCCCGAAGGCTAAGCTAGCACCAATAACACTAAATTGGGGGCTAATAGATTCATTATATTTTTTCTGAAAATTTAGATCTGGAGGCTATTTTTCAAAATAACATGGTTATTGTATTGCTAGCACCAATAACACTAAATTGGGGGCTAATAGGTTCATTATATTTTTTTTATGAAAATTTAGATCTCGAGACTATTTTTCAAAATTGTATTTTTCAATTAAAATAGTAACTGCAGGACCAACCACGAGCTCAACAACACAACCGACACTGAACAACACCACGTTATCACATGCCCAAAGGCTAAGCTAGCACCAATAACACTAAACTAAGGGCTAATAGATTCATTATATTTTTTTCTGAAAATTTAGATCTCGAGGCTATTTTTCAAAATAACATGGTTATTGTATTGCTAGCACCAATAACACTAAATTGGGAGCTAATAGGTTCATTATTTTTTTTTTATGAATTTTTTTTCAAAATAACATGGTTATTGTATTGCTAGCCCCAATAACACTAAATTAGGGGCTAGTAGGTTCATTATATATCTATATATATATAATGTATTGTTAGCTCCAATAACACTAAATTGAGGGCTAGTAGGTTCATTATAATTTTTTTTTAACGAAAATTTAAATATCGAGGCTATTTTTCAAAATTGTAGTGTTATTGGGGACTAATAGATTCATTATATATATATTTTTTTAATGAAACTTTAGACCTCGAGGCTTTTTTGGACGGACACAACCACAAGCTCGATAACACACAACCAAGACTGAACAACACCACATCATGACCGAGAGCCAACAAACCAACAGGAAATTACACACAAGTTGAGAAGGACCCAAACGCACAAGTTCCAAGCACCAACGACAAGTGAAATGAATGCATTCCTCTAATCATATAAAATATCAGGATTGAATATCAGCTGAGTTCTCCACAAGTTCAGAAACAAATTTCTGAACTAAAAGATGAATTTGAAAGGACATGTTGTTCAGAAGAACCGAATGCATTTTGGCATTGGAAACAGCATTGTATAGAACTACCCTATAAAGAAGGATATGAGGGCAGACCATGCAAGAGCAGAGCCATCCCCATGTCAGCAGAATAAAGACAGCTCTGCCAAAAAGAAATTGATCAGCTTCTACAGAGGAAGCTAATAAGAGAATCCAACAGCCCTTGGAACTGCTATGGATTCTATGTTAACAAAAGGAGTGAACAGATTAGAGGAGTCCCCAGACTCGTGATAAATTACAAGCCTCTAAATTCTGTTCTAGCAGATGATACATATCCGATTCCTCATAAAGGAGACCTCATGCATCAGATAGCAGGAGCCAAGATATTCTCCAAGTTCGATTTAAAATCTGACTTCTGGCAAGTCGCCATAGCAGAGCATGATAAGTGGAAGACAGCGTTCAGCATTCCAGCAGGGCATTACGAATGGAATGTGATGCCATTCAGGTTAAAGCATGCACCTTCTAAGTTTTAGAAGGTAATGGATTCTATCTTTAGGCCCTATGCTGAATGGTTACTTGCCTATATTGATGATCTGCTTATTTTTTCCAAGAACCTACAAGACCACTTCAGACACCTGAAGATCTTCATGAAGCTGGTTCGGAGAAATGGTTTGGTTTTAAGCAAAAAGAAGATGGAGTTGTGCCAAACCAAAATCAAGTTTTTAGGGCACCAGATTGAGAATGGACAAATTTCTCTACAAAATCATGCACTTGAGTTTGCTGATAAGTTTCCTAATGTCATCCTTGACAAAACTCAGTTGCAAAGATTTTTGGGATGCTTAAATTATGTGAGAAATTTTTATCCTTCGTGTGCCATTGACAGGTCTCTGCTGAACCAGAGACTCAGAAAGAACCCGAAACCTTGGACACAGGTGCATACACAAGCAGTAAAGGAGATAAAAGCCAAGGTTCAGAACCTTCCTATTCTCTATGTTGCTGATGATAATGCTTTTAAGATTTTTGAAACAGATGCAAGCAACATCGGTTGGGGAGGTGTGCTTAAGCAGAAACCAAGTGAAGAAAGCCCAAAAGAACAAGAGCAGGTAGTGCAATTTGTTTCAGGAGTTTGGAGCAAATCAGAACAAAATTATGCTCCAATGGAAAAAGAGGTAAAAGCTGCATGGAACTGCATTAGTAAGTTTTCTATTCACTTGGAAAATGTTCATTTTCTGCTGAGAACTGATGCAAAAGCACTGGAAAAGGTAATCACCAAAACCATAAAGAGTCCTGAGGATGCAAAGTTTGCAAGATGGCAGGCTTTGTTTGCTTATTTTGATTTTAAAGTTGAACATATTAAGGGCTCTGAAAATTGTTTGCCAGACTTTCTCAGTAGAGAATTTATCCAGCATCAAGAACAGATTGATGACCTTGAAAAAGAAGAGTTGCCGCATGTTATGGTCATCATCATAGAATGGGACCAGGCCCATCAGAGAGAACAACTAAAGTATATATCAGATGAAGAATCGTGGCTTGTTTATGCAGAAAAATGGAGTCCAACTTGGCAACTCCGAAATACACAAGTGCTAGACGCAAATCTACAAAATCATAATGATATCCAGCACTTTGTACCTGAAAGGAGGGTGTACCCTAAAGGGAGTCGGTGGATACATGACATGATGTATCCACACAGCATGATAGCTTCCCATGAAGCTGAAAGGTCACTCCCACAAGACTTTTGGGATCTCTCTGTCATTTGTACTGGTGGTGGAGATAGAACAAATGTCTATTATAAGTCATACCACATAAACAGAACAAGGAACCCTGGCCAATATACCAGCGGAAGATTTCAAACATGGCCAGAAAACAATCTGAATATTATATTTCCTGACACTGTTTATGATTTTGTAGGTTATAAGAGGTTATGGTGGGATTTGCTAAATAAACATGGACGAGAAGAAACCCACTACACCAAGCTGAAATTCTCCCCTACATGGATCAATTCGTGGGAACCAGCTGCACCATGGTTAGAAGACTGGTGGTATCATTATGGTGTTATTCCATTCAGTATGGATCCACACTATTATGAGGCCTATTTCCACAGACAATGCACTGATTGTCTTCAAAGTCCAACTGGAGAATGCTTTCATTATCCATGTCAATTTGTAGGAGAATTTGCGGGACTTGAACTTAAGATGATAAATCCTATTCTGAAGTCCTACATGGAAATGCACCACCAATGGCTTGTTATGACCAAGATCAAGCATCAAATCATCCTCAATAAGCCTATGATCGTCCGACGCATCTACACCAAGGCTTGGGATGATGAATTCTATGGAAAAATCAGATATGTTGATGCCACAATCTTGGATCCTCCTGCAGTAGCCAGTACAAGTGGTCCTCGGGAGCCCCACTAAAAAGGCTTTCCCTGTGTAATAATGATACCTAGTCACGGGTCTATTGTGATAGAGCTTTTCTAGAGGGCTTTTCATCTGTCCGAAAAGTATCCTCTCTGTAGATAATTATTCTGTTTCCTCATGGGCCTTGTAATTAAAGGTATCCACAGTGTATTTTGCACCCACCTTCACATATGTTTGTCAGAAGGTCGAATCTTCGTGCGGATGTCACGTTATGTGTTACCCGAAAACGATGATCCACCTTCCAAGTGTCAATAATCCGATGGTTCTACAGGAATGTTTGTCGCCCCTTCCATCCTATATAAGGAGGGGTAAGGCTCATTCGAAGGCATCGGTTGTTAGAATCGGCATTTGGAGTTTTAGTTTTGCATTTTTGTGTGTTTGAGTCCGAGTTTTTTCTCCCTGCTCTGCATCTGTGCAAATATACAAAAAAAAATTATTTTCCCCAGTTTGTGTAGGATAAAGCCCACTGGTGCGCAAACAAAGAATGTCTACCAAACTCTGTATTCGAACGGGATCAAGCACTAACATCCTCCAAGTGTCGACATGAACGCCCGAAAAATTCTCATTTTGTCAAAACAAAGTTGAAAGATCTGCGTTCACAGGTGTACATGAATGTTAAATCCAATGTGCAGGTGTCATGTACAAAGTGTTAAAACACCAGATCATTATTCATAGGTATCCATAGAATAGTTCTTGCAAGTGTTGGGAGTAAGAAAATCTGAAATGGGCATGGCACAGTTGGTAGCACTTTCATGTTTATGGTGGCATTCTAAGAATGATTTGCAAACTCCATAATGGATCTCCCAGGGTGATTTCGTAAAGTGAACAGAATTCCGTTGAAAATTTAAAAGGATGCATCCAAATTTTTCATATTACAAACTGATCTAAATTCTGGCTTTGACTCAACTCGAGTTACTCAGTTATCTTGGCGTCCCAGGGCTTTCTTGTACAACACTTTTCTCATAGATGCAGAGTGTGACCATCCTATTGCATTGTCAAGGGATAAATTACAGAAATCGATGATTGCAGGCAAGAATGATAAGTTTTTCAAATATTTACTTCTATCTGATGTGTGAAACTGCGCTTTTGACATCTGGATTTAGCCTTGATGATCACAAAATATTTAGTAACAGGATTCATAAGATGATAGATGCAAATTTTGTAACCTTTGATGTTTGAAAAGGAGCTTTCCATTTGGTTGCATTTGATAAGGGCCGACAAGAGGTCAAATTCTCGAAGGAAGCGAACTATTAAGGTATCCAATATGTGCTTTTCCGTATGCTTATTTTGGGTCATTCTGAGGTGGTCTTCAACGACAGAGGAAACCGTGAAACTGCACTTGCATAAGCAGTATTTAGTTTTATTCTAGAATTTCAACCTTTGAACATTATTATATCGAATGGGCCATCTCGTAGCTATCTGTCAAGACCACCTTCTTCAAATCCAGCATCCGATGATTGAGGGTCTGAAGAATATTAGGTTTTGAGTCAACAGTGGCCATTTGCAGCCCAACTTATTGCGTTTGATGTTACTTGGTGCTCTTATTTATATCATTTTGTATTATGAGAAGTGAAGGATGTTAAATGTGAAGCCGTATTTCGGCGCCTAACCTAGCCGACCAACGCCGTCACTGATGGTGCTGAACCGAATGCACCGCACAGCTTGACAATGTATCCATGCAGAATTAGCCCTCTTCTGCTGCTATAAATTATATTCATGCCTCTGCCTGAGTAGGTCAAGGCAAGCAAAGCCTATGTAATAGAAATCTGTACTATGTTGTTTCTCCATTTCATTTTTGTTTATGTGTTGTTTTATTTCTCCAACTTCTTGTTGCAATGTTTAAAATTCCAAAACAATAAAAGGAGAATAAAACTCCCTTCCCTTAACATAGAGAAAATTCTAAAATTGCATTCACAGAAAACAGAGTTTCAACTCAATAAACAAACTTTTATTCCAAAAAAATTGTTACAAGTTATTCCTCACATAGAGGGATTAAAGACGTGATTGCTGCTACAACACAGTGCACAGAGAACACCTTACTGTCTCTCAAAATAAAAACACTCTGTCTCTCTAAAAAAATATTCACTGCTGTGTATACTCTATTTTTCTTAAAACCACTCCGATGTGTTTTTCATTCACTGTCCTGTGTAATGACAAAACAAATATAAAAACAACTCACTGTTTTTTTTCTTCTCCGCACTGCTGTGCATACACTTCTGTTCTGTGTAATAATAAAAATTACAACTCTCTTTTACAATGTGCTGAGCACATATATATATATATATATATAAATATGTTATAATATAACATATATTATAATCAAAGTAAAAATAAATTTTACTGTTGTAATAAACTTTTAATTCAAGGTTAAAAAAAAACATTTAAAACATGATGCCGACTATGTTTATAAAATGAATGCAATAAAAAATTTAACCCAAAGTCTTATGTGAGCACATTTGTGTGGACCCCGCTTACGTCAGCAGATCTGGGGTGTCCACCACTCCGCCTGCTCGGCCTGCCAGACCCCGCGGAAATTGACTGCAGCTAGGTCTCTGCTGCGTGTTAAACCGCCTCAAACCTGCGTTAATCTGTTCAACGCTATGCTACCGCCTTAACACTGCGCTATGATAAATACGATCGGTGGATGTTTAAATTGGTTGTTGCTGCAGATAAGATGCAGCTCTTCCACCGCTCCTGCATTAAACTCGCGGCTATTTAAATTCAAATCAGACTTAACTCTGCCGCCTCTAGTCTTTTCTCAATTAACTTCTGTTGTACTGCTAAGTTATGCGGGCAGTTGGAAATTAAATTCCAACACTCTCCCTTAATTTCAACTGCTGGGTTTTCTTGCATACCCAGGCATTTCCTGAAATGTTCAAAGCTTTTCTGCGCAAGTGGCTTTGTGAGGATATCTGCAAATTGATCCTATGTTCTACAATGTTGCAAAACTATCTCACCATTGTTAACCAATTCACGTATGAAGTGAAACTTGGTGTCTATGTGCTTTGTCCTTTTATGAAAAACTGATTTTTTTGAAAATGCAATAGCTAAGCTATTGTCACAAAAAATCACTGTCCCTTTTACCTGTTCTTGGCATAAACTTCTCAACATTTTTCTCATCCAAATTTCTTGACACGCTGCTGCTGTAGCTGCCACATATTCCGCTTCTGCTGTAGACAACGCTACAATGGGTTGTTTCTTAGAAGCCCATGAAATGGCTCCTAAACCCATGTGAAAAACATAACCGGAAGTGCTCTTCCGATCATCAATACTTCCAGCCCAATCACTATCAGTATAACCAATTAATTCTGAATTTTCTGAAGTAGTATACAAAGTACCAAACCTTTTAGTTCCTTTAACATACCTCATAATCCTTTTTTTTTCCTGCCAATGTGCATCCTTTGGCTTTTCCATAAATCTGGAAATCAAACTAACAGCATGCATTATGTCCAGCCTAGTTGCAGTCAAATACATAAGGCTGCCAACTATGCTTTTGTATAAACTAGGATCAAAATCCTTGATGTTGTCTTCTCTGCTGAGTTTTAATCCCATCACTGTGGGAGTGATTGCTGCTTTGCTTTCTTGCATATTAAATCTTTCAAGCACTTCATTAACATACTTTGCATGTGAGATAAAAATCCCACTTTCATCTTGTTCTACTTCTATTCCCAAGAGGTATCTCAACAAACCCATGTCAGTCATTTCAAATTCTTCTTTAATGACTGTTTTAAAATTTTCAATAAGATAATCATCATTACCTGTGAAAATAACATCATCAACATAAAAGACTACAATCAATATTTTTCTATCTTTTTCTTTGATGTAGAGGGTGGGTTCTCCCTCACACTTTTCAAATCCATTTTCTAGTAGATAGGAATCTATCCTATTGTACCACGCTCTTAGTGCTTGCTTTAGCCCATAAAGAGCTTTCTTCAACTTGCATACTTTGTTTTCTTGGCCTTTCTTTTCACAGCCGAGAGGTTGTTCAATGTAAACCTCTTCCATTAACACTCCATTTAGGAATGTTGACTTCACGTCCATTTGGTAAACTTTCCACTTGTTTTGTGCTGCTATTGACAACACTGCTCTCACGGTTTCCATTCTAGCAACCGGTGCGAAAGTTTCCTCATAATCTATCCCATGCTTCTGCTTATAACCTTTGACAACAAGCCTTGCCTTGTGTCTCTCTATTTTTCCTTCAGCATTACTCTTAGTCTTGTAGACCCATTTAACTCCGATGACATCTTTACCTTTTAGTAGTTCAACCAAATCCCATGTCTTGTTTCTTTCTATGGCATTAATCTCCTCATCCATAGCTTTTATCCATTTCTCATTCTTAATTGCTTATTTGAAATGAACAGGATCATCAACATGACAATATAAAGCAAACAAAGAATTGATACCTTCATTTTCTATATCTTTTTCATAAATATCTTTCAAACTTCTGAATTTCTTACCTTTTTCATTAGATGTACAAATGCTTGAAGAAGCACTTGAATTTTCTCCTTATGGTGTGCTTGGAGAAGCACTGTCATTTCTCCTCAAGGGTGTGCTCTGCTGCTTTTTTGTTGGTGTTGTTGTTTGGGGATGTATTTCAGCCAATTCATCATCATTTTCATCATGAGATAAACAGTGTTTAACATTCATTGTTTTCTCTATGCTTCCATCCCAAGCTTCCTCTTCTATAAACTGAACATCTCTGCTCACAATAAAATTCTTGGTGGATGGGTTGTACAACCTATAGGCCTTGGATTCCTCACTGTATCCAATAAAAATACATTTCTCCCCCTTGCTGTCCAACTTCTTCCTTAGCTGATTTGGAATGTGTGCATAAGCCACACATCCAAAAACTTTCATGTGTGTGACACCTTGCTTTGTGCCACTCCATGCCTCTTCCGGCACTTTTTTCATCACTGCTTTTGTAGGGCATCTATTCAAAATGTACGATGCACAATGTACAGCTTCAGCCCAATAATCATTAGGCAAATGCTTTGCCTTTAACATACTCCTTGCCATGTCCATTATGGTTCTATTCTTCCTTTCGGCTACTCCATTTTGTTGCGAAGTATATCTAGTTGTAAACTGCTTATGAATACCATTTTCTCTACAAAAACGTAGAAAATATTTAGATATATACTCACCTCCTCTATCAGTCCTTAAGACTTTGATATGAAGCCCACTTTGGTTCTCAACAAGTGCTTTGAAATTGCAAAATTTTTCAAACACTTCACTTTTGTTTTTCAAAAAGTAAACCCAAGTTTTTCTTGTAAAATCATCTATGAATGTTAATACATAGTGACTGCTTGCAAGCGATGGAGTTTGCATCGGTCCACACACATCTGAGTGAACAATCTCTAAGGGTGCTTTTGCCCTTATGCTTTTCCCGGAAGGAAAACTTTCTCTGTGTTGTTTCCCCAAGATACAACCTTCATAAAGGCTGTCCGGTTTCTCTATCAATGGTAAACCTCTTACGATTTCTTTTCTGTTCAACAAATTAAGACCTCCAAAGTTGAGATGTCCAAATCTCAAGTGCCATAACCAATTATCATCTTTTGGTTTACTTTGGAAAGTCTCTTGTGCCACTGCTGCTTTCTCTTCACCATTCTTCACATCTGCTCTCATTCTAAGAGGGAACATTATGTTCCTTGTCATCTTCACTTCAGCAATATATTGTTTGCTGGGTGGTTTTTCCATGATGGTACAAACATCATCCTCAAAAAATACATTATACCCCTTATGGACAAGCTGTCCAACACTTAAGAGGTTACACTTCATTCCTGGAACATAATACACATCTGTTATGGTTTTCTTTGCACCTTTCCTTGTTAAGACATTTACGTCTCCTTTTCCCATAACAGAAACTTTGCTATCAGTTCCTAGCGTGACTTGTGACTTCACACTCTCATCTAACATAGAAAACATTGCTAATTTTCTTGTCATATGGTTGCTACAATCGGAGTCTAGAAACCATAAAACCTCACTTTTTTCTTCAGCCATATTACAAGCTAAAAACAAATTATTTTGGCTGCTATTTTCTCTAGTGAAATTTTCACTAGTTCCACTTCTCATATCTTGTTTCTTCTTTCTACATTCATTAGCATAATGAGCATATTTTTTACAATTGTAACATTGGACATTGGACTTATCATACCTTTGTCCTTGTGTATTCTGCTGTCCACTTTGCTGGCTGCTGCCTTGGCCGTGGCTGTGATTTTCACTGTTGCACCTTCCATGTGAATGTGAAGGGCTATTCCTTCCACCTCTGTTTTGGCTTTTGCCTTTTCCTCTTCCTCTGCCTTGCCCTCTTCCTCTTCCGAAAGACATCTGGGTCTTAAAGGCATGCTCAAGAGATGAGTTTTCACTTCTACCCAATCTATGTTCATGGGTCATCAGTGATGCATGTAGTTCATCCACTGAAAACTTTGTGAGATCCTTAGTCTCCTCTATGGTGGTGACAATCACATCAAATATTGAAGGTAGAATCCTCAAGAGTTTTTCAACAATCCTCTTGTCTTCAAGAGTCTCTCCATGAGATCTTATTTGTGTGACCATTACAATCACATGAGTGAAGAATGAGTCAATAGTATCTGACTCTTTCATACAGAGAGTCTCAAAGTCTCTCCTCAGCAACTGAAGCTTTGTTGTATTCACTTTTTCCATCCCTTGATAGGATTTTTTGAGAGTTTCACATGCTTCTCTGGATCTCTTAGCTGCTGCTATCCTTGGAAACACACTCTCATGCACTGCTTGATACAAAAAGAAGAGAGCTTTGGAGTCTTTCTTCTTATTGCTCTTCAACAGTTCTCTTCCTACTTGAGTTAACATATGAAACTCTTCTTCATCTGTTGGCTCTTCAAAGCCTTCCTCAACAAACTCCCATAAGTCTTGGGATACAAATAATGCTCTCATAGTTAGTGACCAGTAGTCATAATTTTTCCCATTAAACATTGGGAGATGGATATTTCCCATACCCATAATAGTGCTGGCTCTAGCCATTCTGCACTCTTAACTATGATTCAAAAGCACTTGACTGTGTGTTTAAAATTAACTGACTGTTTTGCAACAGTAACACTAAAACTGTATAGAGAAATACCTTGAATTCGTTTTGGCTGAGTCTTCACACTACTGGAGAAGCTGCTGCAACAAAGAACTCCTTTCCTTTAGCTTCTTTGACCTTCAAAGAGCCTGGACTAGCTCTGATACCATGTTGCAATGTTTAAAATTCCAAAACAATAAAAGGAGAATAAAACTCCCTTCTTTAACACAGAGAAAATTCTAAAATTGCATTCACAGGAAACAGAGTTTCAACTCAATAAACAAACTTTTATTCCAAAAAAATTGTTACAAGTTCTTCCTCACACAGAGGGATTAAAAATGTGACTGCTGCTACAACACAGTGCACAAAGAACACCTTACTGTCTCTCAAAATAAAAACACTCTGTCTCTCTAAAAAAATATTCACTACTGTGTATACTTTGTTTTTCTTAAAACCACTCTATTGTGTTTTTCATTCACTGTCCTGTGTAATGAAAAAACAAATACAAAAACAACTCACTATTTTTTTTCTTCTCCACACTACTGTGCATGCACTTCTGTTCTATGTAATAATAAAAATTACAACTCTCTTTTATAGTGTGCTGAGCACACACACACACACACACACACACACACACACATATATATATATATATATATATATATATGTTATAATATAACATATATTATAATCAAAGTAAAAATAAACTTTACTGCTGTAATAAAATTTTAATTCAAGGTTAAAAAAAAACATTTAAAACATGATGCCGACTATGTTTATAAAACGAATGCAATAAAAAATTTAACCCAAAGTCTTATGTGAGCACATTTGTGTGGACCCCGCTTACATCAGCAGATTTGGGGGTGTCCACCGCTCCGCCTGCTCGGCCTTCCAGACCCCCGCGGAAATTGACTGCAGCTACGTCTCTGTTACGTGTTAAACCGCCTCAAACCTGCGTTAATATGTTCAACACTATGCTGCCGCCTTAACACTGCACTATGATAAATACGATCGGTGGATGTTTAAATTGGTTGTTGCTGCAGATAAGATGCAGCTCTTCCACCGCTCCTGCATTAAACTCGCGGCTGTTTAAATTCAAATCAGACTTAACTCTGCCGCCTCCAGTCTTTTCTCAATTAACTTCTGCTGTACTGCTAAGTTATGCGGGCAGTTGGAAATTAAATTCCAACATTTCTGTGTGTTAATTCCATCTTTCCATTCTTATTTTTCTGTTGTGCTGCTCTGCTCTCAACAACTGGTATCAGCGTTGACAGTTTGGGCTTGGTGTTTGGAGATGTGATGAGTGGGACCTCTAGCGTACCTTCTGAGTTGTGATAAGGTTGTGTGCTTCGTGATGTGAAGAGCGATTGTCTCAAAGGAAGGCTCGAAGTCCAGAGCTGTGTGCTGTGAGGAGTTGTGTGCTCCGTGGTTTGTAGAGTCAAGGTTTCTGCTAGTGTAATGTGCCTCATGGTGTGAAGGCCTCGTGGAGAGCAATATAGTGGTGTCAAGAAATTGTGGAGGTGTGGAGATTGGCATACTAGTATTGGAACCTCCAGCTTGTATGTAGCCAATGTGTGTTACAGATCATAGCGAGGAGGCTTGCATTTGTTATGTGGTGAATCTTCTGCCTGCTTTGGTGATGAGGCACTGTTTCACATTGAAGCAAAGTGGTTTTGGTGCACTAAGGAGCCGCAACGGTTGGAAGAGTAGTTTTGAAGCCAAAAGTTATGTTTGGTGCGTGTTGTTTGTTTCGTTTTGTGATGAGTGGCTTCCATAATGAACACTGCCATAGTCGAGATGGTGATGGTATGAGGGCCATTGCAAGTCGCAAGCCCATTTAATTTTTTTTTTATTGGAAAAGGATATTGCCTTAATAGTTACTGTGTGAAAGAAAGATTATATGTTTTATAATTTTTTTATGTTTCATAATTCTTATAAACATATCTTATTATGAAACATAACATATATGTTTTATAATAATTGTTAGAGTTTGGACATTTTGAAAAAGAAAAATGAGAAGGTCAGTTTTTAAGGATATTGATCTTGTATTTTTTAAAATGTTGGCAATGTTGTAATAATTGAAGTTTTAGTTTATAAGGGGTGTGAAATTATTAAGAATGGAGACAACAGTTATTGACATGGAGAAATTGAGCGAGGCCAATTTTGCCCTATGGAAATCACAAATGGAGGATATATTGATTTTGAAATATCAGTGTTTTCCAATTGAGGGTGTAACAAAGAAACCCTCATCAATGACAGATGAGGAATGGGATAAGCTAGATAGAAAAGTGATTGCAACAATCCGCTAATATCTAGCAAAGAATGTGTATTTCAATGTGTCCTGAGAAAAGATGGCAACAGGATTATGGAAGAAGCTCCATGATCTATACGATAAGAACACGACATCAAACAAATTTTTCTTGATGAAGAAGCTTTACAATCTCAATATGAAGGAGGGTGCTTCAGTTGCGGAGCACTTGAATGAATTTAATATTATAACTAGTCAACTTGCCTCTATTAAGATAACTCTAGATGATGAAATTAGAGCTATTTTGTTAATGTGTTCTATGTCAGACAGCTAGGAAAATTTAATTGTGGCTATGAGTACTTCAACACCTGCAGGGACCTTTAAGTTTGATGATGTTAGTAGCAGTTTAATGAATGAAGAGCTGCAACGCAAGTCAATTGTGGGAAACCAAGGAGGAGAAGCTCTAGCTCTAGCTGATCGTGGTAGGAGGATTGATCGAGGCCGACAAGGGCGATCAAGATCAAGAGGCCGATCAAAGTCAAGGAGGGGCAGGATCATCTGCTTTCATTGTGGCAAACCTGGGCACATGAAGAAATAATGTCGAGCCTTGAAGAAAGGACAAAAGGATCAAAGGCCGACCAATACAAATTACAAGTCATCCAACTCAAATGAAGGTGAGACTACTGTTGTAGTCACAGACGGTGATATGTTATTTACTATTTCAGTAGAGGATGCATGTTTATATACATCTAGCGGTAGCTTTTATTGGATTCTTGACTCTGGGGCATCTCACCATGTAACCCCATGCAAAGATAGTGTTGTTGCAAATAATCTTGGTGATTATGGTAGAGTGCATTTGGGGAATAATCATTTTTGCAGTATTGTTGGAGTGGGAGATGTCTAGATCAAGATGAAGAATGGACAAGATATATTTTCAAAACAAGTCAGGCATGTACCAGAAATGTGCATGAGTTTGATCTCTTTGGGACGACTGGATGATGAAGGCTATTCCACAAGCTTTGGAAAAGGGGGCTGGAAAATTAGCAAAGGAGCATTGGTCGTGGCCAAAGGACCCAAGACAAGAACACTATATTCATTGAAGGCAATGATAGGAAAATTAGATTTGGTTGCTGTCACAAGAGAAGGAAATTCAGCAGATTTATGGCATAAGCGCTTGGGTCACATGAGCGAGAAGGGTTTAAAAATCCTTGTTGGTAAAAATTTACTACCAGGTTTGAGATCCTGCAATATTGATCTTTGTGAGCATTGTATATATGGTAGACAAAGAAGGGTCTCATTTCTTAGAGGTGGTCATGACAGAAAGAAAAATGTGTTAGAATTGATACACTCAGATGTGTTTGGAACAATTAACATCAAGTCATTAGGAGGAGCATCATATTTTGTAACATTTATAGATGATGCATCGATGAAGGTTTGGGCCTATCCCATGAAAAGTAAAAGTGAAGTGTTTGAAATATTTCAAAAATTCCATGTTGTTGTTGAAAGAGAGACTAACAAATTGCTCAAGTGCCTAAGAACAGATAATTGTGGAGAATATTGCTCAAATGCATTCAAAGAATATTGTAACAGGTTTGGCATAAAGCATGAGAAGACTGTGCCTGGTACACCTCAACAGAATGGTGTTGCAGAACGAATGAATCACACCATTATGGAAAATGTAAGGAGCATGTTGTCCAATTCCAGTTTGGACAAGCATTTTTGGGCAGAGGCTGTGAGGACAGCTTGCTACCTCATAAATAGATCTCCATCTACAATCTTGGATGGAGGCATCCCTGAAAAAGTTTGGATTGGTAAGAAGTTGAGTTATTCTCATTTGAAAATATTTGGATGTGAATCATTTGTACATATTCCCAAAGAAAATAGAACTAAGCTAGATGATAAATCAATGAAATGCATTTTTTGGGATATGCGGATGAAGAATTTGGTTATCGTCTATGGGATCCATTCAAACATAAAATTATTAGAAGCAAGGATGTTATATTTAATGAGTCATAAATGTTTAAGAGGAATGTAGGTGAGGTGGAAGTCAAGAAAGTTATTGACAGGTTTGAAGAGCAGCATGAAGACATCCCACCAATGTAGGAAAATGGGCAGCAAATTCAAGAGCATGAAGGACAACAAGAGGAAAGTGATGAACACCAAGAAGAAGGAATCTTGGAGGAACCTTTACAAGAGATTCAACCTGATAATGCACCTCCACAGTTGGTTCGCAGATCTTCTAGGCCTCATAAGCCTTCACAATGGTATCCTCCTTCAAACTATATCCTATTGACTGATGAAGGTGAGCCTAGTTGTTTTCAAGAGGCTTGTAAAGTTGAGAACAATAAAGAATGGAAGAAAGAAATGGAAGAAGAAATGAACTCTTTGATGGAAAATAAAACTTGGGAGTTGGTAAATCTCCCAAAAGGTAGAAAGGCTTTGCAAAACAAATGGCTATATAGAATTAAGCATGAACGTGACAAAAATAAGGAGAGGTATAAAGCAAGGTTGGTGGTGAAAGGATTCGCCAAAAAGGAAGGTATTGACTTCACTGAAATTTTCTCACCTGTTGTCAAAATGTCATCCATTAGAGTCATTCTTGGTCTTGTTGATGCTTTAGACTTAGAATGTGAACAGTTAGATGTAAAAACTGCTTTCCTTCATGGAGAATTAGAGGAAGAAATTTATATGAAGCAGCCAGAAGGTTTCATAGAAAAAGGCAAAGAAGACCTTGTTTGCAAGTTAAAGAAGAGTCTCTATGGGTTGAAACAGGCACCTCGACAATGGTACAAGAAATTTGATTCATTCATGTTAGAACATGGTTTTCACAGGTTGGAAGCTGACCATTGTGTCTATATCAAGAGGTATCATCAAGGAAAATATCTCATATTATTGTTATATGTGGATGACATGTTGATTGTTGGACATGATAAGAATATGATCAATATGTTGAAGAAGGATTTGGGCAACAAGTTTGCAATGAAGGATTTGGGTCCAGCACAATAGATATTGGGCATGAGGATCATGCGTGACAGGGAAAACAAAATATTGTGGTTGTCACAAGAAAAATATATCAAGAAGGTGCTTGACAGGTTTAATATGAAAGATGCCAAGCCAATTGGTACACCCCTTGTAGCCCACTTCAAGTTGAGTGTTGAGTTATGTCTTAGTGATGACAAAGAGAAGGAAGAAATGAGCAAGATTCCTTATGCTTCAGTAGTTGGCAGCTTAATGTATGCCATGGTATGCACACGACCAGACATTGCATATTCGGTGGGAGTTGTGAGTAGATTCCTTGCCAACCTAGGAAAACAACATTGGCAAGCAGTAAAATGGATTTTCAGGTATCTTAAGGGTACTAGTCATTATTGCTTATGTTTTGGTAATAATGATACTATGCTTGAAGGTTTTACAGATGCAGATATGGCTGGAGATATCGACACCAGAAAGTCCACTACAGGTTATTTGTACACATTTGCAGGTGCAGTTGTATCTTAGGTGTAAAGGCTACAAAGAATAGTAGCTCTCTCTACAATAGAAGCAGAGTACATAGCTGCAACAGAGGCTTGCAAAGAAATGTCGTGGATGCAACAATTCCTAGGAGAGTTAGGAATCAAGAAGAACAAGTATGTGTTGTATTGTGATAGTGAGAGTACCATTCACTTGGCGAAAAATCCATAATTTCACTCAAAAACCAAGCACATTGACTTAAGGTACCATTGGATCCGACATGTGTTGGAGGAAGGGCAGTTATATTTGGAAAAGATCCATACATATAAGAACCCTGCTGATATGCTCACTAAGATTCTACCAAGAAGTAAGCATGAGTTATGTAGAGGCATGATAGGTATCGGTGTGACTTGATTCAAGATTCTTCATTCGGCTTCAAGTGGAAGAATGTTAAATGTGAAGTCGTATGATGGCGCCTAACCCAGCCAACCAACGCCGTCACCAACGGCGCCGAACCTAACGCACCGCCCAGCTTGACAATGTATCCATATGTTTTTTCACATGCAGAATTAGCTCTCTTCTACTGCTATAAATTGTATTCCTGCCTCTATCTGAGGAGGTCAAGGCAAGCAAAGCCTGTGTAATAGAAATTTGTTCTGTGTTGTTTCTCCATTTCATTTCTGTTTCTGTGTTGTTTTATTTCTCCAATTTTTGTGTGTTAATTCCGTTTCTCCATTCTTATTTTTCTGTTGTGCTGCTCTGCTCTCAACAAAGGATGCACAACTTATTGAAGAGGATTTAATTAGAGTGGTCTGTCAAGTTGAAGTTTCAATGTTGCAGAAATGCTAAATAACATCAAGAGATCAGAATAATACCAATCATAACTCGAAGGCCATTTGCAAACACAAAGGCACTTATTATTAGAATAAGAATCAGCTTATATTAAATAAGGTGCTCCATATGGAAAGTAAAGAAGAATATGTGGCATAACAGGTTATTTTTATCCATTAAGGAAATTCAATAGCAATTTCCAGCAATAGGAGGACTTGGCAACAAAGTGATATGGAAAAGCAAATGACAGAGAATATGACTTGGCAATATGATATGGCAAGGATGAGTTATTAGAAGGTTCGAGAAGCAGGGTCATTAAAAGGTTGACCACTTCTAATTGATCTCTTCACCTCCTCAGCAGTTCAAAGCCTTCCAAATCTCTTAGTGAAGGAAGAACTCGCTTTCTTCTTCCAGCTGTCAGAAATATGCTTCCTTGTGATCTAGTTAGTTTAGAATGTTCATAGGTGGAATCAGCTCTTAGAGCTTTCAGCTAATAGTCGTTAGGTTAGTTGTTAGATTAGGATTTAGTTATCAAATTGTATTAGGAAACTAGGTTCATCTATCCTTTCATGTATATATTGGAAATTTAGAAACAATTTAAGGGGATTGGACTCTTTTGTAGCAGATCTTTGTATAGGGTTCAGATGCTTTGGTAGCAGGCTTTGGTATAGTGTTGATGAATATCAATAAAGGATCTCTTCAGTGCAAAAGTATGAGCATTTTAAACAGAGATTAAGTAAGCTTATGTTGTTCATGTTTACATATTTGGATATGTTTCTATTTCGTGAACTTTTCACCTCTATGACATTTATTTTGAATATGTCACAAGTTTTTGATGTTACACAGAATTTGTTACTCAATGCTCCGTCTTCCATACATCAAGAGCTTGCATTTATTTCTCTGAAATTTCAACGAATTCATCTCTAAGATGATAAGTATTGTTGTGTTCTTAAGTTATAGAATTCATCAATCTCATGCTTCCATAAGTGCTAACACCGGTCACTAAGAGCCAAATCCAAGCTTAAAATTCACGACTCCATAGCCCAATGGTCTGATCTTTTTTGTCTTACCACTCATCTTTTCCTACTACCATAGATCTAGCCTCTATCCAAGCTCTATTGAACATATCTCAAATCAGATTTGAGAGGGAGCCTCCTTTGGATTGAAGGGCTAGAATTCAATCCCAATGTGGTAAAAAATGGTTACCTTAAGGTGTTAGCTGCCACAACCCAACTACAAAATCTTGAGTGATAACATCTTGGCGCAGTTGCGAGGGAACGAAGGTTAAATCTTTCTTGGGAGGAACGAAAAAGTTTAGATATGATTGTTGAAGGTGAACAACAGTTGGGCACAAAATGGTTGTATACTTTTCACTAGAGATTCCACTCTCAAAGATCCAGAAGATCAAAAATTCATGGTGACTCCACTGGACCTATGAGGAACTTAGACACTGCCATTCTTATTTCGAGGTATGCATGAGTAGATTTTTCAAAAATTTATGGTATCCCAAATCCTTTTCCAAGGATGCATATTTTTTAAGGAATGGTCCAAAATTTAATGGAGAAGATTTGAGTTTGACCTTGAAGCATATATCAAATTTTCGTGACTTTACCAAGCTTCTTAGAGTCAGACATGAAGATGTTTTCATCCGACTATTTTATGATTCATTCCAAGGACAATGTAAAAAATGGGTTGAAAGTTTGCATGTTAGATCTATTAAATCATTTTCAGATTTTTGTCTTATCTTTTTGGAAACAAGGATGGAAAAAATAGAGTGTGTGGCAAACTCTTTTCATTCAAGGTTTTAAGCAATGGAATGATGAGCACACTAACGAGGAAGGGGATGGAAATTTTTCTTCAGCATTGTCTTCTTATTTAAATTCATTTGAGTGCAAGTCAAAAGATAAGATTCAATTTTTGGATGAATTTTATAAGAACGTTGAGAAAGACATTGAAGTTTTAGAATATCAAATTCAGTCCTATAGTCTTCATTGTCAAGATCAGTGTTTTGAAAGATTTTTCATGCCAAAATATAAAGAGAAGGTGATGCTACCTTTTTCTTTTGGGATTGAGGAGGAATGTCTTGTTTTTGAAAATGAGTTTGATAGCACACAACTGAAATCTTATGTTGCTAAAGAAAGCATATATGAGTTGTCCAAAACGACAAAGTGTCTTGAAAGTCACCAAACAAACTATGTTTTCTATGATCCCATGCTGACTACATGGAAGAGTTCTACATTTCACCTTTTCAATTATGTTTTCACTATGAAAATCAGACCCATTTTCTATTGCCTTTGTCATTACAGTATCCAATTGGCATTTGGTTTAAGCAGGGTCAAAGAGTTCAGGTATCAAATCAGCTCATTAGCTGGATTTATTGGAGGTTTCAGTCACTTGAATCAAGCATGAAGATTGCAGTTGTTAGGGTAGAGTTGCATGTACATAAATAAGCTCATAAGAATGAGTGAGTTTTGTTTTAATTTAACAGTTTTACTATCAATTTGTACAAAAGTTTGAAGAGTAGGTTACAAGTTAGCATTTCATAGCTGAAAGAAAATGTGTCTAAGCTTTGGGATCTGTCCAAATGAATCAGGCACTAGAACTACGGATCTGAGGTTCTTTACTGCCCCATAGGGGGGACATCATTCCCAATTGAAGCCTATGTTATCACAGGTTCTTTACTGCCCCGTAGGGGGCACATCATTCCCAATTGAAGCCTATGTTATCACATGCCCGAAGATTAAGCTAGCACCAATAACACTAAATTGGGGGCTAATAGGTTCATTATAAATTTTCTGAAAATTTAGCTGTCGAGGCTTTTTTCAAAATAACAAGGTTATTATATTTTTCACTAATAACCCGAAATACTAAATTGGGGGCTAAAATGTTCATTATAAATTTTGTGAAAATTTAGTTCTCGGGGCTATTTTTCAAAATAACAGGGTTATTGTATTTTTCACCAAAACATCCTCCAAGTGTCGACATGAATGCCGTACAAATGCTCATCTTGTCAAAACAAAGTTGAAAGAGTCGCGTTCACAGGTGTACATGAATGTTAAATCCAATGTGCAGGTGTCATGTACAAAGTATTAAACCATCGTATCATTATGCACAGGTATCCATAGTATAGTTTACACGACTGTTGGGAGTAAGAAAATCCGAAATGGGCATCGTGCTGTTGGTAGCACTTTCATGCTTTTGGTGGCATTCTATGAACGATTTGAAAACTCCACAGTGGATCTCCCAGGGTGATTTGATAAAGCGAACAGAATGTCGTTGAAAACTTAAAAGGATGCATCCAAATTTTTCATATTACAAAACTGATCTAACTTCTGGCTTTCACTCAACTCGAGTTACTCAGTTATCTTGGCGTCCCAGGGCTTTCTTGTACAAGAATTTTCTTATAGATTCAAAGTGTGACCATCTTATTGCATTGTCGAGGGATAAATTACAGACAAGAATGATAAGTTTATCAAAGATTTACTTCTATTTAATGTAAGAAACCGCGCTTTTGGCATCTGGATCTAGCCTTGATGGTCCCAACATCTTTAGTAACAGGATTCATAAAATGAGAGATGCACATTTTGTAACCTTTGATGTCTGAAAAGGAGCTTTCCATCTGGTTCCATTTGATAAGGGACGACCAGAGGTCAAATTCTTGAAGGAAGCGAACTCTTAAGGTATCCAATACGTGTTTTTGTGTGTGCTTATTTTGGGTCATTCTGAGGTGGTCTTCAGTGACAGAGGAAACCGTGAAACTGCACTTGCAGAAGCAATAGTTAGGTGTATTCCAATTTCAACCTTTAAATATCATTATATCGAATTGGCCTTCTCGTAGCTATCTGTCAAGACCACCTTCTCCAAATGCAGCATCCGATGATTGAGGGTCTAAATAATCTTAGGTTTTGAGTCAACAACGGCCATTTGCAACCCAAATTGTTGCATTTGATGTTGCCTGGTGCTATTATTTATATCATTTTGTGTTATGAGAAGTCAAGGAAACACAAATTATTGAAGAGGATTTGATTAGAGTGGTCTGAAAAGTTGAAGTTTCAATGTTGCAGAAATGCAAAATAACATCAGGAGATGAGAATAATACAAATCATAACTCGAAGGTCATTCGCAAACACAAAGGAACTTATTATTGGAATAAGAATGAGATTAGATAATAGATTAAAGGAGCTTCATATTGAAAGTAAAGAAGAATATGTGGCATAATAGGTTATTTTTATCCATTAAGGCAATTCAACAGCAATTTCCAGCAGCAGGAGTACTTGGCAACAGAATGATCCGACAAAGAAGATGACAGAGCATATGACTTGGCAAGCTGATATGGCAAGGATGAGTTAGCAGAAGGTTCGAGAAGCAGGGTCATTAAAAGGTTCCCTAGTTCTAATTGATCTCTTCACCTCCTCAGCAGTTCAAAGCCTTTCAATTATCTTAGTTCAAGAAGAACTCTCTTTCTTCTTCCAGCCGTCGATAATATGCTTCCTTGTAATCTAATCAGTTTAGAATTTTCATAGGTGGAATAAACTCGTAGAGATTTCAGCTAATAACTGCTAGGTTAGTTGTTATATTAGGAGTTAGTTATCAAATTGTATTAGGAAACTAGTTTCATCGAGCCTTTCATGTATATATTGGAAATTTAGAAACAGTTTAAGGGGGTTGGACTCTTTGTAGCAGATCTTTGTATAGGGTTCGGCTGCTTTGGTAGCAGGTCTCGGTACAGTGTTTAGGAATATCAATAAAGGATCTCTTCAACTCATAAGTATGAGCATTTTAAACAGAGATTAAGTAAGCTTATGTTGTTCATGTTTACATCTTTTGTATATGTTTCTATTTTGTGAAATTTTCAACTCTATGCCATTTGTTTCTGAATATGTCACAAGTGTTTGATGTTACACTGAATTCGTTACTCAATGCTCTGTCTTCCATACATCAAGTGCTTGCATTTATTTCTCTGAAATTTCACTGAATTCATCTCTTAGATGATCAGTCTAAATGATGTGTCGTTTTCCTTTAAAAATTAATGTAGAATTCATATTTTCTGATGCCCTGTAACCAGTTATGTATTGTTGTGTTCTTAAGTTATAGAATTCATCAATCTGGTGCTCTGTAATAGTCTACTATATGGTTTCCTTTGTCCTATCATTTACTACAACGACCAAATTGATTTGAACCAGTACTAACTCTACTTCCTCCGCTTCCATAAGTGTTATCACCAGTCAATGCAAGCCAAATCCAAGCTTTAAATTCAGAAATCCATAGCCCAATGATTTTCTCCTTTTTGTCTTACCACTCATCTTGTCCTACTACCACAGATCTGGCCTCTGTCCGAACTCTATTGAACATATATGAAATCAGATTTGAGAGTGGCCTATGTCCGAACTCTATTGAACATATATGAAATCAGATTTGAGAGGAGCCCCATCTGGATTGAAGGGCTAGAATTAAATCCCAAAGTGGCCTGAAATGGTTACCTTGGGTGTTAGCTGCCACAACCCAGCTACAAAATATTGAGTTATAACACCCTGAATATATGTGGGCGATACCAAAATGAAATTAGTGGGCGATACCAAAATGAAATTTACTGCATACAAACAATAACAATAGATCATAGATCGTTGGTCTTGGTCTTAGTGGACTTTAACTATCATTATCATATGTTTTTTAATAATAATATAAATCAAAGCAAAGAATTCTTCCACTAAAGAAAAATAGAAAAAATAATAGATCCTCCATATAACCTTCATAACCTTCATACGCTTAGATTTGATTTGCTCTTGCACTTCCTTTACTTCGAAAAAATCAAAACTAATATGCTATACTGGAGATCAGTATAAAGCGTGAAACTCCTCCTTGATTTCCAAGAAAACCTTTAACAACTTCCTTTGAAAACGAACCAGACTTAGGGTTAGTGCAGGAATTAACTGAAGTTGGTGCTGGAACTAGTGCAAGAATCTCAGAACCGCCTGTTTACATGTACTATCTACACCTAGTAATAAGTGACAAGTAAATAATAAAAAACCCTTGGGATAACCAAAAATCTATGCATATGGTCATAATAATACTCATCTATGAACCTATTTTTGAAAATAGAAATTTTATTCCTAATCTCTTCAACACGTCAATAGAAAGTAGAAATGCATGCATAAATGTTTTTTTTGGTTGTGAAACAAAGGGTAAAATAGGATTGTATGGGTAAAAATTGGGAAAATTTTGAGTTTTGACAATACAAAGTAGAAATGCATGCATAAATGTTTCTTTTTGGTTGTGAAACAAAGGGTAAAATAGGGTTGTATGGGTAAAAATTGGGAAAATTTTGAGTTTTGACAATACTCTAGCTCTTGGGTTGTCACTTGTTATAACATATTTACTTGGGATAGCTCAAAGTTATAGTACCCATTCAATGTAATAAGGGTTTCCAACTAGTTGTCTAGAATGTTTCATTTTTATATAGCAACCTTGCCTTTCACTAGAAACACTGCTCTCATTCAGACTGGTGGATTAAAAAATTCAGAAGGGAAAAACCCTATGAGGGGCATTTTGGTCTCAAAATAATCAAAAGGAATAGGCTAAGAGTTCATGTAATTTTTTCACTATCTTCTCCCACTCTTCTCTGTGATCGACATCTTAGTGAGGGGTGTCTTCTAGGTTTCAGACTTCCCTGGCTCCTCAAATTTGTTCATGCCTTGGTATATTTACATTGTTTCATTTTGTTTTCTTTCCCCTTTATCAACTCTTGGTTGATTCTTCTCCTATTGAGATCCTTTATTGTGGGTCTTACCAATATATTTGGCTCTTTTAATGCTCCCTTTCATCATTCTTCACCCTCTCACAAGCCTATTTGTTTCTTTCTCACCTCTCCATTCATACTTTCATGTTTCCGGTAATTTCAATTTCCCATAGCTATGATTTTTGTTTCTTTTGTGTTGGTACTCACTTTCTAGCAATGCCCAAAGAAGGAACTTTCCTCATAAGAGTTTGTGGGGTTGCAAGTCAACAAGGAATTCTCAATCCTAGGCCCAATCCCATGCCTCAGTAGAAGGATATAAAGAACATGTCGTTTGGTGTCTCATTAGTATTTATCTGACATTAAGTAAGACTTAGTTGACGAGACGCATAAAATGTCATATTCTAAAGTCTTAGAAGAAGTTGAGAATTGGGTGCTAGAGTTGAGCACCCCAAGAGCTTGTAAACCCTAGTATCTACATATGATCGATTTATATTGGCATATCCAGAAATTGCTAGTGAAAGTCATATTTGATTATAATGAGAGTATATACAAGCTCCTCCTTGATATGGGGGAGCTCCACTTGTTGTATCAGATTATGAATAGGAGGATGTGATGACTACAAGCAGAAACAACAACCTCCCAACAAACCTTCATATCTTACTTGAGATGGTTCATTGGCATGACACCCCATGGTGAAAATCCACAAGTAGTAATGTTAGTGGATATTATGGTTTTCAACTCTATGGTTTCATGTTTTTAATGTATTTTCTTAGCTTTTATAGATACTATATCCTTTTTTTACAACTCTATTTTTAGTGATCATGGTCATGCCCATATTAATCCATGGTTTATGTTACACTCGACTTTAAACCCTGGTTAACTTTCTTTATCTTATTTCTATTTCGGCAAACTATATTTCATAAAAGTATCTCTATGTAACATGATTTTTACATATGTTCCAACATAATATAATTTTTGGAGCTTACATATGTCTGTGTGTATAATGATTTCATGACCATTTTTCTCAACTTATAAGGTTTTAAGTCTCTTATTCTATCATATATTATGCAAGAGTGTAAGTAGGTTATCTAATGGCCATACAAAGAGACCAGCCTACAGAGTAGAGAATATGATAGACAATAAATCAAGTAACAATGATGGAAATATACAACCTTCATTTATTTTCCACTAATCCTAGCATGCTTACAAATAAAAACATACATGCATGCATATATATATGAGTCTGTGTGGGTTTAATCACTTCTTGACCTTTTCTTTCAACTTCAAATGTTTGATGTCTCTTCCCATTTTGATGTAACAGAGAAAATGTATTTTTTCATGAAGTAGTATCATGTATAATTGATATAGAAGAATATAATAAGATATATATATTGGAACATCCCATAACCAAGGTTAAATAATGGATGTTTCTTGCCTACATATTGAAGGAAAAAACTCGTATTTAGCATAAATTCAAGGGGTTCAAGAATTATAAGGATAAATTATCAAGACAATCATTAACATTTCCATAATGTTTGAGGAAGGGAATGAAAATGTCCATAGTGTTTATGGAAATTGTTGCAACTACTGTAAATTCCTTATTGGTACTCCAAAAGAACATATAGAAAAAAAATTAATTGCTACCCCACAAAAACTGGTAGTAAAGAATATAGAAAATAAATTTGAAATAATTTGTTAGACGTTGACAATAATCCACAAGAAATGCAACTAAAATTCTTATGTTTTATCCATAAGAACCAATAGAAATGAATTACATGGTAGAAAAAATCATTTTATAAGAACATGATGAAGATATTTTTTACTCGAGCATCATTTGTTTTTTTTTTTTTACAATCCACTTTAATGTTTTAATATTAAGAAAATTTTACATTAAATTATTCCTAATTATACATCAATCATATTTAGGAGATCAACTAGGAAGAGGCTCAACCATATACATATAATCTACATTTTATACTTCTTAAAATTTCCTTTTGATAATGAGTTATAAATTGAGGAAAAAAAATAATATGTTGAAATAAAATGATCTCTCTAGAAGCAATTGCAGTAAATCCACACATCCTATGAAGTTGTACATATTAGTCTAATTCTTCACAAAGATCTTTTGGTTAACCTTATAAAACATGAATGTCACCACACAAAAGAAACTATTGCCACATAAGTTCGATGAGAAGCTATTATTGTTAAGCAATTAAAACTCATAGAATTGAATGTGTTTGTGATTATTTCTAAGAATACATTATGGATGAATGTTGTTAAGGCTTAATGGGTATATTAGTACTATTTATGAAGTTGGTGAACCTTATTCTGAAATTTTTAGAGAACACACTATTGTAGAAGCTATTGATGATCATAATGAGCTTACTATTCAATTGGTAAGTATTGAAATAGAAGAATTATAATAGATCAATTTTATCATAGTGTAAATATTAAATGATGAAATAGCTAAATCAAAATACACCATAAAATGATATCGAAAATGGATCGTTCTACTAGTAGAGCATAAGTAGATAATGCATTAACATTAAGTAGATAATGCATTAACATTCTAAAATATTAGTGACTCGATCTTTATGTCATATAAAAGGCCAAATGAGAAAAAAAGAAAAAGATAATTCCTAGGTTAGGAAAAAAAATTAAGACACTAAAAGGAAACAATTGCACCAGCTAAAAAGCTACACTTAAGCACCTTCACCCATTTATAATCTACTTTTACAAGAGAATTACACATTTCAGAGTTTGTAGAGTCCTTAATCCTTGTTTTGGAGAGGAACATGAAAGAACATTTCCCTTTCATAGAAGGAATAAATAAGGGACCATTTTCTAGTTCCAACTAAAAGGCAATAACACAAGAATGCAAAGCCTTTGTCAAATATCAAAGGAGTTTTTATTGGTATGATGATCAGATTAAAGGAACTGAACATCTCAAGCACCCTAATTTTTTTAAAGCATTATTCCTAGTAGAAAAGTACATCTAATGTATGAAAACATGTGCTGAACATTTAATAATGATTTCATTGCGTTTTTCTTTTATTTGGTGTTTTGGAAAACAACAAACATATAAAAGTATTTACAAATGGTAGCCACGTGGAAAATAATTTATTGATCATGCAAATTAAACATGGATGCACAATACTTTGAATTCGGAGAAGATGGTGGTTTTTTAATTTATCTTATTTGTATAACCTTTTTCCTTTTCCTTATTTTTATATTCATTTTTTCCACTAGATTTTTCAATATACACTTATATCTATATTGAGTTATTACAGAGGTATATTACTCCTTCATATTATGTCATTTTACAAAGGTATCTTTCTCCTTCATATTACGCCATTTTATTGAATTTTGTTGATGTATTCAAGGAATTTGTATTTACTCGTGACTAAGCTACAACGATGAGGGATGCAATAGACTAGTTCAATCGACAAATGCTACAAGTATTCAATTTTTTTTCTAAACTAATTTATATGGATCCACCACATTCCATATCCTTCATTTTTGGTGGAACCATAATGTACAATAGTGACATAACCTATCCTATTTTTGAAGCAGTTTCTCTAGATCCATGTGTTTTTCGACTCCAGATGATCGATACTAAATTCCATTGATACAAAACCATAATAATATCTTTTCATTTAAATTTCAAATGCAAAACAATTTGATACAATATTGTTACAAAATCAATAGTAAAAGCATGAGTTTAAGGAATATCTAATTCAATAATTGTGGGAATCAAATGGTTTTAAATTTCAATGAAGATTGTTGTATCTACTTTATCTTCCTATTTTTTTTGTTATTAAATAGATTTTCGTTGCAATAGTTTGAAAATATGCAATTTTCAAAAACAATGATGTTTAATTGTGCTTAATAAGAGAGTTATAGGATTTTCCCTTTATAAATATATGCCTGTCCCTTGTTAATGGAAAAGAGAACTATATTTCAATCACAGGGGCTTCACTCAATGAACCTCTGACATATCACGCGTGTTTACGGCATATTAAACAATACCATTAATTTGACTACATATTGGAAAATACCTCTAAAAATCATATTATTTAACCCCCTAACAATACGAACTCAATACAAATTCCCAATTTTAAAAACCCCTACCTTCACTAGATATTGTAGGTATCCATTTTTTCATTAACATTTTTTATACCCCTTTATATTTTCATTAGCTTTGAGCTTTTTTTGTACCTACCGATATGAAAACCATTTAACCACTATTATATGATCAATATATTATGTCATTTTTTCCTCAATATATATCCCTCAATATAAATGCACATGGTATGCTATTTCTCCCCCAATGAATCCCATATGATTTCAATCTAATACTATATTGTTTATTTGTGTTTAAATAGCCAAGGATCCTTTTTTTCATGAATTTACGAAATTTAGTTATTTTATTCCAATTTTCCACTCTCATGAGGTGTGGAGCCTGATTAACTTCTTGATTTAGAGGTCTCATTTCAATCGTGTTTAGATCCCAATAGCTACAGTGGGGTGTCGGGGGGCTTCCCCCCGACTAACATCACTAGGGGGTTCCATGGGGGGTAATATTGTAAAATTTCTTCGTAAAATACTATAATTTCATAGTCAATCTAGGTTGCTCATTAAGTGGAAGATATGATAATATAAATTATGTTAAATTATGGATTTTTAGCCTAGAAGGAAACCCTTGTTTTATATGAAGGAATTACATTATGGCTGTGTATTATTATGTATTAGAGAAATAAAGGAGATTGTGTGAGAGTGAAGAGGAAGTTATAACATATTTGTTGTAGGGTGTATCCCTTCATTTGTTGGATAATATAAAATGAAGAATTGGTTGTTTCTATGTGGATGTAGCCCAAATTGGGTGAACCACATAGACCTTTGTCTCTCTTATTTTATGATTTTCTATGTTTTTTATTCCACAATATTTTATGTGTTCCATTGCTTTATTATCTAATTTCTAACATGTATAATGTGTTATTTATATCCCATATATTAGTTTAAGCTTCTTTTAGTACAATATAACCAAACAATGTTGAATTACTCTATAATGTACCAATGCAAAATTTGACACATATTTTGTGTGACAACCTCACAAACATACTAGCTCAAATATGACGATTAAATGTACATAATAAGGTATATAGCAAACTTGCGAAACACCTATTCAAACCTTATTAAGGATAACAACCATTTGTTAAGGGATAAAACAAATGGATGTGAAACAATTCCTACATGGTGACTGAAAGGAAAAAATCAATATCACATAATCAAAGAACTGTATTTGAAGTGTTCAAATATTTATTGGTTTCCAAGTTTAAAAAACTTTAGATGGTGCTAGTTTAATTATTTTTTGTTGGGATTGTGATTTTTGATATCCAAATCGTATCACAATGTGTAATACAAATAAGAAAGCCATTTCCTTGTCATGTATTTACATGAAAATAATATGTTATACTTGGTAAGCATAAAGACGCGACTTTTCCATTTGAAGTCTCACCTTGGTGTGTAGGCGGCCTATTGATTTAAGATTGAGGATATATTGATTCATATTCCTTCCTTTAAATCATGATTATCCATTTTAATCTCATATAAAAATTAACAAATTCAATAATACTCCTAAAGACATCAATAATAATCATATCTAACTTTTGTGCAACATGAATTTTGGTGGGCACTAACCTGGTAAATCTACATATTTACATTTTTGGAAGGGAGCCTCCAAATTGAAGTATGGGGATGGATTTAATCATTGTTCTCACTTTCAATCCTCACTATCCAATTTTAAACTTTGTGAAAATTAACAACATCAATGATCATCCTATCTAAATATGCAAATTGTCTGCACAATTTTTGGTGAAATTTCCAAAGCATCTCCTTAATTTATGCCTATCAATATTTAATTTCTATTAAATTTATAGGGTTGTGTTAGTTTTATATGGAATTAAATGTACATTTAATTTATATGGACTCTTACGACTGCAAAATATATATTATCAATAGACATAATACAAAATAGTGAAAAATGTTTGTATGGAAATTACATGTGGGAACTTAGATTTCAATTGAAATATAATATAAGAATTATAGATATGAAGGATATGGCTTCAATTCCTTATGTTAGTGTAATTAGTAGTTTGATGAAAATTTGTTCTTTACTAACCAAATTTCTAAGTTAGGTGATCAAGTAACAGTCTATCGTTTTTTAATCCATTGTGAATGATATAGTAACTACCCGTGCTTGTAAAGATTGTTGAAAATAGAGTGCAATGGATACAAGCACTATTTTTTAACTATGGTAATTACCGGTGAACATATATTATAGTTCTATTACCATCATCAAGAAATCACACTTCATAAATTCAACCAATAACCACAAAAGGAACATAAAGATCACAATGTTGAAAAATTAGGCTGAATAAACTATATAGTTCCTTAGAAACTTTGACATCTCTCTTAGATTTCTTCCCATGTGTGTGTGAGAGAGAGATAGATACATCTGAGTGATGAGTGAGATAATTTTAAGTGTGTTTTTATATTAATTTTAGTGTTCCCAAGGGGCATGTCCCTTTGCAAATTAAATCATGTCTATTTTCAAATTAAACTTTGTTAGGTACTAACCACTAATAAGTCTACAAATTTACATTTTTACTCATATTTGTTAGTGTTAAAGCACAAAAATAATGGTGAGGAATAACTCCTCGTAATTATATTTATTTACATCTTATTCCTTATCCCATCTTTTACACAAATACTTGCTTAAATTATGGTGGATAGTAATTGATGATAAATATGTTATTTACATGAGTATGAGCCATTTTCAAGGATTTTAATTTTAGGTGGCTATTTTTATTTCCTTTATTTTCTTTCTTCTAATATAAAGTTTAATTATTTTTCATGATTTAACATAGTATTATAAATACACCAAGAATTATGAAGACTAACTATAGATAAATTCTACAACAGTCCCTCTTAGCTAGGGAGGTATTCATAATTTATAACAAGATGTAAAAAAATTGAAAGCTTTTCTAAGGAGAGATCAAGACAATATTAGCATCATTATCATACCAATATAAACATTATCAGTATCATCAAAAACCAATTCCTCACAATCATGGTACTTATATACATAGTTTACCATTGAGACATTAATAAACAAAGGATATCTATATAAAGAGATATGATCATGATGCTAAGAGGCTACAACTCCACCTCTAGAAAAATTTTCCTAACTCTATTCAATGTAACTGACACAAGCACAACATCCCTAATTTTGGTCGCAATACATGAAACAAGAAAATGTTTATCTAGTAGACCATTCTTCCTAATTTTGGTCAATATGTTTGACAAAGGGATAACATCCCTAATTCTATTCACAACATAGGACAAGGGAGGAATCTCTGTCCATGAAACCATTCTTCCTAATTCTTTTCAAATTGACACAGGGATAATATCCCTAATTATGGTCAAGTAACATAGGAAGAATACATATGTTGTCTATTACGTCAAACTATTGTTCCTAATTTTGGTCAACTTGACATAGGAATCATATCCCTAATTCTGGTCAAGTGACATAAGAAGAACATCATATCTCAAACTACTCTCCCTAACTATGGCCAACTTGACACGAGGATGATATCCCTAATTCTAGTCAAGTGATACAGGAAGAATAAATATGTTTTCTAACATGTCAAACGATTCCTCCTAATTCTGGTTGACTTGACATAGGGATAATGTCCATAATTCTGGTCAAGTGACACAAGAATGACATCATCTCTCAAACCATTTTTCCTAATTCTATTTAACTTGACATACATATGATGTCCATAGTTCTGGTCAAGTGGCACAAGAAGAATATCATGATGCAAGAAAAATCATTACTTCCTCTCATCCAAAGAGTCATGATCCACAAGTCGCATCTTATCTTTGAAAAAAATAAATCTCCCTCTGGAAAGAGGCGCAGTGAGGACATAAATTTTCTGCTCATAATGGGAGATGTATTAAAGCTTTCCTCCTCCCTTTTGCACCATGTCTCAAACGTAATGGTGCTTGATACCAATTTTCTTGATCCTACCATGCAACTTTGACTGTCACAAAACATCATGGTTAATTCAAACACCTACTCAAAAATTTTGGCAAGTAATTTCAAAGCCAAATATCTTCACAAAAAAATGAATATGATTCCACGTATTTAGTTTTAGCAGTATTAATTTCCAAAAAATATTGTTTCCTTCTTATCAAAGCAACCATTGTTGAGCCCAATAAAAAACATATGCTAGATGTACTCTTTCATTGGTAGTAATTTCAATTATTAGAGTAAGAGTATCCTATCAACCTAAGCTTATTTCTTGCCACGTACTTCAAATAATAATTAGCAGTGCCACAAGGGTATCTAGTGACCATAATTTGGCTTCGTTTGATTTAATGTATTCACTTCAAAGAAAATATTCATGTAAATGTCTTTAAAGAACCAAAAAAATACCTATCATCATCAAACTTTTGCAAAGAATATTTCATTAGGACTCAATAATTCAAGATCACATAACTCCCTTGTAATCTAACACAAGTTTTTTTATAACATAGCATAGTGTCTCCACACTAGTCCTTAAGGGCATTATTAAATTATGAGACTTCTTCAAGTCTTGAAAACTGTAGCAAAAAAATTATCTCCCTCTTACTCGAAGAATCTTCTATTCTCTCATCTCTAGTCACAAACATACATATTTCAAATTTCTTTATCTACCTTCTCCTTCTTCAAATATTGATTCTAGGATAGATCCTTTTGTCACAATATTTTCTTCATTCTTCCACTTATTTTCCTCTATTTCCAGGTCCATTAGTAACCTTCAATATTTCCCTGCAATCCTCACTAGAAGAACATGGAAGAACAACATTTGAGAATAATGTTAGCGTCGTTTTGATCATTGCCTTTTGCATCAAATTCATTCATAATTTCACCATGATGTAATATCTTCCTTGTGTGAACTAATATTTATATCTTCATTGTAAATGACCAATTCAAGGTTTTGTTGCTTGTTAGGGTTTGCAAACCCTATATTTTCAATTTCATAATCAAATGTCAGAATCCTAGAATTGACATGCCCTTTAAATATCCAACATTGTCAAAAATCAATTAAGAGAATTCAATGACGATATTCTTTCTCTAAATCATTGTATTAGTAGTATTTTGTTCACAAGAGCTTGGCCTTCATTTCAATGTACAAAGAATAACTTCATCATTCTTAAATAGTAGATGGAATATATCTTTCCCAACATTAATAATTTCTCTACAATAAAACCTTCAATGTATTTATTTATTTGTGTCCTTAACCTAGCATGGTGTAGGGTGTTAACACAAGAAAATCATACATGCAAAATACATTAAAATTTTCAGGAAGAATGTACAGACATATATTTTCAAGGAAGGAATACATTAGGAAAGGCCAAAAATCTGATTTTTCCTAAGGTTTATATGAAAATTAAGAGACAACGAATCAACATCAAAGGAATATTATGCACAATGTGACTATTCCTTCGATAGTCACACGGTCCTAAAGATGGAAAAATGTCACCATCCGGGACCACTTAGCATGCTTGGTTAGGATGTTTCTCCACCTAGTAATATCAAGGACAACTAGATTTGAGCCACCTTGAGGATTAAGTGCAGCCCACAAAGGAATATTTCCTCCACTCTTGAGTCAATATCAATCTTGTGCCAAGAGAAGGAGGAGAAATTCAAAAAATGTATATATAAACCAACCTTTGGAAGAAGAAATGGAGACACATTGTTATGATGGAAAAATTTATTCACAGAAAACCAACTTTCATAGTCAAACAAAAGAGGAATTGGAAGGACTCATATGTTGGCCAACCAACATATAATACCAAGAGAGAGAGGTTCGCCATTTGATCTTAATCTACCATCTTTTGAGAGAGGGAAGAGATGCTTGTAGGAACTCGAGGGAAGGAGGCGTCCTTGTTTTTGGTATATGATCTCCATAGCTAAAAGGACCCTCTTCAAGTGTTTATCATTGTATCTTTTTCACCATAAACACCTAATAAAGGGATAATTATCCACTTGTGTTATTAGTTTTTTTTCTCCATCGAGATTTTGTATTTTGCATCTTATGTTTTGTTTTGTTCTTAGTGTTGTATTGTTAGTTTTCCCTCAAACTTAGTTTACATTGTGTTGAATATATTCCACTAACAGTAAACACTCATTTTTCTCTGTGACCTTGTGCAGGTATCATCCAAATTGCTAAAGAAGAGTATTTGGTACACCCTTGCAAAAAATACACAACCGCCAGAATGGTGACTCCACTGGTTTCTTTCTTTTTGAGTTAATGGTTTTTTTTGTAGGCCCTTCTTCCTTCCTAGTTTTCTTTAAACCACCCTTACACTCTCTCTACATCTCACATAACACTTATTAAAAGTTTTACACAGTATAGAAGGCATTTTTTCTTCATTTTTCTCGACAACGGCCTTTTGCTCCAGCAAACGCGCACTCCGTGCCTGTAGGAAGATAACTTGCGAGACAAACCAACAAAAAAAAATTGCTACTTTTTCCCATTTGTAAGGTGATTGGAAACCCCTAATAATTTTCCATCACTTTGGTTATGTATTTCACTACTATTAGGACACTTAATTTGCATTCTCAAACTCAAATTAGCTTAGCAACGAGGTAGTTTTAATTTTAGTATTTTATTTTGAAAATTACACATATTTTAAGTAGGGAGAAAGTAAGTGGCCTTAAATCCACACATGATTTCCGAAAAAATAATTTATTGATAATTATATGGAACACGTATCTTAATTAGCCAAACTTTAGTGACCCATGATATCCACACATCTTATACTAATTCAAATTTTCTCAATTTTTGCATTAGATTAGTTCAATTTTGAATTAATATTTGGGATTAGGATTAAACTGTCAAAAAAGAAAGCAAGTAATCTATGCCACCCTTGCACCTCTCAATGAACCTGGGTGCACATATGAAAGCTTTCCTAAGACAAGTTGAGCTACCATCTCCCTATAGTGAAAATGTAGTCTAACTAGGCAAGGTGTAAGCTGCCCATAATCTACACATCATTTGAATTTATTGCAAGGAAAAATCACACATATGGTAAATAGAAAAGTATTGTAAAGGATCATCGCATATCCACATCTCATAACACTTGTGATTGTTCTCTCCAAAGCACACACAAAGCATCAGTAAGCATTGTACGATAAGGCACCCAATGTTTTGGGACATTTTCTCTCTTGTTACATTTGTTTCACAAAAACACACTATAAATAAAAATTGAGACGCTCTAAAAATAATCATTAAATCAACTCACTAAAATCTCCCCACAGGTGCCACAGAACAAATTATAGTTCAGGTTATGACCATTAGGGATAGGCATCCAATAAGTCATCGTGGTCATAATACATTTTGAAACATTGATTTTGACATTTTAGGGAGCTTCAAACCCATATCTTCACCCATGGAACGAATACCTGGGCATTATAGAGACTCATTTCAGAGGGGTTTAATCTTAGGCCCAGTGTGTGCAGTACTCTTTTGGGATACCTAACCCATCTAGTGCTCGGTACTGGTAACCGATTAACAAGGATCTCAAGGCTCGAATTCTCATGTGGGACGACAGTAGTTTAGCGGCCAAGAATAGGGAATCCTTCCCTATAGGTGACGGTGCATGCATCGCTCGATCCTCATACGATTACCTTGGTAAATTCTTCAGTTGTTGGAAGGCGTCGCCAGTTCTTTCGAGACGTTGGTCCCATTACCCATTATAAATATCTTTGCAAGGCCCAATTACATTGAGAGTGCAAGGATGACTAGGTCTATATAGGCTTTTGGTATCATATGTAAAACAAACAAAAACCTCATTTTTTGCTTGATTGATCACATAGTGTAAAGTTAAAGAGAAAAATCACCTTTTCATTTTTCTCTTTGTTTCATGCATGTGATTATATTTTTTCCTTGATAGGAATCATCCTACCTCCAAAATCACAAAAATATCACACTAATCTAGATCATAGGGGACCCAACGGGACCCCGCCGATATAGGAATTTCTTAAACCTCCCCCCATTGAAGGGAGGAGTGTGAGGCCTCTCGCCATTCAGGTGCAGAGGACGTCATGCTGCCACTGTGATCAGAACACCCTTTATCGAGTAATATTTGATTGGAAACCCCTAAGGGTCACCAAATACAACACCATTGGAAACCCCAACAGGGTCACCACACTCAATTCCTCTGATGACCCCTCAAGGTTAAAGGGTAGCTACCCCTCCGGGGATTCAATGAAATATCCATCAGGGTACGCCACAGGGTAACATTACCCAGGCACCTCTCCTGAACCAACACATTCAAATACTCTTTTCTCAACCGAGTACGATGGCGGTCAATTCACAGTTACCCTTATTAGCATCACTAAATATTATATATCTAATGAAGTTAATGAATGAACCCACTACACATGGCCTTAATTGGCCCTCCATTCCCATAAATCTCCCTTTTGATATACCAAAATTTGAAGGAAGCAAGCGGAGGACCCCGAAAATCATATAATGAATTTCCACCTGTGGTGTTCGTCGAATAGTATCATTGATGATACCATTCGATTGAGACTATTTCAAATCACCCTCACAGGGCCTTCGGCGAAATGGTATGTCGAGCAACCATCTACATCACACAGAACCTTTAACACCCTCGTTACTACATTCCTCACATATTTCCAACTCCCCATTCATCATGACTCAAGAATGGAACTTCTGACACATTTGGGACAAACAACAGTCGTTCATATATCAGACCATCTCCATGAATGTCAAAGATGTCGTAGTTTATGTAAAGGAAAACTCGATGATAGGGTTCTGTTTTAATTATTTATGAAAACTCTCACTGTAGAGATTTCAAATACGTGGCCATGCAAAAACCTACCTCAGAGGAAGATGTCATTAGAAAATCCCATTAACTTGAACTTAGTTACACCCAATCAAGATATATTTATAATGTCCTGCCAAATGCCCCACACCTACAAACTTATAGAGAATTACAAGGCACATCCAATACTGCTGATGGTCTAATAGGTTCCTTAGCCCAAGGTCAACTAGGTAGAAATTATCAGTACACAGGATACTCTTACGATTCTACTCAGAATGTATCGTAGCCCAAGTACACCTCTAGAGAACGTGAAGAATAGGGTTGTGCCTTATCATCAACATCAAGGAGGTTCATATCCTCCCCTGCAAGGGAACCAATACTCATCTAGGAATGTCGATACAAGAGAATCACCCCAAAAACCACACACCAATCAAGGACATGGGAACCAATACTCCCATTTTTCCACACAGAATACACCACTGACACAAAAAAATGCACCAATGAATCTTGTGCAACCATACCAGGCTCAAAAATGACAATATTAGGATGAGGAGAATAGGAATAATCCTCCAAACACTGAAAAAAATAATCCAAGGAACAAGAAAAAGGGAGATCATGGATAGGGAGGCAGTAATCAACAATGCCCCAACAGTCTTAGGCTAGGGGCAACCCCAACCGAAATCAAAACCAGGAGCCAAGTAAAAAATCCTAAGGGAAAAGAAAGAGACCCAGTTAAAGGAAAAATCACTCTTGTGCCATATGTGGCGAGTATGGACATTACACCCACCACTGTCCTGAACTCCATGAATTGAAAATAATTCAGGGTAACCAAGGATAAGGGAGACCTACCCAACAGCCTACAGTAATGCTAAAACCTTTCCCCCACCAAGGAGTGGTTAATACTCAACAATAACAAGCACCCCAAAACGAGACCAGAGAGAAAAGCCAAAAAATCTACATGGCTGGAGAAGAATTGTTCTTCCAAACACAGAATAGGAACTATGGAACTCCCATGAATACCAAACCATCAGGTATAAGTACGAGCGCACCTACCGCTCCGTTAAATATCTCCAAAGTACCTATTGAGCCCCTTCCAAGAATGCTCAAAGGACTAACCAGGTGCGTTGGACATCATTCCAAGGTTTCTCATAGCTATAGTATAGTGGATGACTTGACTCAATCTCCAGCATCCATGTCAGCATTGGAAGTCCTGAAATCATTGCCAACACAACAAAAGGGCTTAATTTTCGCCTTTGGCACAATTGACCCCTATGATTCTCGCTTAATGGTTTTTGACCTAGACAAGGTAAGCCTAAGGATTCCTTCTCTAGTCACTTTCTAGATACCATTTTTAGTTCATAATATCACCATACACTGATGCATTGTGTATGAAGGAGAATCCATGTGCATCATGTCCAAATAAGTTTGGAAAAAGTTAGGATCACCTGAATTGAAACCATGTGACATAATTATTAGAGCGTACGACAGGCGCCCATCAACCCTCTTTGGTCTTTATAAAAATTTCCCAGTGAAATTGGTCGGAAAAATAGTTCTTATAGACATTGAGGTCTTATATGCACAACTAGACTACAATATACTCCTCAGGCGGAGTTACATGTATGCTATGACCACAATCACATCCTCTATTTTTAGGGTGATGATGTTCCCTCATGATGATCGGATCATCACAATTGACTAGCTCACATACTACGAAAAGCCATGAATGCTCTAGATGTGGTACTACCATACATAGATACCACCACAGAACCACTCACAAGGTATACATAATTTGGCCCCGGCCATTTCAAACCATCATCTATCCTAGGCTCATTCCTAGGTATCCCCCTATAGTACTAGGGGAAGCCCCCAAAAGCACAAAGGCACTGGTGTGCATGATAAGCTCATCAAACACCTAAAATAGCTTGTAAGTTGAAACTAGTAGTATGGATGTCGAAGCCACGAGTACGAAATTACTCCCATATGACATTTCAAAGACCCCATTTTTTTATCCCCCAGCTGATTTTGTATTGAAACATGTCATGGAAACTATGACAATGCCAAATATGGCTTTCGCAATACTAGTGTGGTATTTGGTCCCTCCAACCATGCTGGAAAGCACTGGCATTACCTCTATAGGTATGACCCCTATTCCCCCCCAAGAGGTCATAACAGTTAAAGAAACACCTATAGTGAGGCCATCTCGGGCTACCAAGAGGAATGAAAAAAAATGGAAAAAGGTCGAAACCCTCAAGTTACCTAGGGCATTAAAACCTTGTGAATTATGGGATATCGTAGGACATCCTACTAATATTTTCCCATAATTAGAAGAATTAAAACCTATTATACATACCGAAATAATGTCATGACCTCAGATACCCATAAAAAGGAACATTTCACAAACAACCAAGGGAAATTATTATGCACCAATCATGCGTACATCATATGTTACCATTACGGGAATTACACCCATCATTTCCGAGAGATGCCTCAATATAGGGATGAATTACAAGCCCTAGATCAATCCAATCCTGTGGACCCCTCTATCGAATCCATACAAATGAAAGCATATGGATCCAAAATGATATTGTATGTATGAGAAGAGATTGCATCATGCTCATACTCATCCAACCCAATGTCTCAAAGAAGGAAAACAGAGGCGACACTACATGTCCCAATTCGTGCATTGTGTGATGAACCTGATCACTTGATCATACAGTTCCTTGATCATACAGTTCCCCGAATTAACAGATTTTAACTATTGGTATCCAATACCACACGTTGCCCAAACAACTTATCACGATGCATAAGACACACATGTCACATCTGTTGGAGCAACCATCATGTGCATCATTATACCAACCTCCATCGCCTCTCTTCAATGTTCAATTTCATGCGATGTTTCATCATTGAAAATCATGATTTAGTGTCGAACACAGAATCCATGGACATCACTACAAATCAAAGGAATGAAGAGACAAGGACCATATTATATATATCAAAATAGAGACAGTCACCTGAACAACCACCTCTCCCCGATAGCCATCCTCAGCCTCATGACCAGTTTTGTGCATTATGCGACGAACATGATCATTTGATCGTACAATGTGAAAATCTAGAGTTGTTTCAAAGGTGGTACCTAGTTAACTTGGCGTACTTCATAGGGTTACGATCCAATAAATATTATTGTTATATATGCCAAGATAACCACCACATTTTCCATTGTCCCTATGTTACCTGATTATTTTTAGCATTAGAGTTGCTACGCTTGGCTATAACCAATCTCTTGGACTTGGACAGATCAGATTTAGAGTACGTAGAAAGTTCCACAACCCAGGAGAATGAAGTGAATAGGTCCATCCTTTGCATATATGAAGAGAGGAATCTACGAAAAGGATAGCTTCCCCCCCCTAAACCCCCCACACGCCTAGTCCCATCCTATGTATTGTGTAACTAACTTGACCATTTAATCACTTAGTGCCCATATTTAGTATCATTCCAAATATGGTACTCAGTCACCCCTCTGGTAAAAAGGGATTGGAAAACAGAAGAGCATTAGTCTTGTCTAATTTTCCAAGATAAACCACCATGCTTAGCATTGCCTCTATATCCCCCTATTTTGACTTAGGCTAGACATCATGCACTCATTTGTCACCAATAATCCATACGAAGTTGGTTTTGAGTTACCACAAAATAGGAAACCAATAATATGAAGGACCACTCCTCATTGTCAACAACCACCTATGATCTAAAATGAGGGAAAACTTGTTAATTTTATGCAAGCTCCCTCATGAGTATAAGAAATGTGTTTCTTATGTGCATGGATTTATGTGGAATGAGAAGGTTTATTCCAATATTTTATTTTTTAAATGTCTTAGAAATAACATGCCAACAACAACAGCTGAAAGTACATATACATAAAACCATATTACAAGAATTTTGATGAAGAAGTTCACCCCGCCTAGGCTACATCTCCTTGGCCTCTCAACATGACTAGACCACTCTTCTATTTGGTGAATAGAGGTACATATCAATATACTGCCCTTAATATGTGGCTATCACCATTTCAAGGTGATGTTCTCCTGCAAATAACTCTCACATATATCAGCGATACAACAATGTCCTACAGATATGATCTATACATCACGAATGAGTGCTTGAAATCCCTCACGAATACACTCGAATTCCACACTGAAGAATACATAAAACATCTTCATAAACTTAATGAATGAAGAAATAAAACCAAAACTGAACCATGATGGCCATAGCTACTAGAACAATAATTATAAAAATGAGAAAAACCCCTAAAAGGTCTCCTCCTTGATCAACAACTTCCATAACTACTTCAAATGATTGAATGATCCATACACCCTCCTTGTCAAACCTGAAATTTGACCTTAAATATGTGTTAAAAATATTAAAAGAAAACTACCATTGGATTCAGAGAATCATTAAACCCTTGATTATCCTCTTTTTGTTCTTCAATTGGACTACAGGTCCTCTAGACATGGCCTCCTCTCCTGGTGGCCCTGGTCATCAAAAATATTCAAGTGGGAAAATTTCAATCAAGAAGTGCTCCTTTGCCTCTAAAAAATGTTCCAATGGATTCCCAGTGTGCCAAAGTGCTAAGAATGGCTTTTACTGATCTCAATTTGGTCTAATATTGCCCAATATAGGCCTCATTTACTCTAGGCCTAGAAAACTGGCACTAAAATTGGAAGACTCTCGTTAAGTCCACTAAAAGTGGAAGTGCTGCCAAAATTGGTGCACTTTGCCAACTTAAACAAAACTTTAACTATGCATTAATTAGGGGATAAGTGAATCTTAATAATAAGGTAAGCATTGTTTAAATATAAGTGTGGTTTAGTGCTAATCTCGTTTTAATGTAGCTTAACCATGTCTTAATATTTATTAAACATGGTTTTAAATTTTTTCCAAACTGACTACGTAGCGCCTGGTCCTTGAAATATAGCCATATGGGGAGGGGGTTGGCCCCCTCTGTACCCCCACATTTTGGCGCGATAAGATTCAAATACAAGTGGTGGCCTTTGTGGTTAAGAACCACGTGGTAGGGGAGTTGGTAAGTCATGAGGCTGGCAGGTGGAAGGCAGTGGGTTCGACCCCCACTCTGCAACACAAATTTTGCTCTACTAACTTTAGAGATCTCTGCTGAATTTGTCTACCTTGAAATCCGAAGCTACCTCTGCCACATATAGAAAGCCTCCACATGTGATATTCTCCATGGTTACAACCTTTGGTGTGGACCATATTAAACCTTGGCATATGGATGTGAAACCTTCGGATTATGAATAAATCGAACCATGGAAATTAAATTAACATGTAACGAACTTTGCAATAAACGTTCTACCACCATTGTATCATCCTTAGTCTAGGTTAGAACTTAGGTTTTAAAAATAATATGTGCCCAAAATAAAACCATTCAACCGTATGAAATAATTTGAACCAAGTGTTGGAGAGGACCCACCAGAGAGGACACATGGCACCCTTTGGTTGGGTTGTGCTCCAACCTAAACAAATTTCAAATTAAAACTTAGGAAGATATTGGAGGTCATTAGGAAATTTCTCCCTTCACAAACCCATCTGGAAAATCTGGAGATGACACTTTTCACAGTGCCACTGGCTGCAATCTAGAGAATATTCCTGAGGTGCTGAATGGACTGCCAAGTCAGCTGTTGTACATGTTCTGTCCATTTTTTACTTGTTTTGGAAAATGAACAGAAGATGATAACTTAGTCATACGAACTCATATTTTGATGAAATGAGTTGCATCAGAATCCTCGTGACGAACGCTATCCGATCGTTCAGGTCTAAACAATTTTGAGCAATTTGAATTTTTAGCTAATTTTAGGCCTTGATCCAAATTCTAACCACTCCTTCCCACTGATGGGATTTTGGACCCACAAAAGTTGATAATTATCTTCTTGAGCTTCAAAAATATTATGCTTTCAATTTATATCAACTTATTTTACCTGACAATTCTTCTTTGACAATCATATTGACATGCCTTGCATCGCAACTAACCATGTCTCTCAACCATTGTTGTCTAGCTGTTTTTGACCCACTTCAGCATTGTTGACTGTTGTTGACTGATACATACCCTATTGTACCAAATATATCTCTATGTTCTTGGTAAGTTGTTATCCTTCCCACTAAAATTCAAGTCCCTCTTACAACAAATGCATACAAGCTTCTTCTTGGAAATCCTCTTATCCAAATTAAGCTTGCAATATGAGTGAACTCTTGGCTTGAACCCAAAATACTAGCATGTTCTACGATGGCTAAAAACAATTTGCATATTGTCCACTTCACATGAAATGGACCTCAAAATTCCTACAACATCTTGTCACAAGAACACACAATCAATCTTGAAAAGAAAACAATATGCAAGAATTGAAATGACGACCGCCTCTTTTTTTTTTCTCCTTCAAAGCAATGATTGTCACCTCATGTAACATCGAGTACATGGCAATATATTGCACATTGGTGTATCTAGTATTGACTCACAATAGACAAGCACCATCGACTAAAACATAAGTCGATCAACATAATCGACAAACATAGTCGACAAAATAAAACATGTGACATCAACAATACAAGTCGACATGAAATGTACAACACAATTAACATAAATCAATATGAAATGTGTGTGACACAGTCGACACAAGTCGATAAACATATGATACATATTGACAACCCTCATGCATGTATCTATTTACAATGAACCTATCACAAGTTATCTATTTACACATACAAAATCTCATGCATATGTACACTCTTCAACTCTCTCTTTCAAGTACAAACAAGTACAAAAACCAAAAACATATGGGTGATCATAAGAGCTGAACTGAATGATAAATTGCTGCAACATAAATGAGTGACATACCCATATTTTACACAATCTTGGGGAAATTTGTAACAAATAGAAATACCTTCAACCGAACAACATTCACATGCAATCTTGCATCATACAAGTTGGGATAATCTGCTGCAACTTGTCGTACTTTCAAGAGAAATTTATGCATCTATGTACAAAGGAATTTCATGCCTTAATTGGTCAAGAAATCGATCCTTTTATTACCAAACCACTTCAATGGTGCCTATTTGGAGAGCCAAACAAGTACAAGCTCTAGATGCAAAGTCCAACACATACTAAATCATCACTGTCATCAAAAGACCATTCTTTTGGTGCAACATACCACAAGCCTTCATGCTTAGGCCTTTCTTTCACCTCTATTAGGTTCTTGATGCCTTGCTAATTTGCACCAAGATCCAAGCCTTCTTGGTATCCCATCTTTTCCAAGGTTTTGGACCCAATACCTTTGTTGTATCTTTCAAAGGCTGCAAAAGAATTTTCATCAATATGTGCATACAAGTAAGAAGCATATGCATGCTCACCATTTGCCTCATATTTTGATTGAGACACAAATATGGCTTCATACTCCTTCCAGATTCTCAAGGTGTCCTCTTGAGCTCTTGCATCTTCTTCTTCCTGCTCCTCAACATAAGATGCTGATTGAATCTCTCCCACATCATGTGGACATAAAACACAAATGTGTCCATATTCCATCTTGGAAGGACTTTCTACATCAAAAAATTGCATCAAATCTGTAGAAAACAAAGAAGTTTGTGGTGAAGATGGTGGTGAAACACCATTCTTTTTACCTTCTTCCCTTAGGGAACTTATAGGATTTTCTCCTTAAGGTATGCTCTTCAAAGCCTCAATACTTTCTGAAGATAAGACTTGAGGTGGGGCTTGTAGAAACCCTAGCCTCCTTCTCTTTGTTCCTATTTGGGAAGTCATACCAACAAGCTTTCCTTCTCCTCTATGGAGCTTCAACCTGGTAAGCACTTTCACCTTAAAAAAAACCTTTTTTGCACGAAGAAAAAAAAGAAACAAGGAACCTTAAGCTCTGATACCAACTTGATATGAAATGAGGTAAAACTTGTTAATGCTATGTAAGCTCCCTCATTAGTATAAGAAATGTGTTTCTTATGTGCATTGATTTATGTTGAATGATCAGGTTGCTTCCAGGATTTTATTTTTTAAATATCTTAAAAATAACATGCCAACATCAACCACTAAAAGTACATATACATCAAACCATAAAACAAGAATTTTGATGAAGGATTTCACCTCGGATGGGCTACATCTCCTTGGCCTATCAACATGACAAGATGACTCTTCTATTTGGTGAAAAAAGGTACATATCAATATAATTCCATTAATATGTGGCTATCACCCCTTCAAGGTGATTTTCTCCTACAAATAACTCTCACATATATCAACAATACAACAATCTCCTACAAAGATGATCTATACATCACCAATGACTGCTTGAAAGCCCTCACGAATACACTCCAATTCCACATTTAAGCATACACAAAACATCTTCATAAACTTAATGAATGAATAAATAAAACTAGAACTGAACCATGCTGGCCATAGCTACTGAAAAAACATTTTTTTAAATGATAAAAATACCTACAAGGTCTCCTCCTTGATCAAGATCTTCCAAAATTGCTTCAAATGACCAAATGATCCATACACCCTCCTTGTCAAACCTGAAATTTTACCATAAATATGTGTTCAAAACAGTAAACAGAAGTTAGCAATGGATTTAGAGCATCCTTAAACCATCGAGTAGCCTCTTCTGGTTCTTCAATTGGACTACAGGTCCTCTAGACATGACCTCCTCTCCTGGTGGCCCTGGGCATCAAAAATCTTCAAGTGGGAAAAAATCGATCAAGAAGTGCTCCTCTACCTCTAAAACTGATTCCAATGGATTCCCAACATGCCAAAATTATAATAATGACTTTTACTGAGCTCAATTTAGTCGAATATTTCCCAAGATAGGTCTCATTTACTCCAGGCCTAGAAAAATGCCACTAAAATTGGAAGACTGCTAGTTAAGTCCACTAAAAGTGGAAGTGTCGCCAAAATTGGCACGCTCTGCCAAGTTAACCACCACTTTAACTGTGCATCAATTAGGGGATAAACACATCTTAATAATAATATAAGTGATGTTTAAATATAAGTGCAATTTAACGCTAATCACGTTTTAATGTGGCTTAACCACATCTTAATATTAATTAAACGTGGTTTTAAATTTTCGCTGGATTGATCACATAGCACCTGGTCCTTGAACTTTGGCCTTATGGGGAGGGGGATGGCCCACGTGGTTGGCCTCCTCCGGACCCCCGCATTTTGGTGCGATAAGTTTAAATACAATTGGTGACCTTTGTGGTTAAGAACCACGTGGTAGGGGAGTTGGTAAGCCATGAGGCTGGTGGGCGAAAGGTCCTGGGTTCGACTCCCACTCCGCCACACAATTTTTTCTCTACTAACTTTAGATATCTATGCTAAATTTGTCAACCCTGCCATCTAAATTTACCTCCGCCACATATAGAAAGCCTCCACATGTGATATTAGCCATGGTTACAACCATTGGCACGAACCATATTAAACCTTGGCATATGGATGTGCAACCTTCCGATTATGAATCAACCAAACCATGGAAATTAAATTAACATATAACGGACTTTGCAATAAAAGTTCTTCCACCATGGTATCACCCTTAGCCTAGGTAAGAACTTAGGTTTTAAAAATTATATGTGCCCCAAATAAAACCATTCAACCCTATGAAATAATTCGAACCAAGGGTTGGAAAGGGCCCACTAGAAAGGACACATGGCTCCCTCTGGTTGGGTTGTGCTCCAACCTAAACAAATTTAAAATTCAAACTTAGGAAGATATTGGAGTTCATTGGGAAATTTATCCCTTCACAAAGCCATCTGGCTAATTTGGAGACGACACTTGTCACAGTGCCACTGACTGCAATCTGGAGAATATTCCTGAGGTGCTGATTGGACTGCCAAGCCAGTTGTTGTACCTGTTCTGTCCATTTTTTACCTATTTTAGAAAATGAACAGCAGACGATAACTCAGTCATATGAACTCATATTTTGATGAAACAAGTTGCACCAGAATCCTAGTGATGAAATCTATCTGATCGTTTAGCAGAGATAATTTTAGGGGCGAATTTTAGCCCAAAGGTGAATTTTAAGGGATTTTCAATTTTAATATGGTGAATTTTTTACATAAAACCCATTTTCTATAGTTTAATAAAGTTAGCCCAATAAATATTTTAAAAATAATTAATTATTAAGTAGTAGCCCACCAAAAAAAAGAGCACATAACATGGAAAAATGAAATTCGCCCCGATTTTTTTCTTATGGAGCAAATTTCCATGGCATTCGCTTGGATTTACAGGGTCCAAATGAGAAGTTACAGTGATTCGCCCCAATTTTTTCAATGGTTAGGAGAGGTGGCTAGTCGCTGGACACAGATCTTCTTGCTGGCTGAGCAAGGCTGACCCTGTCTGGTCTGTTCGTTGTTAGGGCCTTCCCATAGTTGGCCGTAGATTTTACTACTGAGGGATCGAGAATTTGTTAATGCTCTCAAACTATAGGGCCAAGTCTGGAGCTCAGCAACTGTGAAACGCAGACCTTTGTAGCCTCATCCCACCGCCTTGCAAGTTGCAGAGTTCGAGGGTAATGAGACGAGCGGCTCCATCCGTGGAAATGGCCGCAGATTTTACTGCTGGGGTGTTGTTTCAGTTATACTCAGCTCATCAATGCCCCTGGCTGGGAGTTGAGGTCGTAAAACCGGGGATATCTCAGGTGATTTGTCGGCGAGATCGGCACTGGAAGAGATTCAAAGAATTTGCCTGGCAGGTGATGCACAACAATGGCGAGTTTCCTCTCTTAGTTTCAGAACATCAAGAGCACATCTGAACGGCTCATCGTTGCCATTGAAGATGTAAATGATCTATTGCCTACAGTCAAAGATGGATTTGAGGCTCGTGTGCCCTTTTGGAAAGCTTGTCTTAACAACAAAGCCCGTAATCCTGTTTATGTGGAGAAACTGCCTGTAGAATTCATATTAACAACAGATGCTCATCTTCGCAACCGTTTTCCACAAGAGTAGTCTGTGTTCTGGTTTCGACATCCTTATGCAACTGTAGTTCTTGTTACTTGTGAGGATTTTGACGAGTACAAGACGATACTAAAGCCACGCTTAAAGCTGATAGTCCAAAATGATGATCGTGAGTGGTTTATTGTGTTTGTATCAAAAGCATATGTGAATAACGATCAAGCAGGGAAATTGACAAGAAGGATATACAGTAAACTAGAAGTTGACTTTAGCTCCAAAAAGCGAGAGCGATGTTGAAAATTAGATATGCATGTAGCTGATGCAGCTTTTTGGGAAGACATAGAAGCTAAGATTGTAGACTGTATCAGAAATACGTTGGATAAACGTGTTCAATTTTATGAAGAAGAACTTCGCAAACTTGGTGAACACTGTTTCACGCCAGTATGAAATTTTTGCAATTTTTTCATTCTCAAGGAGAGCTTGGCATTCATGTTTGAGATGTCTCACCTCCATGATGATGCGTTGCGTGAATATGATGAATTGGAACTTTGCTATTTGGAAACAGTGAATGGTGTGAATATAAAGCAGAAGGAGTTTGGTGCAGTGGATCAGGGTGATGATCAAGCTGCATTGTTGGAGCCAGGGCGCAAAATCTTTGAGCCAAATTGCACAAGATGACACATTTAGAGAATTTGATTTCCGACAATATCTTTTTGCTCGCCAATTGCAGCTTTTATTTAAATTGAATCGTCCAGTAGAGGTTGCTTCTCGGGGTTATGTGTTCATTATCTCATTCTCAAAGACACTGTCACAGCATGAGCGCAACTTACCTTTTTGTTTGAGGGAGATATGGGCAATTACTGCTTATTTATCTTTGATCAAGGTGACCATGGACCACTTCGACCCTCAGTTAGTGACATCTGATACAGAGAAGGAATTTTGTCATCTTCTGGGTGATCTGTATTCTCTTAGCCGAATTAAGTTGATGAGGCTGGCTGACTTGATAGGATATGGGGTCAACATTGAAAGAAGTCCATGTAATAGCGCAACTTTGAGCATACTACCCTGGCCCAAACCTGCAGTCTGGCCATCGATCCCCCCTATCTCAGAAGCAATGGTGCTTGTAAAAGAGAAGGTTGTTGAGCAGAAGCCTAGGCCTTTTGGAATTCTGAGGAAGCTTTTACCATTAGGACCTAAAATGCTGCATCGTGAGGCAAATCGAAGAAGAGCCTCACTGTCTGTTGGGAATGTGTCAGAAATTTTAGAGAGTCGTCATGTATTGAAGGAGAGCCAAGCTACATATGGTGCTTTCCTGATGTCACCTCCCAAAACAATAGCTACAAGTTCAATGCATCGAACTAATTCAGTATCTGCAATCACAAACAGCTCAAGTCCATCACGTGCCTTATTTGATTGACCACTAAAGATTTCTGAAATACAAGTTGCAGCAGAGTATGCCTTACATAATACAATTACTGATGAAAATTTACGAAAAGCTCTGTCATCTATTGAGGAATTTGAGAAACTCTATTTGGAGTTGACAAAGGGTGCTGCTGAGAATTATCATCGGTCTTGGTGGAAAAGACATGGAGTTGTGCTCGATGGTGAAGTGGCAGCTATGTTTTATAGGCAAGGGAGTTTTGACTCAGCTGCAAAACTATATGAAAAGGTTTGTGCTCTGTATGCAGGTGAAGAGTGGCAGTCATTACTAGCAGAGGTGCTTCCTAATTTAGCTGACTGCCAAAAACAACTTGAAGACCAAGCTGGATATCTTACATCTTGTGTGAGATTTATATCATTAGAAATGGGCTTACTGCTAAAGACAGAATGACAGGCCTTGCAATCAGAGGTGGTCAGACTTTCTCATAGTGAAATGAAAAATCCTGTATCACTTGATGTGTCATCCTTAATCACCTTCTCTGGAAATTCAGAACCACCACTTGATTTATGTGAGGGCAATCCAGGCAATGTACTAGTAACAGTCTGGAGTGGCTTCCCTGATGAAATTTTCCTAGAATCATTAAGCCTCACTCTGATAGCAACATTCAGTGCGGATGAAGGTGTTAAGGTTGTAAAATGCTCGAAAGTTCCTTTGCTAAAGCCAGGAGCAAATGATATTATGATGTCCTTACCTCCTCAGTGGGCAGGATCTTATGTGTTAGGGGTTCTAACTGGTCAGATAGGTTAGTTGAGATTTAGGTCACATGCTTTCTCAAAGGGTGGTCCTCCAGATAGTGATGATTTTATGAGTTTTGAGAGAACACTGAAGCCTGTTTTGAAGGTCTCCAAGCCAAGGGCATTGGTTGACATCATTGCAGTTGTTTCATCTGGATTGCTGATGGGGGAACTCCAATGGCTGGGACTGGTTATCAGGCCCATTGACTACTCTCTTAAAGGTGATCTTTTACACATCGATACAGGTCCTGGTTTACAAATTGAGACTTCTCACAATATTGAGTTGGAGACCTGTGCTAAAGCATATCACAGTTTGTCTGAAAGCAGTTTCTCCCCAACTTCAGACCCTGTTAGTTCACATGATATCCGTTTCTCTGGTAAAACCAACAGGATTGATATGGAGGCAACCGTTGCTCAAGATATTAAAGAATTGCAAATAAGAGATGGAAATTTGGCTCTTCCAGATTGGGAAAACAACATAACCACAGTCTTATGGTTACCAGTTTGGGCAATTGATGATCTATCAGATAGAATGATTTCTGCAGGTAGGCAGGCTTCTCTTTCACCATCACCCATAAGTGTTACAACTGTTGTGGCACATGATGGGAGTCTTTCCTCACAAGGACAACCAGAAGTTTCCCAAAAGCGTACCATTGTGAATGGAATGAGGACTCTTTCTTTGAAGCTGGAATATGGAGCATCTCATAGTCGAATGTTTGAAAGAACTGTTGCAGTGCATTTTACAGATCCTCTCCATGTAAATACACGTATGGTGACAAAGAGCAGCGATGGCACTTTGCTTTTGTAGGTAACGTTGTTTTACCTAGTTAAGGCAACCATAGTAATTTATGATGCTTAGCTGGACCTTCAATTTGGGTTTGTTCATGTCGGAAGGAACAATGGGCGTCCAAATCCATCAACTGTACTGCCTCTTGCAGTTTCTCCATCCTCTAGAGGGGCTCTACTTTTTACAGTGTGCTTAGCTAGTGCACTTGAAGGTAAAACACATGTCTCAAGTAACGAAAACCATGGATGTGATTTCTCCAAAATGCATAGTACTTTGAACATTCGATATGGAATATCTGGTGATCGGGTTGTTGGAGCACATACTCCCATGAAGGTCAGCTCCGAAGTGTCTAATGGTGGGTTTCAGAAAGATGGTAACTTGTTTTACAAGAGTTCTCTTGTTCTACAGATGCCTATCCTTGAGCCATTGCTAGTAGTGGGTGCACTACCATTATCATCAGATTGTTTAAGAGTGGGGCAACTGGTTAACATGAGATGGCGGGTAGAAAGGTTGAAGTGTTGTCAAGATAACGCATCAGCTAAGAAGGAGGACGCCGAAGTTCATTATGAGGTTGAGGTGAATCCAGAGAATTGGATGATGGCAGGGAGGAAAAGGGGCTATGTGTTATTGCCTACTTCTGTGGGATCATGAATAGTACTGTTATATTCTATAGTATTATGTTTTGGGTAAGACTTGCTTTTCTGTGCTACTCTCTTAAAAAGTGCTAGACTGCCTTTATTAATAGAACTGTGTTACTTTTCTATGGTGTAGTGCTATACTTAAGTTCTCTCCAAGTTTTTGGTTTATATATATATATATATATATATATATATATATATATATTATACAATGTTATGCATTGCATTATGATCAGCAGGTGCTTTAACAAATTATGATATTTAGGACTGTGATTGAGTTTGTTGTGCATGGTTATTTTGTTCTTTCTTTTAACAAGAGATTTGCATTATTTTGTATTTTTGTGCAGTAGTAGCTTTTAGTTGTCCTTGCTGATATTCAAATGTGGATTAATAATTCTGATATGGATCTTGTCTTCAACATTGCAACATTACTATCTTGTGTATGGAAAAATGCTTATCAGTGGATTAGATTTGTTATGTGGTTATTTGGTTGATTTTTAATAGAAATAGTATTCAAGCGAAGGATGAGGTATGCTCGGATTCCCATTTAGGACATTATGGATGATGCCATTTGAGTTTCTGACGCTTGAGGTATTAGCTGATTATTTGTAGTAATTCTGATATGGATTGTAGTCTTCAACATTGCACCAGACTAGCTTGTGTATAGAAAAATGGTTCAACATTGCACCAGACTAGCATGTGTATAGAAAAATGGTGGTGAGCTTAAGTTTGATAACCCCCCCTCAATGGTGGTGAGCTTAAGTTTGTGCTAGTCTGGTATTAGTCAGTTACAGATAAAGCTCTGTCTGCGCCGAGAAACAACTAAATTTGTTGTTTAGTTGTTTTCGTGTCGATACATTGCAGGGGATTTAGGGATCCAGGGCTGTGAATCTACCATTCTTTCAAAGGAAACCTTGCTCTCTATAAATATACTCATCGAGTTTTTCTTAGTTTTTGGTAAATTTGGGTGCTCTGGTGTTTTCTACATTGTGAAATCTATTGATTGGTGCAATTAATGTGTAATGTTACTAATGTATGGTTGTTCCTTTATACTAAATCCGGTCGTTGAGCATACCTTACAACACAAACATTTGTACTTCACTCATTTCACTAGTAGGTCTGAGAATGTTGGTGCAAATTTAGGACCCAGTTTTTAGTTTAGTAGGCCAAAAGGGTTGCACTTTACCACAGAACACGATTAGGTTTAAATAGTTTAGACAATAAAACTTGATTCAATAAATGATTATTTAGTTTAACATAGTTTGTTACTTCCAAGTTTAAACCGAAATATAGGAAACATCTCTTTGGCATGTCCCAAAATATAAATATGTAGCTACAACATGAATTCCTATGTAGATAGGAAAAGCTTAACGGTGGTATTGTTTGGAATGGATGTAAGGAAGAGCTCAACTAACTATATTCATTCTGCATATGTTGTGATGTCTCTTGCTATAGACTTGGTACAACATGAAATAGTTAAAAGGATCTGTATGTCTTTACCTTGTTGACTATCGTTAACATAAAATCTGTCACATCATTTTTTAAGGTATTACGTCCAGTAAAATGATAAATCTGATGGCGATTTGTAGACCCCAGTGACTCCAACAAAGAGTTTTTGATCATTTCTAATACAAGTGCAACCTCTACCATAGTTTGTCATTCTTCAGGTGATTCTCTTGTGCATCCCAATCCCAATGCCACGAGTTTATTCACACATTTTTGAGTATCTCATATTGCTCTAGTGCGTCAATATTTTCATCCCTCAACAGGTTGATATCCGTCACTTCCCCCATTTTTATCGGGAAAAAGCCATGGTCACCCTCTTAGGTAGGTTCCGTCCCCTCTACAAACATCACCCTTTGTTGACACAGTTTTGCCAAATCTATATTCTGTATTCAGGCCAACTAGTCATCAAATTTTGATTGAGGCAACTTAGCAATACTTATATAATCTGTTTTGCTCAATTTTGTGAAGTTCCAAACCTGGGGCAACATAGCCAATGGATCCTTTTAGACAAAGTGTGGAAATGATTGAATCCATCGAGTCTTGACAGACAAGTTAATTGTGCAATGCCAAAATCAGATAAATGTGTTGTCATATTGCTATCGAAAATGATATTGCTGGGCTTTATATCAGAATGCACCACTTGAACAAAACTTTTTCGATATTGCTGGGCTTTATATCATAATGCACCACTTGAACAAAACAATAGTGATGAAGATATTTTGTGATATGTGCTATCTATGCATATCTGTACTCTAGCTTAAGTTCAATGCATACACATCTATCTTAGCACTCTACTCTCCAGCGGGATACAATTGATTTTCCAAGCTTCCATTTGACATTAGTTGGAGGACCAAAGCTTTGAAGTGAGGGGTTGAGCAACTTGTAACTCTAATAATATTTTGGTGCCTAATTCTCCTAACCACATTGCATTTTGTTTTGAAACTCTTGCAAGTTTCTTCATTTTGCAACTTGAGAACCTTGACCGTGACATCTGTGCCATTGTGTAAATTCCTTTATAGACTGATCCAAAACTCCCAACTCTTTATCAAGTTTGCCTCGTTGAATCCTTGAGTTGCTTTTACAAGATCTTCATATAAAATCACTGGTGGTCCAAATTGTAGTGAGAAAGCTCTTGGGAAACTTAAAATTTAGTCAGGTAACCAGACTCCAAAAGAATCCAGAGAGTAAACAACATATAAAAAGGCGCTGCGAACTGATTAATTTCTTTCTTTCAAAGTAGTAGTAGGGGGACACAGAGGCAAAGCATATTTGCTATCCACAAAGGCCAGGATTCCCCATAAATGAATTGAAAGTAGCGTTCACAAAAATCCTTAGATTGGGCATTTCCCCCTAAAATTCTTGAAAGAAAGGCTCAGAGAGTGAAGCATTTAAAATCACAAAAATCCCTTCTCTGGGGATCCTTAAATTGTTGAAAGAAAGGCTCAGAGCATGAAGCATGTCTAAGTTTTTGAGATCTATCCTAAAATTTTTTGAATTCACCCAACGAATATGAAAATTGGACCTTGAAATGTATTATGAGAGAGATTGAGTTTAACTAGTCCCGTGTGGCTTCCGAGTGCATATGGCATGATACCAATCAACTGGTGGAAAGTAAGTACTATCAATAGTTTGAATGACATGTCTCTTATCTAGAGTGACATGTCTCTTGCTCAAGAGACGTTCTCCATTAAAAAACTCTCATTCACAAAATGTGATCTTTCAACATGAAAAATGAATGATCTCTCACAAAAATGGCACAAATGGATTTTCACACATATGTGGCATAATTGGTCTTCTTGAATACGCTGATCAGATTCAATTCATACTCATAATCAGTGAGATTGTCTCGAAATCTTGATTTTAATGGCTGTAAACACAACCACTTTCTATGAAATTCTGATACTAATGGTTGTGAACACAACCATTGTCTCGAAATTCTGATGCTAATGGCTGTAAACACAACCACTTTCTATGAAATTCTGATACTAATGGCTGTAAACACAACCACTTTCTATGAAATTATGATACTAATGGCTATAAACACAACCACTTTCTATCAAAGTGTCAACATGGCCCATTTTCATCACTGCATCATCTCGACTTTTGTGCAAGACTGAATTCACCCAACAACTATGAAATTGGACCTTGAAATGTATTATGAGAGAGATTGAGTTTAACTAGTCCTGTGTGACTTCCGAGTGCATATGGCATGATACCAATCAACTGGTTGAAAGTAATATCAATAGTTTGAATGACATGTCTCTCTAAAGAGTGATATGATGTCCCTCTCTAAACCCTTATCTAGAGTGACATGTCTCTTGCTCTCTTTTGCTCAAGAGACGTTCTCCAATAAAAAAACTCTCATTCACAAAATGTTCTCTTTCAACTTGAAAAATGAATGATCTCTCACAAAAGTGCCATAAATGGATTTTCACACATAAGTGGCATAAATGGTGTTCTTGAATCTGCTGATGAGATTCAATTCATACACATCATCATCACGATCGTCTCGAAATTCAGATTCAAGTCATATTCATCATCATCATCACGATCGTCTCGAAATTTTAATACTAATGGCTGTAAACACAATCACTTTTTGTCAAAGTGTCAACATGGCCCACTTTCATCACTACATCATCTCGACTTTTGTGCAACGAATAAAATGATGAATTCCCTGCAAAGGTTCAAATCTCAATGTCCTATTGCAACATACAAGAATTTCCTACAAAGGTTCAAATCTCATTGTCCTATTGCAACATACAAATATCACGAACACTTGGAACATACATCCATCCTTTTGTCAAAAAAAAATAATCAAAGTGGCCAAAAGCATCAATATGCCTCCAAATATGGCGATAGCTTGAAAATTGGTTGGTCAAATGACAAAACTGGCTACGCGTTCCTTGCGAAAAATCATGAAATTTGAATATAAAATTGACTATGTTTTGAAATTGTTAAATATGGGCCTCTAGGGAATCTAGAGGATTCTTTGCGAATTTTTGCCTCAAGGTTCCATTGCTCAACGTTTTGCCTATGGAATATTCATTGCTCAAATCAAATAATTGTCTACGCTATCAAATTCTTGGCAAAAATTCGGTTCACATGAGTATAAACTTACATATTTCTGACCATGAAACCCTGGGCATAGGCTCATGGGAATATGTTATGCAACCAGCTCACAAAAAAATAGAAATAACATATCAACAACTTAGAAAATATCCTCTTAACAATATAGTAAAATAATTTTCTTATTATATATTTTTCTTGGAAAAGAATTATTGAGAGTTGGGTGCAAATGCACAATGTTGTGTAGCATTAGTGTGATAAATATGGGATAGTGCAAAGCATAGTTTTGAAGATTAGTCTAAGTTGACTCGTACCTAATCAACTCGGTCAAGTTGATTGTTGGTTGAACGGCTAATTGTTGGTTCAATGGACAGAAGGTCTTGCAGGCATAAATACCAAAGGGAAAAATGGAGCCCATCATGGGGTACTCTTTGTAATTCTCCACCACTGCTACCTTCCATGCTTCCTCAAACTCCTCTCCAACCTCAATATTAGTGCTAGTAGTAGCATGAGCAACAACACTACGCTTAGCAGAACTAGAAGAACGGGTTTTCCAAACTACACGAGAACTACTTCCCTCACAAGTCACCATGTGCCATGCTTGGTCTCAGTGTTTCTCTTCCTTCTACTCCTGGTTCAACTACCATATCTTCATTGGAACCAACACCCCGAACTCCACTAGACAACGATTCACCATTTTGTAGTAGTGATTCGCTATTTGTACTGGTGATTCGCCATGATTTTACAAGATAATATAATCTCGTGAAAGATTCGCCAAAAAATTATATATACATATTATATTATTAATAAAATCACCTTCCATTTTTCCTATGTATCATGGGGATTCGCCTATTTATTATATATATAAATTTAGGGGGGTTCTTAAAATTATCCCTGTCATTTAGGTCTGAAACAATTTTGAGAAATTTGAATTTTTAGCTAATTTTAGGCCTTGATCGAAATTCTGATCAACCTAAGACCATGAAGGCTACCCCTCAACCCAGTGAGGTAAGAATAAAATCAAACATCTCATGTACCTTATGTAATAAAAATGACCACATAGTCAATCAATGTTGGGAGCTTAACAATTTCATCGAAAATCTTCACATGGTCACACCCATACCTTACATTCATCTCTTTAATCAAGAAAAGATCACGCATTGTTATCGCCAAATTTTCTCGCAATTTCACCACACGATAAATTTCCACTTCCTTCAAAGGTTAAGAGCGGCTAGAGTAGTGTTAGAAGAGAAAATCCCAAAGGAGCCAGATCACACACTATCTAAGACTAGGAGATGGCATAAATGAAGAAATACACATTTTCGTAACCATCCCCCATCATCATCATATAATATGATGAGTATTATAGCATCACATACAATATACTCACTGAGTACTTTTACTCCATGCAACATTTACACTATTGTGAAACCAGCTCCAAAAATAGAAAAAAAGAGATATCAACGCCTTAGAAATAAGCCACTTCGAGGGGACAACCACCAATACATTACATAAATGAAAAATTCTTGGATGATTCAAACTACAAAACCTCCTTTCTATATATAGGATTCCATGGGGCCACAATCTAATCCTAGCAGACCTAACAATAATAATTTAAGGGCACAATAATAACAATAAGGGGGTTACACTAACAATAATAAGGGACTATACTAGTAATATAGGGACCTAACATGCCCCTCTCCTTTAAAAAAGTGTTGTCCTTAATTCTTGAGTAGGTCTAGGCACATCTGTATAAAATTCTCATCCTCCCATGTAGAATCTTCATTGGGTAAGTTCTTCCACTTGATGAGATACTCTGAAATTGATCGATTTCGTAGCTGTCGAGTTCTTGTTTCTGTAACCGATTCAGGTTCCAATATGATTTTTCATTCCTTATCAAGTTCTAGCAATATTGTTTGAACTGGAATATTTTCACCTATAACCTTCTTTAAGCATGAAACATGGAAAACTGGATGCACTCGTGAAGAAGCAGGAAGCTCCAATTTGTATGCCATAGTATCAATCTTTTGCAACACCTTGTAAGGAACATAATATTTTGGAAATAATTTATTATCCTTATTAGCTTGCTTGAGGGACATTTTTTTGTATGGTTGTAGCCGTAAAAATGCCCAGTCTCCTACATCAAAGCTTCTCTCGCTGCGATGTTGATATGCATGTTGTTTCATTTGATTTTGTGCCAAATTCAGGTTATCCTTTAAGAGTGGGAGAACTTCTTATTGATGCTCGATGTGATCTTCCACTGCTTGAACCTTTGAATTTTCTCTTAAATATGATGTTATGGATGGTGGATGATATCCATAAAGTGCCATAAATGGGGTCATTTTTGCTGCAGTATGGAAGGAAGTGTTTTACCACCATTCTGCAAGAGGTAACCACTTAACCCATTGTTTTTTTTTATCAGATACAAAACAACAAAGATATCCTTCTAAACATTTATTTACTATCCTAGTTTGACCATCATATTGAGGATGATAAGATGATATATGAGCTAATTGAGTACCCAAACAAGAAAATAACTCTGTCCAAAAATTTCCAATAAAAATGGGATCTCTGTCGCTCACAATAACCCTTGGGTTTCCATGTAGCTTTTGAATTGTGTCCATAAATGTAGTAGCAACTGTACTTGCTTTAAATGGATGAGATAATGCACAAAAGTGTGCATACTTGATAAGTCTATCAACTACCACCATGATGACATTCTTTCCTTCGGACTTAGGTAAACCTGTGATAAAATCCATTGAAATCTCCTCCCAACGTTGACTTGGAATGGATAAAGGTTGTAGAAGTCCAGGGGTCTTAATTGTCTCCACTTTATTCTGCTGGAAAACCAAACATTCCGCCACAAACTTTTGAATATCAGATTTAAGGCCATCCCAAAAAAATTCTTTCTTCACCCTGTGGTAAGTTTTTAAAAATCCTGAGTGTCCTCCTAAAGGAGAAGTGTGCAATTCCAGAAGAATCTTTTGTTTTAGTTGGGAATTCTTAGAAAGATATAAGCGATCTTTGTACCATAAGGAATCATTTTTCCAACTAAATGTATCAGATGTACTAGGATCTTGCTGCAACTTTTGAATGAGTGTCCATACATCTTTTTCCTTCTTCCATTCATCTCTTACTTCGGTTATCCAATCTGGTTGGATAATAGAAATGGCACAAAGAAATGCTTCCACCTCTTCATTCTTTCTTGAGAGTGCATCTACAACAACATTTAGCTTCCATTTTTTGTAGATTATTTCAAAGTCATAACCCAACATCTTTGTGACCCATTTTTTCTGCTCTTCTAAAGATAGTATTTGTTCCAAAAATTGTTTGAGACTATCATGATCAATTTTTACCTTGAAGTGTGTCCCCATTAGGTAAGTTTTCCATTTCTTTGGTGCATGCAGTATTGCTAAAATTTCCTTCCCATAAATAGGTTTCTGTAAATGCTTTCCTTTAATTGGAAATATTTCAAAAGCAATGGGTCTTCCTTCTTGCATTAAAACAACACCAATTCCATTTCCTGAGGCATCACATTCCACAAAGGTTTTTGTGAAGTCTGGCGTAGCTAAGACCGGTGCTAGGCACATTGCCTTTTAAGATGTTCAAAGGCCTTAGTTGCTTTAGGAGTCCATGAAAATTAATCTTTATTCAATAATGTTGTTAGAGGTGCTGCTATTCTCCCATAATTCTTAACAAACTTGCGATAATACCTTGTTAACCCGAGAAATATTCGCAACTACTTTATGGTTGTGGGGACTTTCCATTCCTTAATGGCTCTAATTTTTTTAGGGTCTACCTTAACACCCTCGTGAGATTCAATATGACCTAGATATTCCACCTCTTTTACTCCAAAGAAACATTTGGATGTTTTTGCATATAATTGTTTCTCTTGCAATATTTTGAGCACCCTGTCAACATGTTGAATATTATCCTTCCAAGACCTGCTATAGATTAGTATATCATCAAAAAATACTAGCACAAATTTTCTTAGGAAAGGTTTGAAAATGGAATTCATCAAACCTTGAAATGTAGAAGGTGCATTGGTAAGGCCAAAAGGCATGACCAAAAATTCATAATGACCCTCATGAGTTCGAAATGCTATTTTCATAATGTCTTAATTCTTCATTCTAATTTGATGATATCCTGAACGAAGATCCAACTTGGTAAAATAAATTGCTCCATGTAATTCATCCAATAATTCATTAATCACAGGAATGGGAAATTTGTCTTTAATGGTGAGCTTATTGAGCTCCCTATAATCCGGACACATTCGCCATGATCCATCCTTCTTGTGTACCAATACTACAGGAGCAGAGAAAGAACTTTGACTAGGTTGAATTATACCCGCCTCTAACATTTCTGCAATCATACGTTCAATTTCCCTCTTTTGGAAGTAAGGATATCTATAAGGCCTGATGTTTGGAGGAACACTTCCTGGAATCAAATGAATAGCATGATCATGATCACAAATAGGTGGGAGTACTTTGGGAGTTTCAAAAACCTTGGAATGATTGTCCAAGACTTGTTGGAGATCTGCAGAAATAGATGATTTTGATGTCGGAACTTCTAGTGAGCATAATTGTGAAATTACGCCTCGTTGTTCTTTCTTTAGAAGCTTTGTCATAACATTAGAGCTTATTATCCTTCCCGGCTTCCCTTCAATACCCCGTAATTCGACTTCCTTTCCTTCTGAAAAAAATTTCAAGAAAAGTTCTTAAAAATTAAAAGCTACCGTCCCCAAAGATTGTAACCATTGTACTCCTAGTACAACATCAGCACCTCCCATAGGAATGGAAAGCATTGGACTAGTCAATACATATTCCCCCATGGTTAGCTTGATATTATGGCATTTTCCAGAGCAATTTATAGTTCCTCCATTTGCAACTATCACTTGACATTTTGGTGCTGGGTATAGGAAACAATTTAATTCCTTGGCTACCTTACAATGAATAAAATTATGGGTGCTACCTGAATCAATCAACACTATTACCTTTTTCTTCTTGATATGTCCTTCTATCTTGAGAGTTTGAGTGGTAATTCTTGCCAATGCATTACACGATATGGTCGGACTCATTTCTTCCTCTTCTAGGGTTGGTTCCTGGTGTATATCCTCTTCTTGTTCATTTTCTTCTTCCTCTTCACAATCTATGTAAAATAATTTCTTCTCAGCACACTTATGACCTTTAGTGTATTTTCTATCACAACTGTAGCAAAGCCCTTTTACTCTTTTTTCTTCCAATTTTTGTGGTGTCAACCTTGTAGGTTGTGGAAATCGAGGAGTAACAACACTTCCATCTTTATAGAAGTGAGTGGTAGGCTTCCTTGTCGCCATAATTTTACATTCAATTTTTCTTGCCAACCTGAATGCCTTCTCCAATGAATCAGGTTCCAAAACGTGAACTTCATGTTGGATGTTATCCTTTAAATTACCTATGAAGAGATCAATCCTGTGTTCGTCTAGAATATCAGTTACCCTTATATTCAATTTTTGGAAGTCCTCAATGTGCTCCCCCAGTAAACCATTTTGTTTGAGATTTATCAATTGGCTAAAGAAGGTGTTTATCTTTGTATCCTCATAATGTGCTATCATTTCCTCAATAAAAATTGACCAAGTGACAATTTTTTTACAGGAGCAAAGCCATTTATACCATACAAATGTATTTTGTTCTAAATGTAAAGTTTCAATACGTACCTTTTGTGTGTTTTCCACATTATGGAGATCAAAATATTGCTCCATCGGTAGTATCCATGTTACAGGATCCTTTCCATCAAAATTCCTCATATCCATTTTTGGAATATGGTGGTTCTTCCCACCAACATTAGAGTTTATGAAATCACAATTAACATTTATTTTGTTCTCATCATGAGTTTCCTCTACTATCTTTTCACCATTAGGAAAAATTTCTTGTATCAACTTAGTCAAACCTTCCATGTCTGCTTTTAGATCATTCTTCATGTTTTCCATTTTTTCATCAATCTTAGCTTCCATGCCGTTCATCTTAGATTCCATGCCAACTTCCATGCCATCTATGCCTTTCTTCAAACCATCCATCTTAGTTTCCACACCTTTATTCAAAACTTCCATGTCATTTTTTTTTGCTCTTCGCGAGAGAAAAATCCGTTGTACTTACTCTTGTAATTTTGATACATCATGTTGCCATTATTCATATTCATGAGTCATAGTAGAGCCTTATAAAGGCTTAATGGGTGTTGAATTATTTTTAGGGGCCATTTTAGAAACCAATGCTGATATATATTCTATAATAAGCCCTTGGAATCAATTCAACTTGATTCTTCAAAAAAGACTTATGCAATTCGGAAAAAAAATACACACCTTTTACTTTCTTTTATAGAGCTCTATATTGAAATTGAATTATCTCTATAATTGAAGATCCTCAATATCTGAAATTTGGCCCTATAGTAGTCCTCTGAAGCTTCTTTCAAATGACATAGGTCTAACTTGATTTGGATTCTTCACGAAAATGTTATGTCCAATGTCCCACAATGACCTAATTATGGACTGGTTCAGTAGAGTGAACTTGTATGACTTGCCACGTGTCAATTTTTGCTCCTTTGGTTCTGAAATTTATAGACAGAAAAATACAGTCCATGTACTTCCAGCCACTATTTACAAAATTCCAATCCGATGCTTAAAGAGAGAGAAAGTTGTGAAAATTTTCCCACGATCACCTCTTTGAGATGAAATTAGGGAGCTTGAAAAAGACCTAATTTACACAGATCATATCTCTAAAAATATTGTGAAACAAACTCTGAAATTTTGTGATGATGTTCCTCAGGATCGCAGCTTCACGCTATAAAAATTTCAGCTTTAGAACCTTCGTAGAAAAATATTTATATCGAAAATTCCACGATGACCTGTTTAAGTGAAATTTAGGAGCATGAAAAAAGACCTACCTTCTATAGATCATATCTACGGAAATATTGCAAACCAAGCTCTGAAATTTTGCGAAGATATTCCTCAGGATTTTGGCTTCGTACCCTAAAAATTTCATTTTTTGAACCTTCATACAAAAAAAATTTATAGTGAAAATTCCACGATGACCTGTTTGGAGCAGTGAAACCATAGAATCCAAAGCTCTGATATCAAATGTTGTGAAACGAGCTCAAAAAATTGAAGAAAAGAGATATCAACGCCTTAGAAATAAGCCACTTTGAGGGGAAACCTCCAATACATTACATAAATGAACAATCCCTTTATGATTCAAATTACAAAACCTCCTTTCTATAAATAGGAGTCCATGGGGCCACAATGTAATCCTAGCCGACCTAACAATAGTAATTTAAGGGCACAATAATAACAATATGGGGGTTACAGGGGTACAATAATAACAATAAGGGGGTTACACTAACAACAATAAGGGACTATACTAGTAATATAGGAACCTAACATACACGAGCCACGATCATGATACTGAGAAATTCCCTATGTTGAGAACATTTCGAAACCTTGGCATCCATTAAAATCTTCACATAAAAGAAGTTACATGCACCCTTCGTACACTACCAAGAGAGCATGAATTTCCTATGGCTAAAAAAAAACAAACATCACGAAAATTGTTCTACCACATAATGTTAATGAAACTAAAAACAATATATGATTCATCTCATCATGCATGGGAACCATGAATCGTGTTTTCTTCGCATCATTCCTTGGTGTCGACACCACTGAAACTACCACAATGGTAGTAGTACCTTCAATGGCCCAAACCCAAACTGTCTGCACCCTGTCAACCTCATCTGGTTCCATGGAATCAACCACAAAATCATATTCATTTTTGTTTACCGACACTGTTACAACCAAACCAATTCCTCACAACCTCGCACAAAACAATTTCCCCTTAGACATTTTGTTTCACTCTGATGAGGATATATTAGAGGCCATGTAATATCCCTAAACCGGGATTTTCTACAACAATAAGAATACCCTAAGGTATTCCAAATTTGGAGAGTATCAAGTGATTATGTCATATAATGTGTTTAGACACATGGCTTCCATAGAACAATCACAACAATAATCTATGCCTTTTTACAATGTCACCAAGTGGGGAAAAACAACATATTTGGCCCCAAAAACATTATTTTCTGAATATTGAGTTATAAAATTGAAAAATAATGGTTTTTTCCCTTATATTAAACAATATAGGACAATCATGCAAAATATTTTCAGAAACAAATTCCTTTAGAATAGTTAAACATGCCTCCCATGCTCAAAACAACTTAAAATTGGCAAAACCCTAAGACCGTAAAATGTCGGAGCTGCTGCATAAGAGAATGCATAGTATAATAGAGGTTAAAATCATAAAATATAGAAATATATCTGATATTATTATTATAATACTCAATGAGGCATAAAAACAGAGATCTAATCTCTTTTATACAAATCCAAGCAAACCCGGCAAGGGTTTCTTGACAAGAAAGATATACAAGAGAAAGTTGTTGCAAATATGTGGCTGAATCACATTGTATGGCTGTAGATCTGAATAATAATGGCTGAAAATAAAAATAAATGGCTGTAGAATTCTTTTCTAGCTCTCCCAAAGAAAGGTTGATCGTTCTCTTGGGAAACTAGCTCCTCAAAATGGGACTTTCACCCCTTCCACTACACACCTTAAGAAATAACGAAGTTTTCTGAAGGGAATGAATTTTTGCTGAAGGTAAGTGCTTGGCCCAATACCAGTTAGTGGAAAATTAAGATCAGAAGCCTCCTCTCGGACTTCTTGAACCAAGATCACCACTAGCTTAGATTCAGAAAGCAAGGGAAAACCCTTGCACTAGCGGTGTAGCAAACTTAGCTAAGCAGTAAAATTGTACCTTAGAAATAAGTAGACCACATAAAAATATAATCTCCAATATGTCCATATGCTTGCCATATCCTTCATTATATAATTGATGAGCTCTCTCACCTGGGGTCCCACCCACTATGAGGTTGCTTCCATGCAAAGGCTTCTCCACAAAAAATGCACTGTCCATCAAGGTGGTTCAATGTATCTAGACAACTGGTTGACTTATTCAACCTTGACTGAATCTTCATGCCCTGTCCCTTTTCACACTCAAGGTGCCTTCATTTTGTCTAGCTGGATTGGTCTCTATTCAAATTGAGCTGGCTTTATTTAGGATCCACTTCTTTGAGAATAATTCATGTTGACTTGGTCAAACTTGACCTTTTCCACATAGTTTAGACCTTGTTCACAGATGTGGATGCTTGAATTGGTTATTACATGATCCCCTTTCACATTAGGAAGGATTTTTATTCATACTTGCGCAATTTAGGAGCCTCCTTGCTCCATTATTCATGCATCTTGATTTTAAAATAAAATTTAATATTCCTATTAGCTGCAAGCTAATTTAGCAATATTAAAGTCTCCCCCTCCCAAATGTTGCTTGTCCTCAAGCAACTGCAAGGGTGTTGCAAAATCTCCCCTCTTCCTCTTGTGGACCCCTCATCCAATAGTCTCCACAATTGCTCCAAAATTTCTGTAAAAATCTCATCTCCCAATGGCTCCTCCCAAGTGTGCAAGTTGGCCTTTGGTGAATAACCCCAAGGGCCTTCCTTATAAAATAATGGAAGGTCTATGTGGAAACTTCCTTGCTGATCCATGGCCTTCTCAAGATATAAGTGATGACAATCATGGGGAATTTCATCATCAATGAAGGTCTCCCCCCTCCATGCTATCATCCAAATAAAATGAATCACCCTCCAACTTGGTAATTCATAGAAAAGCTCCTCCCAATTTCTCATGAGAGGCATGCCCCAAGTGCTCCAACCAAACATATGGTCCACATCATAAAGAAACAAGTGGTATGCAATGGTGACCATATAGTTTCTCATGCTCCCCTTGGAACATGAAGTGTAGAAAAAGTAGGGACTCTCTTCCCCCAAAGACACATCCAAAGTGTGCCTCTCCTCCAACTATGCCTCCAACAAAGATAAGAACATCTTCGGCATGTGGGATCATAAGTAAGATAATGCTAGCTACCATATACAATAAGGGAGAAGTACAATGGTCCCTCATGTGCAACCAGCGCAATATTCCTCCTAAATGCCATAGAATATGATATTACAAGCATTCTTCCCAACACTTGTTTGCAGCCCCAACCTTCTATCATGTTTGGAGAAGGTGTATGATGGTTGGTGTTAAGGAATCATACCATGAAGAGTACATCACCTCTCCAAGATCTCCCAAGGAATGGCTAGCATCATTGTTGTTCATGGCCCAAAGTGGCTCATGAAGCCCATCAGAAAAAGTGCCCCCTCTTGGAGCCAAGACCTACACATGAGTGTTAATAAAATGCAAGTATATAATAAATACATCATGAGGTTCAAAAATACATTTTTCATCATACACTTGTTTGAAATCAACAAGGTAGCTCATGGAGGAGCTTCCTCTCACACTCAATGAATAAGGAGGTGATAATGATAACTCTTCCCAACAGCTATGTTCCTCCTCAACCAAAAAATGATCCATGCACTTACTCATGTGAGAGTGCATCTCCTCTTTGAAAATTTCCCACATGAATCCATCTAAGATAGTATGATATGTTCTAATGAAATCAGTGGGGTTTGAAAGCAAGACCTCATAGGTTGTGTCAAGTAGTTCATTCTTGAGTTTGGAATCTTTAGTTAAGTAGATCTGATCATGAAAATAAATGATCCCATAAGCTACCTTATACTTTCCATCCATGGCTTCCCCATTAATAACCTTACATGTGAATAGGTCCTTGGAATATTCCATCAAGAGTTGGGACTCCCAAAAAAGATCTAGGCTTCCTAACATTGACAACACTGTAGAATTATGAAATGATGCATTTTCCATATGATGGTTCTCTTCCTTGACATGCTTGATGTCAAAGTCACATGTTGGAGTATTCCCAACTTTATTTTTCTCCCTTCCTTGCATTTGATCTTGTTCAAGACAAGATTTAAGTTTAGGAGAGTCACCCTCCTTTCGAAAGGTTCTCTTCCTCCAAAACTTCCACAATTTTGCTCCTGCATACAAAAATGAAAATATATTTTTGTTATGTTCAGAAATTTTCATTATATATTGGAGTATCCTTTGCTTCCCCAAAGCTATGGAGTAGAATTTTGATACTATGCTCATATCAACACAGATTTCTGAATCTATTCCCTCTAACACAAATAGATGAATGGAAGAAAGCAAGGTCAATTTCAGAAATTTTCCTAGCCTTCCATGAATGATTCTCAGCGCTGTAGTGGCTCCTTCCAAGGTTCCCTATTTAGATAAATAGGTTGCTGCTACATATATTTGAGAGAACACTTTAGTTTCCCTCCAATCAGTAGGTATTCCTGCTGAAATGCCTCCTTGCAGAGTGGCATCAAGGCATAGAGTAGGATGTGAATGTAGGTGGACAGATTTTCCCCTACCCTTGTTGCATAGGTCCTCTTGCCTTCTTTGTTCTTTAAAACTTTTAAATAGATAAGGGTACATTCTCTTCATCTTTTAATGCCATTCCTCCTCTTTTCCTCCTCCTATCTTCAAGATCTCATCATTTGGCAATGAATGTACATGCTGCTCATGTGTTATGCCAAGAGCTCTATGTGTGAGACCTTTTGGAACTCCTTGCAAGAGTGCAAGGGTTATTTTCTTCGAAGCAAGTGCTCCATCCTCTTATTCATGAGGTGATTGAGTTGCCCTTGTTATGATTGTGTTATCTCCTCCTGCCTCCCCTTTCTCTTCTTCACTAGTTGAAGTTGCCTTACCTTCAACAAGAGACCTTAGATCTTGGTCCTCTTTTGAAGAAGGAATCTTCATGTCTTCCTTTTGAGAAGGAAGCCCTTCATCCAAAGGAGATCTTTCCCTTGGTAAAGTATCAAACAAGCTCACCTCCTCTTTATTGGTTTTTAGGAATGGAGACCCTCCCAACTCATGCAAAAGCTATGTTTTATGTGGTATGATAGTTTCGATAGAAGATGTTTCACATGAAATCTCATCAAATCTCTCTACTAATATTTTAGTGAAATTTGCATAAGTAGATGTATTTTCATTCTTTAAGGAAAATGATTCAAATAACCACCAAGCATAGGCCTTACCCTCAAAATGCAACACTGCTACTTTGATGGCTTCAAATTCTGAAACTTGATGTCGCTGCACAAAGGTGTCTAGTTCCTTCACCCAAGCCCTAGCTGGACATAGAGGTGATCCATCAAAAGTGGATAGAAAGAATCTACCCTCACCCTGTTTCTTGCTCCTTGTGCTCTTTTCCTCCTTCATTTAGCAAAACCCTTGGAAATTCAAGTGATCTTTGAACTCCTCAGATTGATCTTCATATTCCTGCAAATAATCATCAAGAGTATCTCTCTTTGGCATATCTCATTTCTTCCTCTTCATGAAGAAATTGCTGATAGAACGTGGTAGATATGATGATATGGCTGAGTTATCATATCCATAAGATGAGGACTTAGAATCTTCCTCTTGTATAGATCTTGCTGAGGGATTTTCAGATTTCTCCCTCCTCATTTCTTTGATGCCCTTGCTTCTACCCTGTAGATTTGGAAAAAGAAGATTTGAGAACCTCCTTTCTCTAGAAAACAAGGGTTTGATCTGATTTATTCTGCAAATCTCCTCCTCCCCATGAGAAGACTCCACGATTCTTGAAGCTCATAGGCTGAGCCAAGATTTTTGCTTTGATACCAATGTAGTATCCCAAAACCAGGATTTTCTACAATAGTAAGAATACCCTAAGGTATTCCAAAGTTGGAGAGAAGAAAGTGATTATCTCATATAATTTTTTTAGACACATGGCTTCCATAGAATAATCAAAACAACAAACTATTCCTTTTTACAATGTCACCAAGTGGGGAAAAACAACATATTTGGCCCCATAAACGTTATTTTGTGAATATTGACTTATAAAAATGAAAAATAACGGTTGTGTCCCTTAGATTAGACAATATAGGACATGAATGCAAAATATTTTCAGAAAAAAATGCCTTTATAATAGTTAAACAGGCCTCCCATGCTCAAAACAACTTAAAATTGCCAAAACCCTAAGACTGCAAAATGCCGGAGCTGCTGCATAAGAGACTACGCAGTATAATAGAGGTTAAAATCATAAAATAGAGAAATATATCTGATATTATTATTATAATAATCAATGAGGCATAAAAACAAAGATATAATCTCTTTTATACATATCTAAGCAGGCCCAAAAAGGGTTTCTTGACAGGAAAGATATACAAGAGAAAGTTGTTGCAAATCTGTGGCTGAATCATGTTGTATGGCTATAGCTCTAAATAATAATGGCTGAAAATACAAATAAATGTCTGTAGACTCCTTTTATAGTTCTCCCAAAGAAAGGTTGATCCTTCTCTTGGGAAACTAGCTCCTCAAAATGGGACTTTCACCCCTTCCACTGCACACCTTAAGAAATAACGTAGTTTTCTAAAGGGACTGCATTTTTGTTGAAGGTAAGTGGTTGGTCCAACACCAAGTAGTGGAAAATTTAGATCAGAAACCTCCTCTCAGATTTCTTAGACAATATCTCCAAGAAAGAGTAGGGAATCCCCGCCCGGGAAAACCCTTGCACTAAGCAGTGCAACAACTTAGCTAAATAACCAAGTATGCAGAAAATCTAAGTAGACCACATAAAAATATAATCTCCAATATGTCCATATGCTTGCCATATCCTTCATTATATAATTGATGAGCTCTCTCACCCGGGGTCCCACCCACTATGAGGTTGCTTCCATGCAAAGGCTCCTCCACAAAAACTACGTTGTCCATAAAGGTGGTTCATTGTATCTAGAAAAATTGTTGACATAGTCAAACTTGACTAAATCTTCATGCCCTGTCCCTTTTCACACTCAAGGTGCCTTCATTTTGTCTAGCTAGATTGGTCTCTATTCACATTGAGCTGGCTTTATTTAGGATCCACTTCTTTGAGAATAAATCATGTTGAATTGGTCAAAATTGACCTTGTCCACATAATTTAGACCATGTTCACACATGTGGATGCTTGAATTGGTTATTACATGATCCCCTTTCACATTAGGAATGATTTTTATTCATACTTGAGCAAATTAGGAGCCTCCTTTCTCCATTATTCATGCATCTAGATTTCAAAAGAAAAATTAATATTCCTATTAGCTGCAAGCTAATTTAGGAATATTATAGGCCATGATGAAACTAGATTGTCTGTGGGACACAATGCATCACCACTCATTTTTTCTTCCAGAAAAAGCATTCATGCCTAGCACCACAAAAGCCCAGGTTTTTTATGCCATTGAATCCAAAGACTTACTTCTGCCAGTAAAGGTATATTGGTTCAATAATCCTATCCCAGTGCTTGATGCATTTGAGGAAGGAAATATGTCGAATATTTCACCAACCATCAAGATGAATATCTCGAAAAAATTAGGAAAAACTGAAGAAATCTCACTAGGGGCAGCATGCTCCCTAGATGAGATAGCAGCATATACAAAACTATTACAAGAGTACAGGGATATATTCACATGGGATTATTAGTAAATTCCAAGGATAAGCCCCACCATCGTGGAGCATCACATTGACACTTGGCCTGACGTATCACCTGTTCACCAAAAACAATGTCAGTTACACCCATCCAAAGTAGAAACGATCAAATAAGAGATAGAAAAAATTCATAAAGTTGGATTCATCTGCCCAATCACTTACATGTCTTGGGTTTCTGAAATTGTACCCATCATGAAGAAATAGGGCACCATTCGATTCTGTACCGAATTTTGAGATTTAAACAAAGCTTGTCCCAAAGACGACTACCCACTCCTTTCATCAACCAAATCATTGATTCTTATGCCAGTCATGACACCTTTTCCTTCATGGAAGGATTCTCGAGTACAAACAAATTTAGATCCCACATACATATTGGTATAAGACTGCATTCACAACCCCTTGGGGCACATTTTCATATGAGGTTATGCCATTTGGTCTTAAAAATTCTGGAGCCACATTTCAGCGGGCCATGAACAATATCTTCCATGACTTGGGTCATCTTATCTTAGCCTACTGGGATGGCCTAAAACTATGATCCAAGAAATTGGCATACCATCTAGAAGTTTTACTTTTTTTATTTCAATGACATCGACACTAAAACCTATGCTTAAACCGTCTCAATAGAACCATAGCTAGGGTGTTAGTCCAGAACGAACTTGACAACAAAGAGCACATAATTTATTACACTAGCAAGATCTTAGCCAGCCTTGCTTTGAGGTATGAGCTAGAAGAAAAAAATTCCCTAGCCCTAGTACACACATTACAAAATATTCTATATTACATCATCCTAAGGACTACAATGGTCATAGAAACTATAAACCCCATGCAATATTTTCTAATCTGCCATATCATGAACCATAAGTACCCCTGATGGATAGTTATACTGCACGAATTCTACCTACTGTCCAGCTCCCCCAAGAGAAAGAAATAACTAATCCTATCTGAATTCATCACTAATCTCCCAAGTGTTTCCCAAGCATCTTCAGTTAATGACTCAATACTCGATGAACATTTGTTCTTAGTGACAATGGAGGACCCTTAGTACAGTGAAATTCTTTTGTTTCTGGAAACCCAAAACTTCAAACTTCAACTCACCCACGATGACCGAAGACACATACACCATCATGCCCCCTGATAACTTTTTGTGGGGGATGTTGTTTATCGAAGCAACATTAGCACCATTTTGTGTTGATGCCTCACTCACAACCATGCTGATGAGGCCCTAAATGACTGCTAGAGTGGGGCTTGTGGTGACCATCTCTTTGGGATGGCCACTACCCAAAAAGTCTTACGTACTGGTTATTTTTGGCCCCCTCTATTCCATGATTACATACAAGCAGTCAAAAGGTGCGAACGATTCCAACGCTTGGCTCACAAGGCAAGAGCCCCCCCCAGCTCCCCTATACCCAGTCATTGTAGTAGGTCCCTTTTGAAAATGGGGCATCGAATTTATGAATTTCTATCCTACATCATCTAGCAAACACAAATACATCATAGTAGCCATCGACTATTTCACTAAATGGGCAGAATTCTGCCCACATAAGATAACACCGCAGAAACCACAGTTGGGTTTCTCTTCAACCATTTCATCACACGGTTTGGTGTACCTAAGGAATTAGTCTCCGACCATGGAAATCATTTCAAAAATTAAATATCCTAGGATCTATCCAATCACCTTGCGTTCACGCATGAGTTTTCATAACCATACTACCCCCAGTCCAACAACCAGGTAAAACTTGTTAACAAAGTCCTCAAAAAAATGTTACAGCGCATGGTAAACAACCATAAAACTAACTGCCACCATATGTTGTTTTAAACCTTATAGGTATACCGTACAACGGTCAAATCCACAACAGGGTTCACACGTTTCCAAATAGTATAGGGAGTGGAGGTCGTGCTTCCCATTTAGCGTGAAATCCCTAAATTATACGTAGCCATCGAACTCCTCATTAATACTCAGCCTTTAGAGAAATGGTTGGTACAATTAGAGCTCATAGATTAAATTCGACAAGAATCTCTCCAACACAACAAGGGTCACAAGGAAAGAGTAAAAGAATCATTCGATCGCAACATCACCCTTCGCTCATTTTCTGAGGGAGAGCTAGTCCTCTGCTACGATGTTGAAAAAGAAGCTTGAGGACCTAGGAAGTTCGAAACATTATGGAAGGTTCCTTACATCATCAAACACTATCTCCTCAAAGGAGCATACATTTTGTCAGAGCTCGATGGTACATGTCTAGCCAATCCCGTTAATGGGCTCTACCTCAAAAAATTCCACCCATAAGGCGAAAAGCCTCAATACCCTAGATATAAAGTAATGTAACAAATTTTTTTATGATGATCAGAATAATCATGGACTCATTCTAAAAAAGCACTCTTGTGTCATAGATGGATCTTCTGCCCATATGCTATTTTGGATTTGTTGATGGAGCCTCTCGATGGTCACAAAATTTAGTTGTACCAGCCTGGGCGATATAATCTCCTGACCAGTTGCCACTTCTCACCAACGAAGTATGTATTGGGTCAGCTACAAATAATCAAGCAGAATTTGATGCATTCATCGGGTTGTTCAGAAATTCCTCCAAACAATATATTAACCATCTACATGTGTTTCTTAATCCTGGTTAGTGGTATCACAGTTAAACCAAGCCTTTCAAATAGGAGATTCACACCTATTTAGGAGGTACTTGCATCCATGATGGTTAGTCCGCCACTTTGATCACATTACATTTACACATATACCAAGAGATAAAAATCAAGTAGTCGATCACATAACTAATAATATCCTAGATTGGAATGCATCTTGTATAAATCATCATCCATAAAAAAAAAATTGTTCTTCTTAAGCATAACATCAATCATAAGTACATAACATCCACCATAAACATATAAAAACATATAAAAATAACAATAGACACATCATAAGAGTCGCCATAAATACATCTCACATATATACATAAAAAATATGTGTCCCAGTATACAAAAAAACAATTCATTGACTATCACCTCAGTCAAAAAATATGCATATCATAAACATAGGGAAGCATACTCATAATGGGTGCTTTCGTTGATCATACAAAGTCTCTAGGGTTGAGCCCCACCCCGTGGGTCCTCCAGACCCACACGAACACCTAGTACAAATATAGGAGCATTAGCTATGAGATGAAGTGCTGCTTGATGCAAAGTCGGGAGATGTGTCCTCTCCCAAGCCATCATCGTCTCCAACCATATGTCAGCTAGGTCATCAAATCCCTAGGTCGGTAAAACCTGAGTCAACCTCTCTAGCCGACTCCATGAATTTTCCAAGTCCACAACAAGAGCATCTACCATCTCATGCTAGGCCTCAACAAACCCCAGTCGACCCTCAACATCAGCCACTTGGGCCTCTTCTACCAACACTTGGATATCATCAACAACTAGAAAATACTGAACCGTGACCACTTGTGCCTCAACCTCTTTAGCACGTGCCAGGAGGGTAGCATCTCCAACAACAGTTGCAACACTTCTACCCTCCCTTGAAGGACCTCTAGCACCGACCTGCTCCCCAAGCTGGGCCTGACCCTCCCTAGGGATATCCCTCTTCCTATGTTGGTGGCCTACCAAGAGAGTAGTAGGACACCCTACCAACCCCACATCTGTAAAAGAAACCAAAAAATAATATCAGTGTCACCATCAATGACATGTAAATATATATACAAAAATAGAACTTTCAAAATGAAACAAAACATAAAAGGTCATACGTGTTGGTCCCAATGCATAGACAAGAGGGAAACCCATGTTCGAATCCCCCTGGAAGTCCATCCTCAAATACAAAAAATTGAGGAATACCTGAGGGTTTGACTTGAACCACACCTCGACTGTCGCATCCCAGTACCGACCCGCCTCTCCCCCACCACCACGGGGCATCATAGGTGCCCATAGGCACATCCAATAATCCCTCAGAGGACCTAGAGCCACCACCAAAAAAGGTTATAAAATCACAACCTTATCATACATGATACTAAAAATAATTCTTGCATATTTGATAGTTTTTGCAAAACCCATTTTTGTTTTTCCCAGCTGAGTGACCATACCCTGATAAAAATAGTGGGCCCAATAAAAAAATTAACCAGCCTGGAGTCGGCACAACACTGCAATATGCATACCTGACACTCGATGGGTTGTTATCAACCCATATAGGTGAACTAGCACCGCTAAAGCAGATTTCTCAACCAAATCAGTGATAGAGCTCACTTGGATGTAGCCTCGGGTGATGGGGTTGGGACCACAGTGCCCCGCCTCCTCAACCTAGTAATGAATGTTCACTCCCCCAGGAGGGAGTGGACAGGGAAGTGTTGCCCCCTGAGACAAGATACCCATCAAAAAGTAGACATCGGTCTCAGGCTTTATCACTACATCTCTCTGGCACAAGACCATGACACGATGTCTCCTGTTCCACCATCGGACTAGGTAGCACGACAACCCATCTTGAGATCTCAGTATGTTTCTCTCCAAGAACTTAAGAAAACCATACTAAGCCAGCGTCTCTCGATAAAGTGGGTTTTGCGCCACTATTACATGGAGATCAGGCCAGTCCTTCTCTCTCCACATCATCTTGCCACCAAGGAAAACACCAAAAAGTCAATTTTTGAAAAAAAAACCATCAAATTTTTTCAAAAATGACTTTCCCGCACCTGTTAAATAATATGCACGTTGATCGTGCACATGTACCAAATACAGGTGCCTGACATAGCATGCTAAACCTTGACTACCTACGGGGCCTTCACGTAAATGGAAACCTTTGCGTGGGGACCGCGCACACCATAGTCGATCACCCGTGCGGTTCTTCCCAAAAATGGGCATAAAATCCATACAAAATCACATTTTTATGGACCAACCACACATGAAAATGACTAAAATAAAAAGTAGGACATTTTATCTCCTACATAATACTGACCGTGTGAATCCCATGTGCTCTAGCTGACTGCAATGACAAGAAAATCTAGGGAAGATAGCTCTGCTCTAGCCTTAAACCCTTGAAAAACACAAGGATTTGAAAATGGGCCATATTGGCCTATATATCACCCTTTTTACATTTTCAAAAGCCCGTAACTGGATCTAAGAGTACCCAATCAAAAAACCACAAGAAACACAGTGATAAACACTTCATCATATTCAATTCGGACTGCATAAATCCAAGTTTTAGAAAAAGTAAATTTTGGGCCCAATGCCCATCATACTTCAATTCAGGTATTCCCTCTCTTATCACTTCAAAATTCAAGTTATTTAAGAATTTTTGATGGGAAATATGGGCTCACTTTAGGTATTAGCTGCAGATGTTGCAGGCACGAAAAATCACTATACGTCCAAGACAAAAAAAAGTACAAGAGAAGGTATCATTTTATCCTTAGCATGATAGGCTTCCCACAAAAAAAAAAATTCATATCATGAAATAATTTATTCAGAACAAAACCATAGATTTCATTCACCCAACCATGTTTATCATAACCCCATATTGCACATCATAAGCACCCTTGCAGGTTGGTATAGCCTCACCATCCATGGCATACATCACTCATGTAGACCATACACAAAATCTCGAAGCCATTTCCATAAAATTCAGGCTGATAACCACTTCATGTCCATACATTCATCATAAAAAATCAAGTCAAGTTTTATCCATTTCATGTTAAAACCCTTTTCGCAGGCTACCATTGTCTACAAATAGGATCAGTAAAAATGCATCACCGCATTTCACATTTGGCCTATGTGTGAAATTTCATCTGCCTCATCACCCTCGTACCAAGACCCACCAATGGGCCCCCCATTCTCAGAAAAACACACTCCTCACATCATAGTGTGATATTATTCATGTTTTTGGACACCCGCTGCCATGCTTGTACATCCAAACCACTTTCATATTATTTTGGAAAGTGTAATATTTAATAGGAGAATAATCTCACCCATCCATTTACATTTATTACCTAGTAGTAGTCCCTAATCACCCTTGGTTGGAGTTGGGAATTATTTAACACACCCAAGCAAGACAATCATAGAAAACATACACCCACCCTGGATGTCCTACCAACTCCAGGGATTTCCCCATCAGAAATTTTTATGACTACCACAATTCGCATTTACAGCTTCGACCTTGGGCCACTTCACTACCATCATCAATTATAGCCATCTCTTGTCATCATGCCTTATTAGAATATCCCATTATACCCTGCTACATCAAGAAAACCTGGTCCCTTGCATCAATACTTGTTTCAAGTGGTTGATGCTTCCTTCTTCTCGACTTCAAATAACCATTTTCCAGGAAGGAGGTAGTAACTTGGATGGAACCTAACCATAATAGGGGCATCCTCTGATTAAAAAATGGGAATTAACATTCCAATTAATGTCATCGATATTCTTGGCATTTGAAATTAGCAAAATTTTTCATGTCAAGAATGGTATCGTACTAAATAACCATTGCACTATGTAAAAATTTGTCAAAGACTCATTTATCAATAAGCATATCTTTCAACAATACTTACATGGGAAGGTCCCCAATAGTCAAAGATCCATGCATCCGTTGAGATCTTTCTCCAAAGCATGCCATGCATGTAGGTACCATATTCAACCTTTTTGTTCAAAGAAAAAACACCCCTGAGGGCTTCAACAACTATTGGTCACCAACCACTAATGTGACATGAAAAAACAAATATTTGTCAAATTATCTTAGATAGTAAAATAACATGAGCGTGGGACATGCCCGCCTCGTAGAAATATTTCTTATTTTATCTCTTGCAGGTTTCCTATAGAGCATGGTGTCTTTATTACTAAAGATAAGGGGTCTCCCAACTCAGTTCCAAAACAAGTTACTCTCTCTCTCTCTCCCCCCCTTCTCTATCTCTCTCTCAAAAATATCACACAAAAAAGAGAACATAATGTATTTCAGATATACAGTGCTTCCTAGACCTCATACATTAGGGGGAAATTGTTAACACTATAAAATCGTATAGGAAAAAGACATTAAAAATGTCAAGCATAAGTTATAGACAAATGTTTTCATGAAAGGAATACATTAGGAAAGTCCAAAATTTTAATTTTTCCTAAGGTTCAGATGAAAATTAAGGGACAATGCACCAACATCAAAGGATTTTTGTGCACAGCGCCACTATTCCTTTGATATCCACATGGGCTTGAAGATGGAAAAATTTCACCATCTTAGACCACTAGGCACACTTGGTTAGGATGATTATGCACCTAGTACTATCAAGGACAACCGGATTTGAGCCACCTTGAGGATTAAGTGCAACCCACAAAGGAATCTATCCTCCACTCTTGAGTCACTATCAATCTTGGGCCAGGAGAAGGAGGAGAAATTAAAAAAATGTCTATATAAAATAGCATTTGGAAGAGGAAATGGTGACACATTGTTATACTGGCCAAATTGTTTCATACCAAACCAAATTTCATAGTCCAGCAACAGAGGGATTGGAAGCACTCATATGTTATCCAACCAACATATTAGTCTAAGAGAGAGAGGTCCACCATTTGATCTTGATATACCATCCTTTGAGAGAGGGAAGAGATGCTAGCAAGAACTCAAGGGAAGGAGACCTCCTTGGTTTGGGTATATGAGTTCCATAGCTCAAAGGACCCTCTTCAAGTGTTTATCATTGTATCTTTTTCACCATCAACGCCTAATAAAGGGATAATTCTCCACTTTTTTTATTAGTCTCTTTGCTCCATCGAGATTTTTTATTTTTCACCTTGTGTTTTGTTTTTGCCTTAGTGTTGTATGCTTAGTTTTCCCTCAAACTTAATTTACATTGTGTTGAATTTGTTCCACTAACAGTCAAGATATATATTTTTTCTTGTAGGTATAATCTAGCTTCTAAAGAAATGTATTTGGTACACCCTTGCGCAAAATACACTAGCACATGGGTTTTTCTAATGAATTTATCAAGAAAGCCTTAGAACATGTAGGCTTTAAGAGGGGCCCAAAATTTCCTTCTAAAATCAAGAAATTTTATCCAACTAAGTGACTTTAAAAGAATAATATTTAGATTCTTCAAGGCTAATTTCCAAGCTTCTTTAATTCAACAACTTGGAATAATGGGCTCATTAATCTTATGATAACTTCTCCCTCTATTTCCAAATATATCATCATGATTCTGAAGGGACAATTAAACATATTTTTCATTGTAAGAAGGCTTTGTTCAAAGGTATACTTTAAATATACTTTCAACAATCATTTGAAATGTAGGGTTCATGACATAGAAACATTTTTCAAAGAAAGAATATGTTCAATAATTCATTCCAAGAAAATTTCATACACTTTCCTTATATGGTTGTTATATGATCCATAGCTTGCATAATAGAGGTGTCATTAATATAAAACATTAGCTTTACTATTCTTCTTGTAGGTCTAAATTCACATGTCTAATTCAAAAATGTGTAGCATCAGTTCTTCCTTTACACATGTACGAGTGATGAGGTTCATAAAGATACTCGAGGATGATATATCATTCCAAACTAAGACATTTTCTTAATTCCTTCTAAACTTTTCACAAAGGACAAATGTTCTATCATTTTCAAAGTGACATCATTTCATAGCCTTATGATATTAATCAATTATAGATTTTCAATTATATTTGTTGTAAATGATTTTTTACAGTGCAATGATAGAAATATGATCACACAATTGAGCTAGAACCATTTCTTGTAGAAAATTTATGATATGAATATAAACCTTTATAAAGCTTGATTTCATTAAAAATGCATCTAGGATTTTTATTACAAGAAAGTATCTTGGAATATCTAAGGCCTTTATAGACATCTTTATCGATGTTTAAGATTCTTCCATGTCAAGATCTCCTCATGGTAACTTTACAGTCAAGGACCTCGACCTTGGAAAGAGAATTCATTATGCTCAAGACCAAGAACTATTAGTTTGTGTATCATGAAATGTTGTTATAGTCTGAAAAATTGTTAAAGAGGCTAAGAAACAATGGGACTCCATAACCCATAAAAGGTTTTGTTAAAGTTGCAACAAGAAACAATCAAATTGGCTTCTGGAAACAACATTCAACACCCACGCTTAGTGAATTAAGCACCTAGTGCATTAAGCATCTACACTAGGGTGGGACCCACAGGGTTATTCTGGTGCATGTCTATTTTGGTTATCCCTTAATTAAGATGGACATTAAAATGTAATATATTCTCAATGTTGACTTGAATCAGTTAACTGAAAGTGATAAATTCAGTTGGCTCACGAATTTTGAGTTGAGGGTAGTTGGTGAGGCATGCAGAGTAATTCTAGTTGTAACAAAGTACGAAGTGTAACAGTGCATTAGTTAATGCAGGTTGTAATCAGTTTAATTCAGTTATGTGTGTTAAAATCAGTTGTGCTAGTTGTAACTCTTTGATATACTAGTGAGAGATCAAGTGAATTAAATATTATTTAATTCACAATCAGTGATCTCACATGAAACTGAGGATTTACTATTATTAGCTACATGCATGCCAATTCTAGTGGAGACCTAGTTGAGATCTAGGTGAAAGGGAAGTGTGATTATCAGTGGTGATATTAGCAGGCTACCCAGGTTTAGTTAAAACACCATAGGATGCCCATGATACTGAGTGCAGTGTAGGAAGGCTGAAATTCCTTTTGAATAAGGATTGCATTCCTCATGAATTGCGTGAGCAAGGCAGGCTAAAGACAAGCTGATAATTGGTTGAGTATTAGCCTGATTTTGTCTTGATCAGTGTGAGACAATTAGCTGAATATAGGAGGGCTCTTGTGAGAAGAGTTGTATGTAATTGCTGCATGATTCCTTGTGGAATATACAATATAATAGTGGTGTTTTGAGCAGCAATCTTTCCCTCGGAAATTATCTGTGTTGTGTGTGATTGATATTTCTTCATGTTCATGTGATTAGCGATTGTGTTTTTAATTCCGCAAAATATATGTAGAAGTGATTCAGTATTTAAATTTAGTACAATGTTAGATCGAGTGAATCCAATATATACGTGCATGTTTTATAACTCTCTACATGGTATCAAAGCACAGGAAATTGCAGAAGTGAAGAAGGAATTGAGTTTGTGACTGGATAGAATTCGAATTTGCAGAAAGAATTTCTTGGTTCTACAACTAATTCAAGATCAAAATGGCTTTCAATGGCTTGAGGTTAGAGTATGCACTCGAGGGAAAATAAAACTACATTTCTTGGAAGGACAGGATGGAGGAAGTACTCTAAGACAATGGGTTGAAGGAATTCATTGACAAAGATGTTCCTAAACCTAATGTTGCAGATGCTGCAAATCTTGATGCATGGAAAAAGAAACTGGAAAAGGCGAGGAGGATTCTATTGGAGGGAGTATGAGACCAAATTGTCTCAAGCCTCCATGTGAAAGCCACACCATATGCAATGTGGAAGGCTTTGACATATATCTATTCCAAAGAAAAATCGACCATACGAAATTGGTGCTCAAAGATAAACTCAGTAAGATCAAGATGAAACAGAACGACTGGTATAGTTAGAAAAGTTTGTTTAATGTCAGGATGAGCTTGGGAGTGTAGGAATAATTGTTGCTGATGATGATTTGGTAAGCCTAGCTCTCCTATCAATTCCCAAGAGTTTGCATAGTTATTAAGACTTTGTCATTGGAAGGGAAAAATTGCTAGATTGGGAACGACTGTGGTTGCCTTTGGTGCAGAAGGAGTTTAGATGGAATACTAGAGATGTATCTTCATATAAGAATGAATATGCAGAATATTATGCTTTGGCTGCCAAGGTGAATAAGGGGAAGGGGAAGAAATTCAATTCCAAATATGAGGTCGATGAAGATGGCAAGGAGCGCGACATGTCCAGGGTGAAGTGTTTTCACTATCACGAGCATGGACATTTTTCCACAAAATGTCGACAAAATAATAATAAAAATAAGGATGGATGATCTGCAAATGGTGAGGCTTTGGCTTCACTATTTGAGCTTGACTTATCATTGATCACATGCATGTTGTCAAGTGCATTGGAATTGGGGTGGTACTTGGATAGTGGTGCTTCCTTTCACTTGACGGGAGACAAGGTACTTTTCAATAACTTGGAGGATAAAGATATCCAGATTCATATTGAAATGGGTGATGTCGGGTGGTACAATGCTACTGGGATTGGTACCATTACCTTCGAGACACAGTTAGGTAAACTCTTTTAATTAAAAAATGTAATGCATCTACCAAGTTTGAAGAAAAATTTAGTCTTAGTTGCAATGGTAGAGGATAGAGGCTATGATGTTGTTTTCAGTGAAGGTAAAGTTTTATTGTGACACAAAGAAACAGGAAATGCTAAGAATATTGGGATTCTAGTTAAGAATCTCTATATAATTGATGTATATATGACTTCTAGAGAGCTTTGAACCATTTGGAAGGATGAGAAAGCCTTGAAATTGACCCTTGAGAGGCAGTTGGATTTGCATGAAGGTGAGAATGAACCTCAATATGTGGAGCAACCACATGCGGAGGATCATTGAGTGGGATTAACCACTCATACAGATAAATTTTTAGCCAGATGGGCAAACAAAGTGCACACAACTATACCTCTAGGTGTGAGGTGGGGCGACATGCATTATTACTCCCAAGTAGAAATTTGGGCAGGATCCTAGAGATGGTGGGTCTCGTGGATCGAACCCAGCTATGAGGAGCCCATAGAGAAGCAGTATCAGGATCATTTATATTGATGCACTCAGATGTCAGGAGGACATGAAATCAAAGTGAGAGTGTCAGATACTGGAGTGAAGATGAATGTTGGAAGCAAGTGCAGAGTGAATGGATGTAGATGTCAATTGTTATCACTATAAATGTTTTTCCAAACTTGGACAGTTTTCTTTGTTCCTAGTCATGGTTTTTAGATAGGTGTTAAGTCATTTTAAGTTTTTAGGGGTTAAGTGATAGGGTTAGAGTCTCATTTTCATTGACATAATAAAGTCCAACAACTTTATTTCATACCTTGAGATCTCATACCGTGTTTAGAGATTCAAGTTTTTAACCATTTTTTTTTTTATTAAGCCACAAAACCACATTTTCGTAGTGCAGACAGTGTTAAAAACTGCTTTTGCGCTACGAAAACGCTACTCTTTTCATAGCACAAAACCCTGAAATTACATTAGGCACACTACGAAATCAGGGATTTGTAGCAAGTCTTGTCAAAGTATCAAATCCATCAAATTCTGTTAATCCTTCATGATTAGGTATTAGCCATGAGTCTTTTCTCACACATGCAACCATTCATAGCCATCATGACATTCGTTAGAGGTTATTTAACTTAGTCATTTTCAAATTTGAAAAGGGCTGGTTTTTGGTTTTATTGTATCATGCAAGAAACACATGATGCATACCCTTTTCCAAATGGTAAGCTCATGGTAAGTAGAAACCAAAGCTTCTCTCATTCATCAAGCGAGGCTGATTATTATTTTCAAGTGAGGCAGTGTCCCTAATCAAGCGAGGTAGTTTACTTTGAAATCAAGCAAGGCTGTTGGTTACAGGTTTTCAAGAAGCACACAAGAATTTCAAGGAAAGGATGACAGAGGAAAGAAAGAACCACAGTTCAGGCCACTGTTTAATGACGGAGCCTGAAAGTATAGAGGCTCTCACCAAGGACAAATCAGTTGAGGAGGCCTTCAAGAAGACATGATGTTGGAAATTTGGTGAAAAATTGCAGGGAGGTCATAATCATGTGACAAAAGAGTTTGCTCTTCATTTCATAGGTTCAAATACAAAAGTTGGAATCTTAAACTTGTCAATTTCCCCTGAGATCATATCATTAGTGATAGAGATTCCAAGGGGAGAAGAAAGATGGTTCAAAAATTTCAGGTTTGAGATGGAACCTTGTTAAATATTTATGAAGCCAGGGTTTGTAGAGACAAACTTAACTAAAGCAGTGCCAAGAAGTTACATCAAGAACACCTATGCCAACCTGCTCTACAACACTAAAAGGTATTTCACCTATGAGGGAAGATAGCATAAGGTGTATTATTATCATTTCAAACTCTTGTTGCATTTTAATGGAATGATTTCTTTGGAATTACCTTTCTTCTTGTTTCAAAGTTTAGCTAAGATGGCAGATAAAGTGAAAATGAAAACTCAATATTGTGAAACTTCACTTTTCCATCATGGTCTAGTCAAATTGATAGTTTTACATGAACTTCAGAGGATAAACAGAGAATGGTCTACAATTTTGTTTTTGTGTGGATTTGAGGTGGAAACACAAGAAACATGTGTTAGCCCTAAGACTAAAGAAAAATCACCATCAGAAACCAGTGACCCTGTAGAGACAAGATAAAAAAGATTTGTCAAGTTGAAGCCCATAAAGCAAGTGAAAGAGACAGAGATTAAAACATTAGTGATTATTCAAGAGACCCCTCAACCTGCACAAAACAGGACAACTAAAGTTAAGGAAACCGTACAGGAATAGTCAACTAGCAAATCAGCCCAGAAAAGATTGACTAGAAGTCAAATAGCAAAGGAAAGGGGAAAAACAGTGGTTTCATAAGAAATTCCAGGTTTAAAGAGTAATTTGAATGATATTTTACAGGCTATTGATATTGAAGAATCTCCTTTAGTTCAGGCAGAATTTATAAAAGTGGATCAAGGAAAATCTAAGAAGATGAAATCTTCCAAAAAGATGGATTTTGATGATGAAATTTCAGAGTTTGTTTTCAAGCCTAGAATGCCTTTAACTAGGCAATCAAAATATTTGCAAGAGCTGGATATGGAGTTAGATAAAGCAGGAGAAGCTTCCAATGTTTATGAAGAGCGCATAGACCTATCATCACCAATGCCTGAAGGTGAAAAAAATGGAGTTTTCAACACTCAAAGAAAAAAGAGAAGTTATGAAGAAATTAAAGAAAAGTTGAGACTAGCTAATCTTGAAATTGCTAAGCTTAAGAATAAAGGAAGAAGACATGATGTTGAGAAGACAAAATTCAACAGAATAAGGGCTCTGTGGGAGGTTGAAAGAGTTTCAAAACTTGAAACAGTCCGCAGTGAAGCTCAATACTTTACCTGGACTATCCCTGCAATCAAAGAGGCAAGATTTATGAGAACGATAAATGTTAAATTGAGGGCTACTAACATGAGACTGAAGAGGCAGATTGAAGATCTTGAAATTCAATTGACAAAGTTTGAAGGTCAGCTACAATAGAGATAGAACAAGAGTAGTAAGTCACAAATCCTTAATACAGTCTTGTTTTTGGGAAGGACATCACTTTTTAAGGACATTTCAAAGTTGAATTATTTTAATTGTTAAGGTCTATAGACATCATGGAAATCATTAAAAGGTGCAAATATTCTTAAAGTTTGAGAATTGTGAAAAAACTGTGTAAAAAAGACATACACAGAAATTTTGTAGCGCGCTACAAAACTGTTGTAGGTGCATTTTGAATATTTTTATAAGGGTTTTGAGAGGTAAAAACAATTGGTTTCTGAATTTTGTTGCTATTGGTGGATGGAAAGGGCTCATAGATGAAATTTCAGGTGTCAAAGAATAAGTAAGTGGATGGTTAAGAGATGTTTACAAAGATATAGATTCCGCGCTACGAAAACAGCTGCTATTTTCGTAGTGCAACCATATCATCTCTCTTTATACTTTTTCAAAGGCTTAACTTTTGTACAAGTGGAAAGGCATGGTTCCATGGAAATTATAACACATGTCACTTATCTCAAAAATTCAATATTGCCAACAAAAGGGTTCGAAGATCATCAATGAAGGTAAAAGCTAAATTACAGGAAACATGTTCCTTGTTTTGTAGGGCAGATAAGACATGAATCAACATGATTGCATAACAAGATTAGAGGCATCATCAAGGTCGAAGATATGAAGAAAAAACTGTCAGAGATATTATTTAAGTCTTAGATAAGGTTGTTTTAGACATAATAAGGAGTTTCTCCTATTTGTATTAGGACTTCTAGAAGAGACAATTAACTGTCAGATGTAATTAAGAGTCTGTTTTAGGAGTAGATAGATGTCAAACTTAGAAATTTGAATTCTCTTCCAGATGGATAAGGGAATACAATATTGTAATGATGACTCTATAAGAGACATGAAGTCGAATTGCTAAAGGTTGGAAATTTTTCATTAACAAGCAAACTATGTTATTATAGCAAACTGTGTGTTTTCATCTTAATAAAGATATTGGCTTTACTACTCAAGATTCATAAAGATTTTTTGGTTTTTGATCTTCCTATGGCTTTTATAATCTACTTATTTGCAGTGGTATGAACATGTGTTACTTAGAATTCATTGGAAAATGCTCTAAATTCCTTCATATGTTTGTAAACTATGTTTTATTCATTGTGTTACTATTTTTCTGATACATATAAAACTCTGAAATGCCCTGACTTCCATGTTAAGCTAATTTTGATGTTTTGTTGAAACATACCTTGACTCCATAGCCCAATAGATGTTTTTTGATCAGTAATTCAACTAGTTATACACCTTTATCCAATTTATTCCTAGAGTTAGCCATCTAATTCTTAATTCAAAATATTAAACCTATTGAGAGAGCCCTCTTAGGTTGAGGAGGCTAAGCCTTAACTAAAAGTATGGTTTGAAATAGTTACTCAGAGTATACCTTGATCAACAGCCTATCAGGGTCAGATTTTGTGATAACATTGGCAACGCAAAGAACCCAGTAGACATGTGTTGTGGCTAGCAGCAGTCAGAAGACGCTGATGACAGATGTATTTTTTTATTAAGTTGTTTGAAGGCTATTTAGTTTTGGAATTGTTGCATGCAAAGGTTTCATGTGAGAAAAACACTAGATAAGTGTTGCATGCAAAGGTTGCATGTGCGAGAAACACTAGAGAAGCGTTGCATGCAAGGTTTGCATGTCGTATGCATGAAGTTGCATGTCGCATGCATGAGTTTCATGTCGCATGCAAGGACATTCCTTTCTTGTTGAGAGGGAGTGTTCAAGTTGGCAACAAGAAACAGTTAAATTGGCATCTAGAAACAACATTCAGCACCCATGCCTAGTGCATTAAGCACCTACACTAGGGTGGGGCCCACAGGGTTATTTTGGTGCATGTCTATTTTGGTTATCCCTTAATTAATATGGAGATTTAACTGTAATATATTCTCAATTTTGACTTTAATCAGTTAATTGAAAGTAATAAATTCAGTTAGCTCATGAATTTTGAGTTAAGGGTAATTGGTGACACATGCAGAGTAATTCTAGTTGTAAAAGAGTTCGAAGTTCAGTGGTGAATTAGTTAATGCAGGTTGTAATCAGTAGGTCACCAACCACAAATGTGACAGGACAAAACCAATATCTGTCAAGTTATCTTAGCTAGTAAAATATCACGAGAGTGGGACATGTCTGCCTTGTAGAAATATTTCTTATTTTATCTCTTGTAGGTTTCCTACAAAGCACGGTGTCTTTATTACTTAAGACAAGGGATCTCTCAACTCAGTTCCAAAATAAGTTACTCTCTCTCTCTCTCTCTATCAAAAATATCACACAGAAAAGAGAACATAATCTATTTAAGATATACAGTGCTTCCTAGACCTCATACATTAGGGGGAAATTGTTAACACTATAAAATCATACATGCAAAAGACATTGAAAATGCCAAGAAGAAGTTATAGACAAATGTTTTCATGGAAGGAATACATTAGGAAAGTCCAAAATTTTTATTTTTCCTAAGGTTCAGATGAAAATTAAGGGACAATGCACCAATATCAAAGGAATTGTGTGCACAATGTGGCTATTCCTTCGATATCCACTCGGTCCTGAAGATGGAAAAATTTCACCATCTAGGACCACTTGGCACACTTGGTTAGGATGATTCTGCACCTAGTACTGTCAAGGACAACCATATTTGAGCCACCTTGAGGATTAAGTGCGACCCACAAAGGAATCTCTCCTCCACTCTTGAGTCAATATCAATCTTAGGCCAAGAGAATGAGGAGAAATTCAAAAAATGTCTATATAAACTACCATTTGGAAGAAGAAATGGTGACACGTCGTTATACTAGCCAAATTACTTCATACCAAGCCAACTTTCATAGTCCAACAACAATGGGATTGGAAGGACTCATATGTTATCCAACCAACATATTAGTCTAAGAGAGAGAGGTCCACCATTTTATCTTGATCTACCATCCTTTGAGAGAGGGAAGAGATGCTAGCAAGAACTCAAGGGAAGGAGACCTCCTTGTTTTGGGTATATGAGCTCCATAGCTTAAAGAACCCTCTTCAAGTGCTTAGCATTGTATCTTTTTCACCACCAACACCTAATAAAGGGATAATTCTCCACTTTTGTTATTATTCTGTTTTCTCCATCGATATTTTGTATTTTTCACCTTGTTTTTTGTTTTTGTCTTAGTGTTGTATGCTTAGTTTTCCCTCAAACTTAATTTACATTGTGTTGAATTTGTTCCACTAACAGTAGAGAATCATTTTTTATTTTTATTTTTATTTTTATTTATTTTTTATTTATTTATTTATTTATTTTTATTTTTGTGACCTTTTCTAGGTAGAATACAACTTTCTAAAGAACTATATTTGGTACACCCTTGCACAAAATACACTAGCACATGGGGTTTTATAATGAATTTATCAAGAAATCCTTACAACATGTAAGCTTTAAGAGGGGCCCAAAATTTCCTTCTAAAATCAAAATTTTTTATCCAACTAAATGACTTTAAAAGAATAATATTTGGATTCTTCCAGGCTAATTTCCAATCTTCTTTAATTCAACAACTTGGAATTTTGGGCTCATTAATATTATGATAACTTATCCCTCTATTTCCAAATATATCATCATGATTCTGAAAGGAAAATTCAACATATTTTTCATTGTAAGAAGGCTTTGTTCAAAGGTATACTTCAAATATACTTTCAACAATCATTTGAAATGTAGGGTTCATGAAATAGCAACATTTTTCAAAGAAAGAATATGTTCAATAATTCATTCCAAGAAAATTTCATACACTTTCCTTATATGGTTGTGATATGATCCATAGCTTGCATAATAGAAGTGTCATTAATAAAAAACATTAGCTTTAAACTATTCTTCTTGTAGGTATAAATTCACATGTCTAATTCAACAATGTGTAGCATTATTTCTTCCTTTACTCATGTACGAGTGATGGGGTTCATAAAGATACTCGAGGATGATATATCATTCCAAGCTAAGACATTTTGTTAATTCCTTCTAAAATTTTCACAAAGGATGATTGTTCTATCATTTTCAAAATGACATCATTCCATATCCTTATGATATTAATCAATTCAAGGCTTTCAATTATCTTTGTTGTAAATGAAGTTTTACAGTGCAATGATAGAAGTATGATCACACGATTGTGCTATAGCCATTTCTTGTAGACAAGTTATGATATGAATGTAAACCTTTATAAAGCTTGATTTCATTACAAATATATTTAGGATTTTTATTACAAGAAAGCATCTTGGAATATCTAAGGCCTTTATAGACAACTTACTGATGTTCAATATTCTTCCATGTCAATATCTCCACATGGTAACTTTATAGTCAAGAGCCACAAACTTGGAAAGAGAATTCATTATGCTCAGGACCAAGAATTTTTAGTTTGTGTATCATGAATGGTGTTATAGTCTGAACAGTTTTTAAAGAGGCTAAGAAGCAATGGGACTCCATAACCTAGAAAAGGTTTTGTTGAAGTTTGCAACAAGAAACAATGAAATTAGCATCCGGAAACAACATTCAACACCCACGCTTAGTGAATTAAGCACCTACACTAGGGTGGGGCCCACAGGGTTATTCTAGTGCATGTCTATTTTGGTTATCCCTTAAGTAAGATGGACATTAAACTATAATATATTCTCAATGTTGAATTGAATCAGTTAATTGAAAGTGATAAATTTAGTTAGCTCATGAATTTCGAGTTGAGGGTATTTGGTGAGGCATGCAGAGTAATTCTAGTTGTAACAGAGTTCGAAGTGTAGTGCTGCATTAGTTAATGCAGGTTGTAATCAGTTTAACTCAGTAACATGAGTTAAACTCAGCTGTGCTAGTTGTAACTCTTTGATACACTAGTGAGAGATCAAGTGAATTAAAAATTATTTAATTCACAAGCAGTGATCTCACATGAAACTGAGGATTTACTATTATTAGCTGCATGCATGTCAATTCCATTGGAGACCCAGTTGATATCTAGGTGAAAGGGAAGTGTGATTATCAGTTGTGATATTAGCAGACTACCCAGGTTTTGTTAAAACACTAGGGGATGCCCATGATACTCAGTGCAGTGTAGGAAGGCTGTAATTCCTTGTGAATAAGGATTGCATTCCTCATGAATTGTGGGAGCAAGGTAGATTGAAGACAGACTGATAATTGGTTGAGTATTAGCTCGATTTTGTCTCAATCAGTGTGAGAAATTTAGCTGAATACAGGAGGGATCTTGTGAGAAGAGTTGTATGTAATTGTTTCATGATTCCTTGTGGAATATATAATATAATAGTGGTGTTTTGAGTAGAAATATTTTCTTGGGAAATTATCTATGTTGTGTGTGATTGATATTTCTTCATGTTCATGTGATTAGCGATTGTGTTTTTAATTCTGAAAAATATATATAGAAGTGATTCAGTATTTAAATTTAGTACATTGTTAGATTTATTGAATCCAATATATTCGTGCATGTTGTATAACTTTATACATGGTATCAGAGCACAGGAAATTGCAGAAGTGAAGTAGGAATTGATTTTGTGACTCAATAGAATTCGAATTTGCAGAAAGACTTTCTTGGTGCTACAACTGATTCAAGATCAAAATGGCTTTCAATGGCTTGAGGTTAGAGTATGAACTCGAGGGAAACTTGAACTATATTGCTTGGAGGGACAGGATGGAGGTAGTACTTGAAGACAATGGATTGAATGAATTCATTAACAAAGATTTTCCTAAAGCTGATGCTGTAGATGTTGCAAAACTTTATGCATGGAAAAAGAAAGTGGAAAACGCGAGGAGGATCTCGTTGGAGGGAGTATGAGACCACATTTTCTCAGGCCTCCATGTGAAAGAAAAACCATATGCAATGTGGAAGGGTTTGAAAGATATATTCCAAATAAAAATCGATCATAGGAAATTGGCACTCAAAGATAAACTCATGAAGATCAATATGGAAAAGAATGATTGGTATACTTAAAAAAGTTTGTCCAATGTCGGGATGAGCTTGGGAGTGTAGGAATAATTGTTGCTGATGATTATTTGGTAAGCCCATCTCTCCTAAGAGTTGGCATAGTTATCAAGACTCTATTAATGGAAGGGAAAATTTTCAGATTGGGAACGACTGTGGTCGGCTTTGGTGCAGAAGGAGTTTAGATGGAATACTAGAGATGTATCTTCATCTAAGAAAGAAGATGAAGAATATTATGCTTTGGTTTCCAAGGTGAATAAGGGGAACGGGAAGTAATTCAATTCCAAATCTGAGGTCGATGAATATGGAAAGGAGCGCGACATGTCCAGGGTGAAGTGTTTTCACTGTCACGAGGATGGAAATTTTCCCACAAAATTTCCGTAAAGGAAGAATAACAAGAGGGCTGGAGGATCTGCAGATGGCGAGGCTTTGGATTCACAATTTTAGCTTGACTTATCATTGATCGCATGCATGGTTTCAAGTGCATTGGGATCGAGGTTGTACTTGGATAGTGGTTATTTCTTTCACATGACGGGAGACAAGGAACTTTTCAGTAACTTGGAGGAGAAATATCTCCAGATGAATATTGAAATGGGCGATGACGGGAGGTACAGTGCTATCGAGATTGGTACCATTACCTTCAAGACGTAGTTAGGTAAACTATTTCAATTAAAAAATGTAATGCATGTACCGTGTTTGAAGAAAAAAATAGTCTTCGTTGCAATGTTAGAGGATAGAGGCTATGATGTTGTTTTCAGTGAAGGTAAATTTTTCCTGTGACACAAAGCAATAGGAAAAACCAAGAATATTGGGATTGTACTTAAGAATCTATATAGAGTTGATGTATATGCAATTTCTACAGAGCTTCGAACCATTGGGAAGTGTGAGAAAGCCTTGAAATTGACCCTTGAGACAAAGCTATATTTTCATTCTGGTGAGAATGAACCTCAAGATGTCGAGTAGCCACATGTGGAAGATCATGGAGTCATATTAACCACTCATGCAGATAAATTTTGTGTCAAATGGGCAGAGGGAGTGCATGCAACTATACCTTGAGGTGTGAGGTGGGGTGACATGCATTATTACTCCTAAGAAGAAATTTGGGCAGGATCCTAGAAATGGTGGGTCTCATGGATCGAACCCGACTACGAGGAATCCATAGAGAAACAGTAGCAAGATCAGTTAGATTGATTCAGTTAGATGTCAGGAGGACATGAAATCAAAGTCAGAGTGTTGGATACTGGAGTGAAGATGGAAGTTGGCAGTAAGTGTAGAGTGCATGGATGTAGATGTCAGTAGCGCAAAGAATCTAGTAGACATGTGCTGTAGTTGGCACCAGTCTGAAGACTCTGATGACAGATGCATTATTCTGATTCAGTTGTTTGGAGGCTATTCAACTTTGGAAGTGTTGCATGAAAATGTTGCATGTGAGAGAAACCCTAGAGAAGTGTTGCATGCAAAGGTTGCATGTGCGAGAAACACTAGAGAAGTGTTGCATGCAAGGATTGCATGTCGCATGCATGACGTTGCATGTCACATGTATGAGTTGCATGTCGCATGCAATGACATTACTTTCTTGTTGAGAGGGAGTGTTCAAGTTCGCCACAAGAAACAGTGAAATTGGCATCCAGAAACAAAATTCAGCACCCACACCTAGTGCATTAAGCACCTACACTAGGGTGGTGCATGTTTATTTTGGTTATCCCTTAATTAAGATGGACATTGAACTGTAATATATTCTCAATTTTGACTTTATTCAGCTAATTGAAAGTGGTAAATTCAGTTAGCTCATGAGTTTCAAGTTGAGGGTAGTTGGTGAGACATGCAAAGTAATTCTAGTTGTAATAGAGTTCGAAGTGCAGTGGTGCATTAGTTAATGAAAGTTGTAATCAGTAGGTCAGAAACTGCAAATGTGACATGACAAAACCAATATCTTTCAAATTAGATCAGCTAGTAAAATATCACAAGCATGGGACATGCCTGCCTTGTAGAAATATTTCTTATTTTATCTCTTGTAGGTTTCCTACAGAGCATGGTGCCTTTATTACTTAAGACAAGGGGTCTCCCAATTTAGTTCCAAAACAAGTTACTCTCTCTCTCTCTCTCTCAAAAATATCACACAGAAAAGAGAACATAATGTATTTCAGATATACAATGCTTCCTATACCTCATACATTAGGGGGAAATTGTTAACACTAGAAAATCGTACATGCAAAAGACATTAAAAATGTCAAGCAGAAGTTATAGATAAAATTTTTCATGAAAGGAATACATTAGGAAAGTCCAAAATTTTAATTTTTCCTAAGGTTCAGATGAAAATTAAGGGACAACGCACCAACATCAAAGGAATTGTGTGCACAATGCAACTATTCCTTTGATATCCACGTAGTCCTGAAGATGGAAACATTTCACCATCTGGAACCACTTGGCACACTTGGTTAGGATGATTCTGCACCTAGTACTATCAAGGACAACCAGATTTGAGCCACCTTAAGAATTAATTGCAACCCACAAAAGAATCTCTCCTCCACTCTTGAGTCACTATCAATCTTGGGTCAAGAGAAGGAGGAGAAATTCAAAAAATATCCATATAAACTAGCATTTGGAAGAAGAAATGGTGACACATTGTTATACTGGCCAAATTTCTTCATACCAAACCAACTTTCATAGTCCAGCAACAGAGGGATTGGAAGGACTCATATGTCATCCAACCAACATATTCGTCTAAGAGAGAGAGGTCCACCATTTGATCTTGATCTACCATCCTTTGAGAGAGGGAAGAGATGCTAGCAAGAACTCAAGGGAAGGAGACCTCCTTGTTTTGGTTATATGAGCTCCATAGATCAAAGGGCCCTCTTGTTACACTGAAATTTGTCACCATGACATTTTAGTATCTATATGGGTTCATCATTACTCATATATTACTCCCTTAGAAGTCTACAACATCAAAGTTCCTAAAATCAAGCCTTGAAATTGAGAGAAAAGCTCATAAAAGTCTTAAAAACACTTGTACTGCACTTTCTCTTAACATTGTCTGCGGTGCCGCACCTATTTGTTCTAAATCATGCGGAGATAAACACACTTTTTATTCATTAAAGGTGCAGACCCCTGTAAAAGGTAAAATAAAGGCAAGAAGTAATATTTAGAAGCCCAACAGTCAAATATGGAAGCTTTTGGAAGCAATTATCTGGTTAAAGGTTCGCTCCTATCATGTACATTCATTCCTCCATTATGGGAGCCCGCCCCTTGGTTTATGGAGCTCAATCCCTTCAAAAGAGGATTCTATCCCCTCTTATGTGGAGCTGCAATCTCTTCTATTTTCCTATAAGTTGAAGCCATAGTGCAGCCTCAAAAGGGGGGAGATTTTGAGAATTTTTGAGGAGAAATGGTGTAGAAACTGAGACTCTCTTAACTGATTATTATGCTGGAATGATTACACACCCATGTGAATTTTAGCTGAGAGAGTGCAAAGCTTGTCAGAGTAGAGGAAACGCCTGTTCCGGACCCCAGAAAGACCTGTACGACATCAAAGCGGACACAGTTGTAAGGCTCTTTCTTCAACAAAGGTAATACAAATGGGTCTTGTTTTCTCAATGAGTTCTTTAGTTAAGTAGCTTGTTTATCATGTTTTATCAATGAGTTATTTAATTAATTAGCTTGTTTCTTGAATTCCTTGATCATCTTGATAGATATATGATTTGTGAATTAGTTTATACTATGCAAGTGATATTTATTTTTTCCATGTTTGTGATTGCAGATCTTTGAAGACGACTCTTTCAAGCAACTGGAAAGAAGATCATTACGGACAACACTGGACTACAGGTAGGTCTTCAAAACCCCTGTTGTAGCTAATTCTAAATTGAATATTATCTAGAGAAAATAGTTTTTGTTTGTCTGTTTGTTGCTAGCTATCCGTAGGACACTTGGGAGGCCTGTCTTGTCAGCAAGAACGACTTATCCATCCAACACCTCTTCAAGTGTTTAGCATTGTATCTTTTTCACCACCAGCACCTAATAAAGGGATAATTCTCCACTTTTGTTATTAGGCTGTTTTCTCCATCGAGCTTTTGTATTTTTCACCTTGTGTTTTTTTTTTTGTCTTATTGTTGTATGCTTATTTTTCCCTCAAACTTAATTTACATTGTGTTGAATTTGTTCCACTAATAGTAGAGAATCATTTTTTTTTTTTTTAATTTTTTAATTTTTTTTAATTTTTAATTTTTTAATTTTAATTTTTTTTTATTTATATTTATATTTATATTTATATTTATTTTTTTTATTTATTTTTCTGTGACCTTTTCCAGGTAGAATACAACTTTATAAAGAACTGTATTTGGTACACCCTTGCACAAAATACACTCGCACATGGGTTTTTCTAATGAATTTACCGAGAAAGCCTTACAACATGTAAACTTTAAGAGGGGCCCAAAATTTCCTTCTAAAATATTTTTTATTTATCCAACTAAGTGACTTTAAAAGAATAATATTTAGATTCTTCTAGGCTAATTTCCAAGCTTCTTTAATTCAACTGCATGCATGTCAATTCCAATGGAGACCCAATTGATATCTAGGTGAAAGGGAAGTGTGACTATCAATTGTGATATTAGCAGGCTACCCAGGTTTAGTTAAAACACCAGGGGATGCCCATGGTACTCAGTGCATTGTAGGAAGGCTAGAATTCCTTGTGAATAAGGATTGCATTCCTCACGAATTGTGTGAGAAAGGAAAGATGAAGACAGGCTAATAATTGGTTGAGTATTATCCTGATTCTGTCTTGATCAGTGTGAGACAATTAGCTGAATATAGGAGGGATCTTGTGAGAAGAATCGTATGTAATTGTTTCATGATTCCTTGTGGAATATAAAATATAATAGTGTTGTTTTGAGCAGCAAGATTTCCCTAGGAAATTATCTGTGTTGTGTGTGATTGATCTTTCTTCGTGTTAATGTGATTAGCGATTATGTTTTAAATTCTGCAAAATATATGCAAAAGCGATTCAGTATTTAAATTTAGTACCTTTTTAGATCGAGTGAATCCAATATATACATGCATGTTGTATAAATTTCTACTTGGTATCAGAGCACAGGAAATTGCAGAAGTGAAGCAGGAATTGAGTTTATGACTGGATAGAATTTGAATTTGTAGAAAGACTTTCTTGGTTCTACAACTAATTCAAGACCGAAATGTCTTTCAATGGCTTGAGGTTAGAGTATGCACTCGAGGGAAAATCAAACTAAATTTCTTGGAAGGATAGGATGGAGGCAATACTCTAAGACAATGGGTTGAAGGAATTCATTGAAAAATATGTTCCTAAACCTAATGCTGTAGATGCTGCAAATCTTGTTGCATGGAAAAAGAAACTGGCAAAGGTGAGGAGGATTCTGTTGGAGGGAGTACGAGACCACATTGTATCAAGCCTCCATGTGAAAGCCACACCATATGCAACGTGGAAGGCTTTGACATATATATATTCCAAAGAAAAATTGACCATAGGAAATTAGCACTCAAAGATAAACTCAGGAAGATCAAGTTGGAAAAGAACAACCGATATACTTCAAAACGTTTGTCCAATGTCAGGATGAGCTTGGGAGTGTAGGAATAATTGTTGCTGATGATGATTTGGTAAGCCTAGCTCTACAAGGACTTCCCAAGGGTTGGCATAGTTATCAAGACTCTGTCAATGGAAGGGAAAAATTACCAGATTGGGAACGAATGTGGTCGGATTTGGTGTAGGAGTTTAGATGGAATACTAGAGATGTATCTTCATCTAAGAATGAAGATAAGAATATTATGCTTTGGCTGCTAAGGTGAATAAGGGGAAGGGGAAGAAATTCAATTCCAAATCTGAGGTCGATGAAGATGGCAAGGAGTGCGACATGTCCAGGGTGAAGTGTTTTCACTGTCATGAGCATGGACCTTTTTCCACAAAATGTTCACAAAAGAAGAATAACAAGAGGGCTGGAGGATCTGCAGATGGTGAGGCTTTAGCTTCGAAATTTGAGCTTGAGTTCTCATTGATCGCATGCATGCTGTCAAGTGCATTAGGATCAGGATGGTACTTGGATACTGGTGCTTCCTTTCACATGACGGGACAGAAGGAAATTTTCAGTAACTTGGAGGAGAAATATATCCATATTCATATTGAAATGGGTGATTACGGGTGGTACAGTGCTACCAAGATTGGTACCATTCCCTTCGAGATGCATATAGGTAAACTCTTTCAATTAAAAAATGTAATCCATGTACCAAGTTTGAAGAAAAATTTAGTCTTAGTTGCAATGTTAGAGGACATAGGTTATGATGTTGTTTTCAGTGAAGGTGAATTTTTCCTGTGACACAAAGCAACAGGAAAAGCTAAGAAGATTGGGATTCTAGTTAAGAATCTCTATAGAATTTATGTATATGCGATTTCTACAGAGCTTTAAACCATTGGGAAGTGTGAGAAAGCCTTGAAATTGACCCTTGAGAGGGAGACGGATTTTCATGCAGGTGAGAATGAACCTCAAGATGCGGAGCAACCACATGTGGAGGATCATGGAGTGTGATAAACCACTCATGCAGATAAATTTTGAGCTAGATGGGAAGAGGGAGTGCATGCAACTGTACCTCCAGGTTTGAGGTGGGGCGACATGCATGATTAATCCCAAGAATAAATTTTGGTAGGATCCTAGAGATGGTGGGTCTCATGGATTGAACTATGAGGAGCCCATAGAGAAGCTGTAGCAAGATTAGTTAGATTGATGTAGTTAGATGTCAAGAGGACATGAAATCAAAGTGACTGTGTCGGATACTGGAGTGAAGATGGAATTTGGCAGCAATTGCAGAGTGCATGGATGTAGATGGAAGCAACGCAAAGGATCCTATAGAGATGTGCTATAGCTAGCAGCAGTCAAAAGACTCTATTGACATATGCATTATTATGATTCAGTTGTTTGGAGGCTATTCAGTTTTAGAAGTGTTGTGTGCAAAGGTTGCATGTGAGAGAAACACTAGAGAAGTGTTGCATGCAAAGGTTTCATGTGCGAGAAACACTAGGGAAGTGTTGCATGCTGTGTGCATGAGGTTGCATGCCGCATGCATGATTTGCATGTCACATGCAAGGACATTTCTTTCTTGTTGAGAGGGAGTGTTCAAGTTTGCAACAAGAAATAGTGAAATTGGCATTTGGAAACAACATTCAACACCCATGCCTAGTGCATTAAGCACCTACACTAGGGTGGGGCCCATAGGGTTATTTTAGTGCATGCCTATTTTGGTTATCCCTTAATTAATATGGACATTAAACTGTAATATATTCTCAATTTTGACTTTAATCAGTTAATTGAAAGTGATAAACCTAGTTAGCTCATGAATTTAGAGTTGAGGGTAGTTGGTGAGGCATGCATAGTAATTCTAGTTGTAACAGAGTTCAAAGTGCAGTGGTGCATTAGTTAATGCAAGTTGTAATCAGTAGTTCACCAACCACAAATGTGACATGAAAAAAACAATAACTGTCAAATTATCTTAGCTAGTAAAATATCACAGGCGTGGGACATGCCTACCTCGTAGAAATAACTCTAATTTTATCTCTTGTAGGTTTCCTACAGAGCATGGTGTCTTTATTACTTAAGACAAGGGGTCTCCCAACTCAGTTCCAAAACAAGTTACTCTCTCTCTCTCTCTCTCTTTCTCTCTCTCAAAAATATCACACAGAAAAAAGAACATAATGTATTTCGGATATGCATTGCTTCCTAGACCTCATACATTAGGGGGAAATTGTTAACACTAGAAAATCGTATGGGAAAAAGACATTAAAAATGTCAAGTAGAAGTTATAGACAAATGTTTTCACGGAAGGAATACATTAGGAAAGTCCGATTTTTTTTTTTCCTAATGTTTAGATGAAAATTAAGGGACAATGCACCAACATCAAAGGAATTGTGTGGATAATGCGACTATTCCTTTGATATCCACATGGTCCTGAAGATGGAAAAATTTCACCATATGGGACCACTTGGCACACTTGGTTAGGATGATTCTGCACCTAGTACTGTAAAGGACAACCATATTTGAGCCACCTTGAGGATTAAGTGCAACCCACAAAGGAATCACTCCTCCGCTCTTGAGTCACTATCAATCTTGGGCCAAGAGAAGGAGGAGAAATTCAAAATATGTCTATATAAACTAGCATTTGGAAGAAGAAATGGTGACACATTGTAATATTGGAAAAATTGCTTCATACCAAACCAACTTTCATAGTCCAGCAATAGAGGGATTGGAAGGACTCATATGTTATCCAACCAACATATTAGTCTAAGAGAGGGAGGTCCACCATTTGATCTTGATCTACCATCTTTTGAGAGAGGGAAGAGACGCTTTAAAGAACTCAAGGGAAGGAGACCTCCTTGTTTTGGGTATATGAGCTCCATAGCTCAAAGGACCCTCTTCAAGTGTTTAGCATTGTATCATTTTAACCACTAGCACCTAATAAAGGGATAATTCTCCACTTTAGTTATCAAGCTGTTTGTTCCATCGAGCTTTTGTATTTTGCACCTTGTGTTTTGTTTTTGTCTTAGTGTTGTATGCTTAGTTTTCCCTCAAACTTAATTTAGATTGTGTTGAATATGTTCCACTAATATTAGAGAATCATTTTTTTTTCTTGTGACCTTTTGGAGGTAGAATCCAACTTTCTAAAGAACTGTATTTGGTACACCCTTGCACCAAATACACTAGCACGTGGTTTTTTCTAATGAATTTATCAAGAAAGACTTAGAACATATAAGCTTTAAGAGGGGCCCAAAATTTCCTTCTAAAATCAAGAAATTTGATCCAACTAAGTGACTTTAAGAGAATAATATTTAGATTCTTCTAGGCTAATTTCCAAGCTTCTTTAATTCAACAACTTGGATTTTTGGGCTCATTAATCTTATGATAACTTCTCCCTCTATTTCCAAATATATAATCATGATTTTGAAGGGAAAATTCAACATATTTTTCATTGTAACAAGGCTTTGTTCAAAGGTATACTTTAAATACACATTCAACAATAATTTGAAATGTAGGGTTCATGACATAGCAACATTTTTCAAAGAAATAATATGTTCAATAATTCATTCGAAGAAAATTTCATACAATTACCTTATATGGTTGTGATATGATCCATAGCTTGCATAATAGAGATGTCATTAATATAAGACATTAGCTTTACTATTCTTCTTGTAGGTCTAAATTCACATGTCTGATTCAACAATGTGTAGCATCAGTTCTTCCTTTACACATGTATGAGTGATGAGGTTCATAAAGATACTCTAGGATGATATATCATTCCAAACTAAGAAATTTCCTTAATTCCTTCTAAAATGTTCACAAAGGATGAATGTTCTATCATTTTCAAAGTGACATAATTTCATATCCTTATGATATTAATCAATTATAGACTTCCAATTATCTTTGTTGTAAATGAATTTTTATAGTGCAATGATAGAAATATGATCACACAATTGTGATAGAACCATTTCTTGTAGAAAAGTTATGATATGAATGTAAACCTTTATAAAGCTTTATTTCATTACAAATGCATCTAGGATTTTTATTACAAGAAAGTATCTTGGAATCTCTAAGGCCTTTATAGACAACTTTATTGATGTTCAATATTCTTCCATGTCAAGATCTCCTCATGGTAACTTTATATTCAAGAACCTCAACCTTGGAAAGAGAATTAATTATGCTCAGGACCAAGAACAATTATTTTGTGTATCAGGAAATGGTCTTATAGTCTGAATAGTTGTTAAAGAGGCTAAGAAGCAATGGGACTCCATAACCCGGAAAATGTTTTGTTGAAGTTTTCATCAAGAAACAATGAAATTGACACCCAAAAACAACATTAAGCACCCAAAATTAGTGCATTAAGCACCTACACTAGGGTGGGGCCCATAGGGTTATTCTGGTGCATGTATATTTTGGTTATCCGTTAATTAAGATGGAAATTAAACTATAATCTATTCTCAATGTTGACTTGAATAAGTTAACTAAAAGCATGATAAATTTAGTTAGCTCATGAATTTCGAGTTGAGGGTAGTTGGTAAGGCATGCAGAGTAATTATATTTGTAACGGAGTTCGAAGTGTAGTGGTGCATTAGTTAATGCAGGATGTAATCAGTTTAACTCAGTTACGTGAGTTAAAATTAGTTGTGCTAGTTGTAACTCTTTGATACACTAGTGAGAGATGAAGTGAATTAAATATTATTTAATTCACAATTAGTGATCTCACATGCAACTGAGTATTTACTATTATTAACTGCGTGCATGTCAATTCTAGTGGAGACCCAGTTGAGATCTAGGTGAAAGGGAAGAGTGACTATCAGTTGTGATATTAGCAGGCTACCCAGGTTTAGTTAAAACACCACAGGATGCACATGATACTCAGTTCAGTGTAGGAAGATTGTAATTTCTTGTGAATAAGGATTGTGTTCCTCATGAATTTTGTAAGAAAGGTAGGTTGAAGATAGGCTGATAATTGGCTGAGTATTAGCCCGATTCTGTCTTGATCAGTGTGAGACAATTAGTTGAATATAGGAGGGCTCTTGTGAGAAGAGTTGTATGTATTTTCTTCATGATTCCTTGTGGAATATACAATATAATAGTGGTGTTTTGAGCAACAATATTTCCCTGGGAAATTATTTGTGTTGTGTGTGATTGATATTTCTTCATGTTCATGTGATTAGCGATTGTGTTTTAAATTCTGAAAAATATATGTAGAAGTGATTCAGTATTTAAATTTATTACATTGTTATATCGAGTAAATCCAATATATACATGCATGTTGTATAAATTTCTACATGGTATTAGAGCACATGAAATTGTAGAAGTGAAGCAGGAGTTGAGTTTGTGATTGGATAGAATTCAAATTTGCAGAAATACTTTCTTGGTGCTACAGCTAATTCAAGATCAAAATGGCTTTAAATTGAGTGAGGTTAGAGTATGCACTCGAGGAAAACTCGAAATATATTTCTTAGAAGGACATGATGGAGGAATTACTTGAAGAAAATGCATTGAAGGAATTCGTTGACAAAGATGTTCCTAAACCTGATGTTGCAGATGCTGCAAATCTTGTTGCATGGCAAAAGAAAGTGGCAAAGGCGAGGAGGATCCTGTTGGAGGGAGTGTGAGACCACATTGTCTCAAGCCTCCATGTGAAATCCACACCATATGCAATGTGGAAGGCTTTGATAGATCTATTCCAAAGCAAAAATGACCATAGGAAATTGGCGCTCAAAGATAAACTCAGGAAGATCAAGATCGAAAAGAACGTCCAATATACTTAAAAAAGTTTGTCCAATGTCGAGATGAGCTTGAGAGTGTAGGAATAATTTTTGCTGATGATGATTTGGTAAGCCTAGCTCTCCTAAGACTTACCAAGAGTTGGCATAGTTATCAAGACTCTGTCAATGGAAGGGAAAAATTGCCAGATTGGGAATGTCTGTTTTCGGATTTGGTGTAGAAGGAGTTTAGAACGAATACTAGAGATGTATCTTCATATAAGAATGAAGATGAATAATATTATGCTTTGGTTGCTTAGGAGAATAAGGGGAAGGGGAGGAAATTCAATTCCAAATCTGAGGTCAATGAAGATGGCAAGGAGTGTGACATGTCTAGGGTGAAGTGTTTTCGCTGTCATGAGTATGGACATTTTTCCACAAAATGTCCAGAAAAGAAGAATAACAAGAGGGATGGAGGATCTATAGATGGTGAGACTTTGGATTCACAATTTAAGCTTGACTTCTCATTGATGGCATGCATGGTGTCAAGTGCATTGGGATCGGGGTGGTACTTGGATAGTGGTGCTTCCTTTCACATGACAGGAGGCAAGGAACTTTTCAGTAACTTGGAGGAGAAAGATCTCCAGATGCATATTGAAATGGGTGATGACGGGTGGCATAGTGCTACTGGGATTGGTACCATTACCTTCGAGATGCAGTTAGGTAAACTCTTTCAATTAAAAAATGTAATGCATGTACCAGGTTTGAAGAAAAATTTAGTCTTAGTTGGAATGTTAGAGGATAGAGGCTATGATGTTGTTTTCAATGAAGGTAAAGTTTTTCTATGACACAAAGCGATAGGAAAAGCCAAGAAGATTGGGATTATAGTTAAGAATCTCTATATACTTGATGTATATGTGATTTCTATAGAGCTTCGAACCATTGGGAAGTGTGAGAAAGCCTTGAAATTGACCCTTGACAGGGAGATGGATTTTCATGTAGGTGAGACTGAACCTCAAAATGTGGAGCAGCCACATGCAGAGGATCATGGAGTGGGATAAATCAATCATGTAGATAAATTTTGAGCCAGATGGGTAGAGGGAGTGCATGCAACTATACATCTAGGTGTGAGGTGGGGCGACATGCATGATTAATCCTAAGAAGAAATTTGGACAAGATCCTAGAGATGGTGGGTCTCATGGATCGAACCCAGCTATGAGGAGCCCATAGAGAAGCAGTAGCAGGACCAGTTATATTGATGCAGTTAGATGTCAGGAGGACATGAAATCAAAGTGAGATTGTTGGACACTGGAGTGAAGATGGAAGTTGGCAGCAAGTGTAGAGTCCATGGATGTAGATGTTAGCAGTGAAAAGAATCCAGTAGACATATACAATAGCTAGCAGTAGTCAGAAGACTCGGATGCATTATTTAGATTCAGTTGTTTGGAGGCTATTCAGTTTTGGAAGTGTTGCATGTGAGAAAAACACTAGATAAGTGTTGCACACAAAGGTTACATGTACAAGAAACACTAGAGAAGTGTTGCATGTAAGGGTTTCATGTCGCATGCATGAGGTTGCATATCGCATGCATGAGTTGCATGTCGCATGCAAGGACATTCCTTTCTTGTTGAGAGGGAGTGTTCAAGTTTGCAACAAGAAATAGTGAACTTAGCATCCAGAAACAACATTCAGCACCCACTCCTAATTCATTAAGCACCTAGTGCATTAAGCACCTACACTAGGGTGGAGCCCATAGGGTTATTTTGGTCCATGTCTATTTTGGTTATACCTTAATTAAGATGGACATTAAACTGTAATATATTATCAATTTTGACTTTAATTAGTTAATTGAAAGTGATAAATTCAATTAGCTCATGAATTTTGAGTTGAGGGTAGTTGGTGAGGCATGCTGAGTAATTCTAGTTGTAACAGAGTTCGAAGTGTAGTGGTGCATTAGTTAATGCAGGTTGTAATTAGTTTAACTCAGTTGAGTTAACTTATTTGTGCTAGTTGTAACTCTTTGAGACACTAGTGAGAGATTAAGTTAATTAAATATTATTTAATTCACAATGAGTGATCTCACATGAAACTGAGGATTTACTATTATTAGCTGCATACATGCTAGTTCCAGTGGAGACCTAGTTGAGATCTAGGTGAAAGGGAAGTGTGACTATCAGTTGTGATATTAGCAACCTACCCAGGTGTAGTTAAAACACCGAAAGATTCCCATGATACTCAGTGCAGTGTAGGAAGGTTATAATTCCTTGTGAATAAGGATTTCTTTCCTCATGAATTGCGTGAGAAAGGAAGGTTGAAGACAGGTTCAGAATTGGTTAAGTATTGGTCTGATTATATGTCAATGAGTGCGAGACAATTAGCTGAATACAAGAGGGCTCCTATGAGAAGAGTTGTATGTAATTGTTTCATGATTCCTCATGGAATATACAATATAAGATAGTGGAGTTTTGAGTAGCAAGATTTCCCCAGGAAATTATCTATGTTGTTGTGTTTTTAATTTTGCAAAATATTTGTAGAAGTGATTCAGTATTTATCTTTAGTACATTTTTAGATTAGGTGAATGCAAGAGATACATGCATGTTGTATAATTTCTACAGGTTTTAGAAAAATCCACCTAGATATGCCTTAATTAAGTTAATTAATCATTAATTAAATTTCTCCTAAGTCTAACTTAGGGAAAATGATGAATTAACGATAATTAATTGAGGAAACTGATATTTCTATAGAAACTCAAAGAGATCATCTAGGAAATAATATTAGCCATTTATTATGATTTAATCTTGGCCATTAGAGTCCCACAATGAGATTATAAGAAGATGTTGATGGGTGGATGTAGGAACACACTTGAGATCGATTTCCTTTGGCAGTTCGACTTTCTATAGAGCAACAATAGTTTTCAGTAGAGTTTGAGCTAGACAAGGGAAGAAGAGACAGAGAGGGTCAAAGACAGTGAGTCAAGGGAACATCGTCCAGATCCAGAGAGCCAGTAGCAGAAGGGTCGTATTTCCTAGTGAAGCTACGCATAGGTAGCACAAATAGCTTCACAGGGAGAAAATTTTTACTAAAGGGAAGAGAAATTCAGTTATAGTTGGTCTAGAAATTATCCAAGAGTCCAAGCGAATTTCTTCCAGAAGAAGAGTTAGCCAGGACATCATTTTTCCAAGAGTTCTCGGGCTTAGCAAGTTGGGGTATGTGCAAACACTATGCAAAGGCTCATACATAGGTTGTATGTATGGCTAGTTTTTCTAGCTGTCGGAGTAGGATCAGGCATGGTTTTGGGGTATTTTCTTCACAACTATTTTGGCTAGTTTATTTTTCTAATTAGATCACTAGTTGGGCATCCATAGATTGTACTCAGAATTTCTTGGTGCTGCTCAATAATAAAAACCCTTAACTACTACACTGGTTTTCCCAAGATGGTATTTTATAGGTACTTTTGTCCAAAAATAAAGATGTTATAATTTTGTGTGTGTGTGCAAGTATTTTCTCAATTTCCATTTTATCTTGCACATTATTTTTTATTTATGAAGTTTTCATTGTGATAAATTCATTTTTGTCATAGAAATAAATTGCATAATTAATTTTACAGTTACAAGTATTAATTTTCGTTGCTGCAATAGAAAATTCAGTGGTAAAATTTTCACATGGTATAAGAGCTATTTTCATCATAAAGGGAAACTCAAAAGCATAGGAAAAAAAAAATATATGTAGAGGGAGAAGTAGGACAAATTGTTAGGAGCTATGCAGATCCTAAGCCAGAAAGTGTGAATTGTTGGGAAGTTTGATTTTTTTTTCAGTGCTGGTTGGAAGAAAAAATTGGTTTTCTAGTTCAAGTTATTCGAGCAAGCAGAGGGGAAATTGTAGCTCAAAATTTCACTTAGTAGATTCATTTTAGGGTGCAGAAGGTTTTTTTAGCATATTGTAGCATCAAAATCAAATTCGGGTGGAAAAGGAAGTGCACACACAGAGGGAATTTCTCTCATAGAGTTTCTAGCCTAGAAATCCAAATTTCTAGCTGCAGTCAACAATAGTTACAAGCATATTTTCTCACTCCATAATGGAGTGTGAATATAAAATTCAATAGCCAAGTGGACGAAAGAGGGATTTTTCCATTCCACTTTCAGAGATGGCCACAAATGGGCTTATATATTAAGATAGGTTGGAGGGAGCCTCCAACGCTATCATCTGGAAGGCTAGGATGTCCTTCCTCCTAAATTAATTTGGCTAAATACCTATGCAGAGAAAATTGTGGAAATAGAAAATGATATAGATTAGTTGAAGGAATACATGAAATAGATGGATACAGAAAATTGGATTACCAACTTCGATGGAGTTCAGGACCATATTGTTTCACATATATCTGGAAAGAACACTACCAAGGAGGTGTGGGATGCTCTTGATTAGTCATATCAGAATCCTTCTGAGTAGTGGAAGATATTCCTAACGGAAAAGCTGAGAAGATTCAAGATGTATAAGGGTGAAGGAATTGATCCATTTCTCACTAGAATTCAAGAAATTCAGGATCAACTTGAAACAATTGGGGAGGCACCTTGGGACACAAAATTTGTATGTTTGGTACTGAAAAATCTCTTAGTGGACTGAGATATCTTCACCTAAGGAATTTTAGCAGGAGATACTCTACCTAGGTGGGGCAAGATGTGGTCATACTTGCAGCAAGAGGAGATGAGGTGACCACTTGTGAAGACCTCGATTAGCATAAGCAATGGTAAGGGTTCGAAATCTAAGGAGGAGGAAGAAAATGTGGCCCTTGCATCAAAGGGTTGCAGTTAGGGACAAAGGGAGAAGAAGAGATATAAGGACTGATATAAGGTCAAGTTCTTCCGGTGTGGTGAGTTTCGCCACTACAGTAAGTGTCCTCAAATAAAGAAGGAAAAACATTAGAAACATGACCAGGTGGCAACATCTATAGAGATAGAAAAATTTTCCTTAGGGTTAGAGGAAGACTTCGCCATGCTTAAAACTATACCTCTAGGAGTGAGCTGGGGTGATATAGAATTATAGTCCCAGAGAAACACATAGGTTTAGGCAGGGTCCATTGAGGTGTCTTCCTCATGGATCATTACCTTTCTACAGGTACCCACAATATTCTTTATTAGGATGGATCAGTGTCAATTGATGCAGTCATATTCCAGAGTGGAATTTGCAGACTAGTAGCAATCAGCTATTGAGGAGTGCAAAGTAGTGTTGACAACATAGCATAATTCTCAATACATAATATTCAGCAACATGTATTGTTTAGTGGACAATGCAGAGACTAGTAGTAGTGAGATGCTCAAAAGACATATGCAACACAAAGACACAATCGATTTAGCATTTTCAATTCTTCTCAATCACAGTAGTTGTAGTAACAAAAAAATTAGATGAGAGGGAGTTTCAGTGCATATGGAGAGTTGGAAACATTAAAACTATGTCAGCAACAACACAAATGCAATATCAGAGTTGTGCAGTAGTTGGTAGGCAGTGGCAGTCAGTCATAAAGGCCAGAGATCAACAACGTATATTAAGGGAGATGCAGAGACAGGGTGTTGTAGCAGTAGTGCAACACTATAAAACCTTCCTCGTTAAGAGGAAGTCTTATTTTTTATGGCTTAAGATTATTTACTAGTCTCGAAAATTATGAGAGTGGATAAGAAACACTAAGACTCCATAACCCAATTTTTGTTTTTTGGAAAATCCACCTAGAAATGCCTTAATTAAGTTAATTAATTAGGAGTTAAATGTTTCCTATGTCTAACTTAGGTAAAAAGTTAAATTAATGGGAATTAATTGAGGAAGATGATACTTCTCTAAAAAATCACACAGATCGCTAGGAAATAATCTTAGCTATTGATTAAGTTTTAATCTTGGTCGTTGGAATCCCACAATGAAATTATAATAATTTGTCGATGGGTGGATGGAGGAACGCACTTGAGATTGATTTCCTTGGGTAGTCCAATTTTTCACAGAGCAACATTTCCTGAAAGAGTTTGAGCCAAAGAAGGGAAATAAAGACAACGAGTGAAAAGGATTCTAGATCTAGAGATTCAACAACAAAAGGGTCACATTTTATAGAGAATTTGTGTAGAGGAAACACATATAGCTTTAGAGGGAAATCAATTATGCTAAAGGAAATAGATTCAATTGCAGTTTATCTAGAAATTCTCTACAAGACCAAGTGAATTTCCTCCAAAGGTAGAGTTAGCCAAGACGTCACTTTTTCAAGATTTTTGAGGCTTAGCGAGTTAGTTTATACACAAGCACTATGAAGAGGCTCACACATATCTTGTACATATGGATAGTTTTTCCAATTGTTAGGGAGAGATCAGGTGTGGTGTTGAGGTATTTGTCTCATATATTTTTTCCAATTTATTTTATTGATTGTATTTCCAATTGGGCATCCATATATTGTACTCAAAATTTCTCAGTCCTGCTTAATAATAAAAAACCTTAGCTTTTGCATTGATTTTCCCAAATTTTTCTTTTCTGGGGACTTTTGTCCAAAAATAATGGTGTTATAATTTTGTGTGTGTATGCCAATATTTTCTCAATTTCTAGTTTATATACTGTAGTATTTATTATTTATGAATATTGTAGTGTGGTTAATTCGTTTATTTCATAGAAATAAAGTACATAATTAATTTTACAGTTAGAAGAATTAATTCCAAATTTTTCAATAAAAATTTAAGTGGCGAAATTTTCACAAAAACAATCTGTTCTAATGACTCTAGCTTTAGACATTTTTTATTATTGCACCGTGCTCGCAAGCACTTCCAGATTTTCCATAATTCTGAGATTAAAGAAAATATTACGTGTCAATCGAGATATCTTCTTCTTAGGGATTCTCTTTGAAAAGATACTAGGTCTATTGGATTATCATATGCATAAAATGCAAATTTATCTCTAATGACACATGAAATATCTAGGAGATAAAGGATTATAAACTCCATGAAGATAGAACTTTCATCTTCTTGAAATTTCTTGACACTTTATGAAGATTTTATTCCTCTGAGATACATTTGAGGTCTTAAAAGAAATTTGATTTCACATCATAGATGCACAAATGTTCGCTCTAATACCTAAAATTTTGGACTCTAGAAGGAGATTGATTTAGGGTATTGACTTTGATTTATCTTCTTTTATCTTGAAGCCCAAAATTCAAATTAAGGCTTTCTACAAAGTTACTTACTCATATATTTCACAACTCTTGAGCATAAAAAAAAAAAAAAACTTATTTAGTGCATTGATCATTGTCCTACATTCTTGTGAACTTGTGCCCAAGACATATCAAAAACCACAAGTAATTGTAATTTGACCCCTCATTATCATCCTTCTAGATTTTGAGACCATAACTTTGGAACAAAAATAACTTGTTTATTTTGGATTTGATCTCTAATCTAAAGTTCCTTTATCCTTAGCTTTGTGGGAAAATAGAGATCAACTCATTTCCTTACATAGGCTTAAATCTCATTTTCAATCATTTTCAACTTCCTTGCTTTACCAAAGCTCTAATTCCATGTTGAAAAATAGAGTTCAATAGATACAAACATTATTTATGAACTATAACAATTACTTATGAATATATACTATAATTATTTTATCTTCATCATAATACTTCAGAAATTCAACCAATAAAAATGAAAGGAAAGTAGAGATCATATTTTTGAAAACTTAAGTTGTCTAAAAAAAATAGCTCCTTAGAAACTTTGGCCTCTTCCTTAGGTTGCTTCCCACTTGTGTAAGAGAGAAATATGTGAGAAATAAGAGACAAAAATTCAATATATTGAGATAATAATGAAATGAAAGTAGAGATCATATTGTTGAAAACTTAAGTCAAGTCTAAAACATTTAACTTCTTAGAAATTTGGACCTCTTTCTTAGGTTGCTTCTCATGTGTGTAAGAGAGAAATATGTAAAACTTAAGTCAAGTCTAAAACATTTAACTTCTTAGAAATTTGGACCTCTTTCTTAGGTTGCTTCTCATGTGTGTAAGAGAAATTTGGACCTCTTTGCAAATTAAATTTTGGTATGTAGCATTTACATTTGTAATCATATTTGTTAAACCTTTGCAAATTAAATTTGGTAAGTAGCATTTACATTTGTAATCATATTTGTTAAACTGCTAAAAAACACATAATTAATGGTGGCTAGTAACTCCTAGTAAATATATTAATTTACATCTTTAAATTATGGTGATTAGTAACTAATAGTAAATTATGGCGATTAGTAGTTAATATTAGATAAGTGATTTGGCCTCTTTCTTAGGTTGCTTCCCATGTGTGTAAGAGAGAAATATGTCAACAATAAGAGACAAAAATTTAGTAGTTAATATTAGATAAGTGATTTGGCTTCTTTCTTAAGTTGCTTCCCATGTGTGTAAGAGAGAAATATGTCAACAATAAGAGACAAAAATTCAAGAGATTGAGATTTTAGGGTGCACCTCTTTTCAAATTAAATTTTGGTAAGTAGCATTTAAACTGCTAAAAAACACATAAGTAATGGTGGCTAGTAACTCCTAGTAAATATATTAATTTACATCTTTAAATTATGGTGATTAGTAACTAATAGTAAATTATGGCGATAAGTAGTTAATATTAGATAAGTGATTTTGCTGATTTCCTCTTTCTTTCTACTAATTTAAAATTAATTTTAATATTATAAATACATCAAAAATTATAAAAACCAACCATAACTACATTCTTCAACAACAATGCCATTTAATTTATAAAACCATATAAATTAATATAATAGTAACACTCATTTTTCTAAATAACCAAATAATAACCTAACATTGTTTTCTATATGTGAATAATAATAGTAATATGGAAAAAGGCCAATTAACTTATAAAATGTCATTTTTCTAAATAACCAAGTAATAACCTTAACATTGTTGAAAACTATATTAGGAGTAATATGGAAAAAGGCCAATTAACTTATAAAACTATATAAATATAAGATTATTTCAAATACAACTATGTACCCAAAAAAAATTGTAGGATAAGAAATGGATTCAAACTACATGTGGAAATGGATTCAAAACCATTTCTTTATGGTAGAAATGGATTCAACACCATAAAAAACCCTTGAAGTTTGACTAAACATCCCGATTTTCAATATTTTAAAAAAACCTTTAATTTTTCAAAACACTAGTAACTGAGATTTTCAAAAATTTCTAAATTTCTGAATTATTTTGTGGGTTTCTAGACTAAGTAAAATAAGTGTGCAATTGAAACTTATTTTATATTTATATTTATTGGTAACACTAAAAAAACACATTTATTTTGTGGGAATTTTAGACTAAGTAAAACAAGTGTGCAATTGAATCTTATATATATAGATATATATACCCCCAATCAAGGTGCCCGCTGTCAAGCGCCACCGAACAAATAGAGGGAGAAATAACTGTGGTTCAAGTGTGAGAGTTTTGCTGGCATGCTCATTACAGTATGCGAAGGTATGTAGAGTTAGTAAGTAATGATGGTGCATTTCTAGGACAGGCTGGAGAAGGTATGTAGAGTTAGTAAGTAATGATGGTGCATTTCTAGGACAGGCTCGAGAGTGTCAGAAGGCCGTTGAAATAGGCAGAATAAGGGAAGCCTAAAGAGGCTAATGTGGGTTGTACATTCACCATTTCAAAACGCGACGAGAATAGAACTGGCGCAGAATTTGCTTAGAGGTTTTAGGCGAGGGTTCATGGGTATGTAATTCTTCAATCCACGCTTACGTTTTTAGCCATTTATTGTAATATGAGACATGATAATGAAGTATTCTAGATTTTGGGAATGAATTTGTTGCCTTGTTTCCGTGACCCCTGCAATGCCATGTAGAACTTCTTTACTGTCAATTGCTTGCTGCATGAAGTGGAGTCTAGTTTTACTGGTCATTGGACATTATCTGCCGCTTATAGCAAGTTCTCTAAACTCTGTCTGGGGCTTTTTTCGGTAATAATCACAAACTTAGGGAAAATTCGGGGCTTAAGTTTTCAGTCTTACCATGAAAACATATTTCAAAATTCATGTTTGTGTATCTGTAAATCCATAGGGGAATTTCAATACAGATGCTGTGAATATATCTTGAAAATTATGGGTAGTTATTATGGTTTCTGGTCGTATGGTCTAAATAGGTTAGTGACTCATCTTCGTAGTCTCTATATCCATCATCCTAATTGTAGAAACCATTTCGTCAATAATCACAGTATTTCTGAGAAGTATAAGCCAAAGGATGACTTACTCATACAAATGCAGAGTTTAATAGTTATAACCCTGCCCTCCCATCATACAAGTTTACTGATAATAAACACAGATTTTCAACAGAGAATCAAGGAAGAAACTATGGTAAAGAGGCAATTGAAGAAGAGTAGAGTCAATATCCACAAACCAAGAATATAATACAGGGATGGGAAAAATAAAGGCACAATAATGAAGGATAATGAGGCAGAGGAGGAAATAATGGTTTCATTATTGATCCTAGAAACAAAAGATGTCGTCACATTTAATCAAAGGTTCATACCTATTGGATATGAAATGTGTCCTACTTTAAGGCAATGCAAAGTTTTCACCCGGGCAAGGAATGTAAATCTGACAGTAATAGAACTTTTTCAAGATATTACCATACAACTTCAACAAATCAAGGTGACACAATAATAGATGATAGCTCGAATGGATCGAATAGAGAAGAAGATGCAACAACTACAGCAAGTGGACATGCTTGGATCCACTGCTAAGGATCCGTCATCGATTGACTCTTCAAATGGAATGTATAATTCTTCTTATGCTTAACATGGAATTGAAATTTAATACGATACTAGAACAAGTGGACATGCATGGATCCTTCACTGAGATCAGAGCAGATTGACTCTTCAAATCAAATGTATAATTCTTCTTATGCTTAACATGGAATTGAAATTTCTTATGCTTAACATGGAATTGAAATTTCTTATGCTTAACATGGAATTGAAATTTTATACGATAAAGGATAAAGGAGACGTATAATTCTTCTCATGCTTGACATGGAATTAGCATTTTATATATATAAAGGAGATGTATAATTCTTCTTATGCACATGGAATTGACATCTTATATGATTAAAGTGATGTATATCATATAAAGTACATTAAGAATTCTTATGGTTAAAACATTTAATTAGTTTGACCATGTTCTATGCTCTAATATTCAAACATATAAGTAATTCAAATTGTTCTTCATTCTTATGGTTAAAACATTTAATTAGTGTGTTATAAAGATAAAGGAGATGGAGATGTATAATTATTCTTATGGTTGACATGGAATTGTCATTTATATGATAAAGGAGATACAAAGGAGATATAGATGTATAATTCTTCTTATGATTGACATGGAATTAACATTTTTTATATATAAAGGAGATGTTTCTTCTTATGGTTGACATGGAATTAACATTTTATATATATAAAGGAAATGTATAATTCTTCTTATGCATGACAAGGAATTGACATTTTTTATGATAAAAGAGTATTATTCTTATGCTTTGACATGGAATTGACATTTTATATGATAAAAGAGATGTATAATTATTCTTATGCTTTGACATGGAATTGACATTTTATATGATAAAGAGATGAATTGACATTATATATGATAAAAGTGATGTATAATTCTTCTTATGCTTTGACATGGAATTGACATTTTATATGATAAAAGAGATGTATAATTCTTCCTATGCTTTGACATGGAATTGACATTTTATAAAATAAAGGAAATGTATAATTCTTCTTATGCTTTGACATGGAATTGACATTTTATATGATAAAAGATGTATAATTCTTCTTATGCTTGACATGGAATTGGCATTTTATATGATAAAGGAGATGTATAATTCTTCTTATGCTTTATTATGGAATTGAAATTTTAAATGATAAAGGAGATGAATAATTCTTCTTATGTTTGACATGGAATTGAGATATATGATAAAAGAGATGTATAATTCTTCTTATGCTTTGATATAGAATTGACATTTTAAATGATAAAGGAGATGAATAATTCTTCTTATGTTTGACATGGAATTGAGATTACGTATATATGACAAAAGAGATGTATCTTCTTATGCATTGACATGAAATTGACATTTTATATAATAAAATGTATAAGTCTTCTTATACTTTGATATAGAATTGACATTTTAAATGATAAAAAATATGAATAATTCTTCTTATGTTTGACATGAAATGAGATATATGAGAAAGGAGATGTATAATTCTTCTTATGTTTGACATGGAATTGACATTTTATACTAGGAGATGTACAATTCTTCTCATGTTTGACATGGAATTGACATTTTATATGATAAAATGTATAATTCATCTTCTTATGTTTGACATGGAATTGAGATTATGTATATATGACAAAGGAGATGTATCTTCGTGTAGCGACGTAAATTGACATTTTATATAATAAAATGTATAATTCTTCTTATGCATTGACATGAAATTGACATTTTATATAATAAAATGTATAAGTCTTCTTATACTTTGATATAGAATTGACATTTTAAATGATAAAAAATATGAATAATTCTTCTTATGACATAGAATTGAGATTATATATATATAATTAGTATTACCAATTAAACTTCAACCTCCGAAAAATCAAATTTAATTTCAACTTACCGACGAATCAATAGAAAATAATGTAAAACAAACATAAAAATGAAATAACATCCGTTTAGGATTTGAGAGTGTAATTAATTTAATGCTATGAACGTGTATATATATTTTTTAATTATTTAAGTGCTAAACACTCTGTTTTTTCAAATAAAATCTGTACGATATGATAATGAACTCATGTTAATGGTTTACTCTTTATTTCATTTATTTATAACTATTTAATCTCAACATTTATTAATGTCGAAGGCGTTCATTTCGGTGGTTTGTTTTTATTCCTTATTTTTAAATGAAGTAGAGTAACATTTATCCATATAGACAAAACCTTGTATATGATTTTATGCAATGATGAATTGGATATCAAAACACAAACATAGGAATAAGAGTGACCCATATTTTAACAATCTAAAAAGTCGAATAAAATTAAAATTGGTATATAATCCTTCATTTCCATTTCTAACCGTCGGAATTGATTACAATATGCATTTTACTGTTGGCACTCGCTTCATTTCATTTAGAGTATCGTCTTCGGTCCTTCCTGTTAGATTGGAATTGACTTCGTAGACATTCATGGCAGTCAGGCAGAGCACCAGGGTTCTGTATTAAAAAATTAGTTAGTTTTGTACTAAATTTCATATTTATTGACGAAATAGAAAATACCTATGTATACTCACAGATAATTTATTTCTTCCACATGTATGAAATTCAGGGAAAGCAGAATTTTTCTGCATTAAAAAATTAGTTAGTTATGTACTAAATTTCATATTTATTGACGAAATAGAAAATACATATTTATACTCACAGGTAATGGATTCTCGCCTGGAGGACGATAAACCTCGTACTCTGCATAACCCTTGTATTTTGCAAAGAAATCTGACATAAATGGAGAACGGTGATGTTTGGAATTTGAGAAAACTTCAGAATCGTGATCTTTGGAATTGGAGATAATTGAAGAACGGTGATGTTTGGAATTGGAGATAATTGAAGAAGGGTGATCTTTGGAATTTGAGATAATTGAAGAAGGGTGATCTTTGGAATTTGAGATAATTGAAGAAGGGTGATCTTTGGAGGGCGGTTGAGAACGTTTTTTCCTTGTTTGCAAAGGTGTTGAGACTAACGGATCACCTGAAATACAATGGTTCAGCCATAAAAATATTAATCAATTTTTTTATTCAAACGAGTTTAGTTTTTATATTGTTCAATCAAAATATTAAATTTAAGGATAAATGTAATACCCTTGACCTCTCTGAGGTTCTTGTGAATAGTTCCCACAGGTAAAGAACGCTGACCAGTGGAGGGCAGTTGAGAACCTTCGTTATTGTTTTTGAAAGAAATTTTGACAAACGAATCCTCTGAAATACAATAGTTCGGCCATAAAAATATTAATCAATTTTTTTTATTCAAACTACATTTTATATTGTTCAATCAAAATATTTAATTTAAGGATAAACGGAATACCTTCGATTTCGATTAGGTTCTCGGTATAATCTCCCATTGGTACTTCGACATATCCTTCGTGTATCCTGAAAAAAGAAAAAAAGTACATGAAGAAATTGAATATATATATAAAATTTCGAAAATATTTTAGAATTTAGAAAAAGTCAAACTTAACTTCTCACTGTAAAATTTTAAATTATTCACACCATTTCCAATGCAAGTAAAAATTCCATTCTAATTTATATAATTCATTAATAGAGAAGCATATAAGATATTAAGGGAAGAAATCAATACCCTTCAGGTTGGTAAACATATTGGTTAACATTTTCATTCCTCTGATCAGGTTGGACTGCCCCTTCATTCCCTTGTTGGGAAAAATGCAATGGATCTCCGGAATCTTTTACATTCCACTGACTGGGAAAATGGAATGGATCACTGAATTTATCCTCCCAAACATTTTCATTCCTTTCATTGGCTTGGAATGGGTCTTCGTTCCTTTGCTCTGGAAGATAGAACGGATCTCTTATGTCATTTTCACTCCTTTCGTTATGAAAATGGGTTGCATTCCTTTCATTGGCTTGGAATGGGTCTTCGTTCCTTTGCTCTGGCAGATAGAACGGATCTCTTATGTCATTTTCACTCCTCTCGTTATGAAAATGCGTTGGATCATTCCTCTCATAGGATTGGAATGGACCACTGAAAGAGCTCTGAATAAACATTAAAAACGATTAAAACTTTTAAAAAAGATTAAAAAACATTTCAATCATAATCAAATATTATTATTTCCTTTCTAAAAGGGAATTCATATCACCTTTTTTAGAGCAGATTTTTTTGGTATTTTTGGGCTGTAAATTGTGAGAATATTTAGAATCTCACTAAGTAGTGATATCAAGTTTTTGGAGGATACCCTACATCTGAGGAAAACTTTTGGAGCAGATTTTTTTGGTATTTTTCGGATGTAAATTTTAGGAATATTTTAGAATCTCACTAAGTAGTGATATCAATTTCTGTCCATCAATTCTCATTTCAAGAACAGTATTAAAAGGTAGTATTAGAATGTTGCATTTCTAGTGACCTATCTGAATTGATGCATGAGTAGAAACAATAAACAACCACAATGAGATTTGATTGAAAAAAAAGCTTGTCTAACAAATTATATCACTCGACACTCAAACTAACCACTCGTTTAAACCGTTGTTTGTATTGATCGAGGCAATCACAATCAGGAACGCCGAGCACATTCACTGAAAAACAGCAACCATAAAATGTTGATCAGAAACACGAAATGAACACAAAAATGCATCACCATATAAGAACTGGTAGCGCTCACATTATTAACTTCAGAATCAACTCTGGTTATAATCGGGAACCATTTTGAGGGTTTGCAGCCTCTACAAAACTTATTATTGAAATGTTCTGACCTAAAGCCAAGAAAAAGACAAAAAAATGTATCTATGATAACGCTAACACTATCAAAAAGCAGAAGTTAATCACATTCTCGGCTGACAACTGGGCTGGTACTGCGTTCTCTGTCTTGTTCTGGGAGGTTTCCACCGTCGCTAGGGTTTGAGTCAGGCAAGAATTCTAAGTCACTGCTCGCCATTTAAATTGACAGTACCTAGCATTAACTCAGTGCAAGGAGTCAGTAATCTGTATAGTACAAAATAAAAAGAAAACGAATTTTTAGCGTATGGAATAAAGTTATTACAGTAATTGAGAGTATTTGAGTACCTTTGCAGCTGCAGCACTTGATGGTGACGAAGAGAGGAAGTACGACGCGGATGATTATTTCGATCAAAGAAGTCGTGCTCCCTCCGTGCAGAGCCTCAGTCAATTGGAATTCTATAAAAAGCAGGGGAAGAAGAGGACAACCGTTTTCACAACCGTCGTAACTGTCGAAATCTGTGGGTTAGCTGCTTGTTTTTACCAAATACCCAAATTGAGCGTTCAAACTATCAAGTAGTTATGATAAATGTACGGTAAGCCATGTAAAGAATTTGAAATAAGTGTCAGCGCAATGGGAGAAAGAGTATGAGTAGGAACTTTTAAAAATCATACATTGTTATGGTATATAATGGAGATATTGTGAGAGTTTATTTTTATATCAACAATATATTTACCAAATTGGTGTATGAGTATTTTTGTTTGTAGAATTAGGATTTATTTCTGTATTTATTATTCATTTTTTTTTGTGCCACCTCCATCTAAATCACAATTAAAATAATCATATAAAATCATTTAATTTATTTTTATTAATTACTTAATCATAATGGCATGACAATAAATTTATTTTAACTTATAATTTTTATAAGGCAAAATTAAAACTTAAATTTAAAATTAAGATAGAAATACATTAAAGTTGATTTACATAAAACATTGAACCTTAATTACATACAATAAAAATAAAAACATTAAACTTTTCAAAATTTAGGCTTGTGATTCCTAATGATGAATATTGTCTCTTCTGAATTAATCAGAACAATGTTTTTGGGGGTAAGAGATCATATTTAACATTGAATATTAATAAAATAATATGATGTAATAATGTTTTGATAATTAAGAATTTATAGTTAGATGATAAGATAATTTTGTTAAAGATATTTCAATATATTTTAACTATTATTATAAATGCGTTTTAAAATTTTGTTTTTCAAAATCATCAAATTTTTAAAGATACAATTTTTAATTATAAATATAAAGAATTTAAAATTTGATATGGAATTTTTTTTGAATTCTTTTTTGCATTTATTAAATTTGGATTTAAGTTTAATGGAATTTATGATGAATTAATATATAATCAATGTTTTTTAATAATTTTATACATGGGCCTTTGCATGGTAACGATCCTCTCAAAAGTGGCAATGGGGCCATTAGGAATAGACCCCTCCAAGAACACATGACAACCTCAAAAGAAGCAATGCAACCATTACAAATGTATGCCCACAAGAACTTGTGCATGTTCCTAGGAATGTGCATATATTCCTAGGCATAAACCTTGTCCAACACCTAAATCAACAGTGGAGACACCAATTAGGGCACACGGTAATCATGGCTAAGAAACGCACAAGCATTCTTAAGAATGCACACACATTTGTGGTGTGGAGTATTTTTTGTACATTTGTGGGGCCCATTTTTTCCTCATTTTGGATTATTTAATGTCTTTCTAGAATTCCATTCAACTAAAAATTGTTTCCCTAGTCTACCTTGAACATGAATTAAACAAATTTTATATTTTTTTGTGCATGTGTTCCTAGGAATCAACCTTGGTCAACCCCCAAATGTAAAACCAAGGCACTAGCTATGACACACAGTAAGCATGGCCCAAGAACTCACATGTATTATTAGGAATGCACACACATTTCTAGTTTGAAGTATTTTTTATACATATGTGGCCCCTTTTTTCCTCATTTTGGACTATTTGATACATTTTTAGAACCCCATTGAGCCAAAAATCATTTCCCCACTCTACATTAAAAACAAATTAAACAAATGTTATCTTCATTGGATTCTAGGTAATCATTCCAATAAAAACAAATTGGTCTTCCTTTTTCAAAATTTGGTTTAGGATTGGAAAAGAAAAACCTAAATGATGCCCTAAGCGAAAAAACCTTATTGACTTGTAGGATACTTAGTTACCATGGAGCATATATAATGAGAATTCAAGCCCACCATCACCAAATCCCAACTTATAATAGCCAAACCCAAACCTAGAAAAAATAAATCCTAATGCCAAAATTAAAACATCCTCTACTTTGAGGGAACATATACATGACTTAAAAAACACTAGAGAGACGTCTTGATTAACTCTAACAAGTTCTCTAAATTCAACTATATCATCCATTTCTAATGCCCAAGGAATATTAAGTAATATTTCTAACTATAAGGGTAGGATGTATGAATTCTAAAGAACGGTTATGAAGAAATACCAAAATAAAGACTTGAACATTACGAAACTAGATTTTCTATTTTTGTTTATTGACCCTAGAAAACCAATAAAATTTATGCAATAAGAAATTCATTTGTATCTACCTGTTTACCTACCAACCTTTCTAAGACCATTTGATGGATAGATGGTTCATGGTTTTTTAATGAAAATCCTTATCAAAATAGGTAGGTACCTATATAATTAGTGAAAAAATAAGAGGTAGATTTCAGGTTTGAACTCCATGTCAACTACTTTGACCTGGGATATTTCAAGGGGATGGGTCGTGGGTCAATAGAAGATAGGGAGAATGCTAAGAACAACCCATCACAATGTCATTTTCTACCTAGACAAAGGCCTAATCCCCCTCCCTAGCATCCTCAAATAGTGGGTAACATTATTGAGACCTTGACTTCCATAAAAATCTTGACTCGCACCTTGGTGCAAAATTTAACCTTCATAGCATCAACACATGAGGAGCGATTAGGAGGTTTTGTTGTGAGAATAATTGGACTATGATATTCTACAACATGGTTCAACTAAGAGAGACCACATGGAATCTCATGTAAGCCTCATAGATGTACTAGTTGCAAAAAATAACTGTTACGGTCCAATGGAGACCAGTAGATAACACTATCATGGAGGAGGTTATTCTATTGACCTTCACTACACTACTAAATTATATACTCCATGACCCATAACAAGTTTGTTCATAGATAGTACATCTATGAGACTTTCATATACACATATATACATACATTTTATTTTATTTTTTCTTTATATATCTAATTATATGATGTTTGTAGAATTGCCTCGAGTATGATAGATGCATATTTTCCATTTTTTCACACTAATGTTACATTAGAAGCTACTTTTTCATTTGGTTTATGACATACTCATATTTGGTGAATTAAAATAATTCACCCCTGCAAATTTTTTCATATGTTTCTAGTCCATATTATAGATTATTTTAGTTTGGGTACAATTTTAGTGTTTCCTTAATGTTTCTATAAATTGCAGTGACACTAGGTGAAGATCCATGCCCACATGAGAGGGACATATCACCCCCTTGCTAGGTATCATGTGTCAACTTTTTTTATAAATTTTTATTTTTCTATCTTATTCTGGTTAACTCATTAGGATATAAAGGTGTATATAGGTTGCATCATTTTCCCATTCATGCATTATGTGATCGACATATCATTCACCACCATCCATTATCCTCCACCAGTTGTCGCTCACTATTGTCACATTGCCACAATTTTTGGTGTCTAACTTACCTCCATTAGGGAACTTTCATCACAACTACAAGAAATGGGGCATAATCACTACCCACCTTAACCAACTTTTTCATCCCATACACACACAAAGGCTACATTCATGGACCACTTAATAGGTTCCCCCATCGTAACTACAACCATTTTATCCCTGATGGTTCCTCCACAATGTTGATTTTTCTAGTGAAAATTCTTCAAGAACTTATTTTCAAAACTTGATAATTGCTTCCAATGATGTAGACGATTTCTTTAATTTCAATATATCATTACGCAATTACGCATTCAAAAATTCAACCATAGATACAATAGATCAATAGAGATCACAATACACAAAGAGAAACAAGATTTTAACCTAGGAAAACCCACTAGGGGGAAAACACAACCAACCTTTTCCTTAGATAATCAATGCAACAATAGGTACATCAAATTCAAACTAACCAACAAGATGAAAACCACAAGTTTCCTCAAGATTCAAAGTCAAACTTCACCAAATCACTTCAATGAGCCCCTTCACAAATTCGCTCTAGGTATGCACTAGGGATGAATTTAGGCCTCTCCTTTGTGTCAGAATTTTAGACTTGCGACTAGAAATTACCACAAAAAATTTAGACCTTTAATATCAAACATGTAATGGAAACAAAATATCACATGTGAGAGGGGTATTCTCTTAAACTCATATTCTTCTTTTTCTTCAACTCAAACTTCTTCTTCCTTGTCCCCCTTCGTTATGCTAGATCATAAATACACGTGATGAGATTAGATGTGAATTTCCTTGGAGTGGAGATCAGGTGGTATCTATATATACCCATTGGAAGTGGTCGAATAGGTGCATCTTTTGCTAGGCCAACTTCATCACTGGGAGGCTGAAATGGGCATATTGTGGTATCTAGAATAAAAAATTGTATTTTCATTTTCCCACTCTTGATAAGGTCATGAAGAAATTGCCTTATGTTCTTTTGAATATAAAATTCAATAATAAAAATTATTTTCTTACAAGCATGAAGAACATGCTTCAAATACTTTTTCTGTTATTAAATACAATTTATATTTTATTATTACAATTACAAATGAACATTATGGAGACCGATTATAGCTATCAAATTCAACACTTCCTCTTAGCTAGGGAGGTATTCATAATAATTATCAAGATGTTCTCTATATACATGATTTGTTGAAGGAAAGGTACAACTCATTGATAATATCATCATATTTGTCAACACTCTTTACATACATCAACATCATCATCATCCAATGGGTACCACAACATAGGTTAGTAATCCTAATTAATGGAACTCTCTCAACTAGTCACCAGGATCTAGTTCGTGCTCCACCTCATGGTTCTCTCACTAGTCCAAGGTTTCAATCAGCCATGTTTATGCTAGTTTTTATAGCATCAAAGGTATTCTAGTATCGAAACTTTGTGGAGAGGATGAAACACAAGATTCCTCAATAACCCATAAATGATTTTGAGAAATTCCACCTAGAAGTGTCTCAATTACATTATTAGCCTATTTTTAAATATTTCCTAAGTCTAAACTTAGGAAAAGGGGTTAATTATCAGTATTAATTGAGAAAGGCGTGAATCATCTATAAAATCACATGGATCGATCCATAAATAATAGTAGCCATCGATTTTGATTTAATATTAGTCGTTGGAGTCTCAACTATAGATTATAAGAGGAGATTGATGGGTAGATGGAGACAAAGACTTGAGATTGATTTCCTTAGAAAATTCGATCTTTGAGAAAGGAGTAATAGTTTTCGTAAAATTTTAATATAGAGAAGGAAAGTAGAGATAGAGAAGGGTAGATACAATGGGTTTGGGGGATTTTTCTAGTCCTAGAGAGTCTAGAAGAGAAGGCCTATTTTTTTCTCCAGGAGGCCAAATAGAGGTAGTACAGATCCTTAGAAGAGAATTTCAATCCAACTAAAGAGGAAGAAATTTTTAGTTCCAGAGGCCGGAAAATATTTCAAGAGGTTCAAAGAATCAGTTTCCCATTCAAAAATAGGCAGGACAACTAGATTGGTAGTCGATTCAGGCAGTGCATTTGGAAGGTAGCGCTAGGATGATGCAGGGCCTACACAGATCACTTTGACATGTAGCCTTTCAGAGGTCAAGCAGTGTCAGGATTGCTCAGAGAGAGGGAAAAATCCCTTAGATATTTTTTTCCAGTATTTCTCTTTAATAAATTCATCAACATGGTGATATTTATTGTACACATAATTTCTCACTACTTAACGATAAAAACCCTCAGCCGCTCCACCAGTTTTCCCAAGTTGGGTTTGTCTTTGGATTTAGTCCAAAAATAACTATCATATTTATTGTGTGTATGCCAATATTTTCTTAGTTTCTATTTTATCGTCCACGAAATTTAATTTGGTGAAAATTACAGTTCTGAATTATTCATTGTTTGTGTGGGAAAATAAACTACTAATTAATTTAGAGTTAGAAGAATAATTTCCAGTTGTTACAATAGTTGAAAATTTCACATGGTATAAAAGTGACTTTAATCATACAGGGAAGCTAACGAGTAGAGGAAAAAAATCTTTATTCAGAGGGAGCAACAGGATGAATTTATAGAGGTTTCACTATTGTAGCTGGGACCCCCCTAAAGAAACCAGTAGGTAAAACTCTGCAGATCAAGGAGCAGAGCATGCAACGTGAAGTCTGTTTTTAATTCTTAGGGGCTTTGGGTGGGCCAACGCCCCTTATTATGTAATCGGATGGGAATTTTTGTGAATGTTGGACTCCACCCATGGTTTTGGACCATGGTATTGTAAATGCCAAATTTATATAAGAAGTTAGATAGAAGTCATAAAAAGGCAGGATACACTTGAATGATGCACTTGAATGTAATAATGTGCTAGAGTCTTTGTTTCGGGCTAGAGGAAAAGGCATGTATCTATGTGCATGAATACCTTAAGAAGTCTGTAGTTGTGTGCACAAACCCCGATAGTTGTGTGCATGGGGCCCTACAACTGTGTGCACAAAGTGGAAAGTGGATGTATAATAGAGATATGGTTGTTAATTAAAGACTATTGAGAAAGATATGAGTTATATTGATGTGTTTTATTTTTACTTATTATTTTGAATATTTATGCTAAATAAGGGTTTAGATGTGTAACTGAATATCACAGTCTTGTTTATGGTTATTTACTATGTTTAATGTATGAATAAGTAATATCACACAACTTGTTAGTAAGTTCAACAAATGTGTTGAACAATGCTTTTGTTCTTGATAGATCTGACCTGCGAAGCTCTATAAATAAGTAAAAGCCATAAATCCACATTCCAATGTCCCTTTGGATGCATAAACCTAGTTCTAGCATCCTCGTATATTTCCTCGAGTGAGACTTCGATCTGTGCAATCAGGTTGTTGTCGAAAGGGCCAGTAATAGTGGGTTTTTTTGGACTACACAGTCACATATAACCTGGGTCTAGGCGGCACCAAGCCAACAAATGGTTCTGTTGTCAGGACTGGGATCTGACTAAGGGATAGTTGGATGTGGAATCCATCTAACAAATAGATTGAAAATTGGGTTGATATAAAAGAACGTGAATTTTTTGTGCAAGAAAATGGAAGTCCACGCATCTCTACTAAACACTGGTTACAAAAGTACATTTATACATATCAATATGAGATATTTTTTTCATCATTTGTTGGCGATCTGTACGAGTGGATATCAAGACTAGCATCACATATATTTATAAATATTAGTATGAGATATTTTTTTCATCATTTGTTGGTGATCTGTATGAGTGGATATCAAGACTAGCAGTGCATGTGGGTTATTTCAATAATAAGCCCACTGCATGGACCCCAAATCTTATTGAAAAGCTAAAAAATACTAATAACGAGATTGTGAGGGTTGTTGATTATTGGATATACAATACTCTTGGAGGGTTCATCTATGGCTTTGCGATCAAGGCTTCTGTTTCTTATAGTGAATAATAACACATGTTTTTCAGAAACCCTAGAGGTAAGTATGTGAATTCATTGAATTTATGGATTAAAATTCTATTGTGTGAAATGAGTATATTACGAATGTGCTCATATTCATATTTGAAGAAAGAGAACCTAGTTCTACACAGAGCAGTAAGTGATTCCAAATAGGTTTGGGTATGTATGTTGAAACTAAATATAGACCATTATTTTAATCTGAGGAAAGAGAGAGCAACCCCTCTACCCCAAGAAGTCTTACACTAAGATTTGAAAGTCAGTGAAATGCTGAGGAAATTCACCAACCCTCCACCCTTATCCTCACTCCATTCCATTATGTTCTGCTGCCTCCACCTCCATCCCCCCTATTCACCATGGCCCAACCCCCAAATATGCTTGTGTTCAAGGGACCAAATGATCCTAAACAGTTCTAGTTTGTTGCAGAAGTAATATGGAGTTCACAGAATGTTACAGATGCAAGTATGAAGAAAGCACAATTGATTACAACACTGCAAGATAGAGCACTGTCCTGGTACACAAAATTTGTTACGATGAAAGAAAATGCTTCTTTGATTGAGACAAAGACAACGCTGAATGTTGAATTCAAGAAACCAAAGTTGCAGTCCCACTGTATCACATAGATCAAGGAAATTAAGTAGCTGACTACTGAATCTGTGTGGGAGGTAGATTAGAGATTTAAGACATTTTTGAGCCAACTTAGTTTCAAGATCCCATATTAACATCATAAATAATTGTTCATTGTTGTGTTGTTGCCACATCTCAGACTATCATTGTCACAACAGAAGATCGCAACTCAGGTTAAAGCATTCTAGATCACGATGAAACTGGAGGCTTCGCTGATAGCTTCTATAAGCTTAAGAGTGAAATAGATTCAAAATCCATTAGTGAGCCTGCATATGGAGCTCCAAGATCTAAATAAAATAAAGGAGGTTCACCTAGAAATGAGAACGGGGGTTTGGTGTATCAAGTGCAAAGTTGAGGGTCACTACAAAGAGTAGTGCCCTGTCTATAGAGATTATTTAAGTGTTGGGATATCAATTCCATTGAATCCTAGATCAAGCATAGGGCCAAGTGTAGGGAATAGTTTCTTGTGTAGCATCTGTGAATTTCCATGCCAACATTATACGGATTATCGTCACATGCTGCAAAAGTTTTTGATATCGCCAAAGAAATTATTTTGAAAATTTTCTAGTTTAGTAGGACACAATGAACAACATGGTAGGTGCTATGATATTATGGTACAAAATAGTCCTGGTGCATATCAAACACAGGTAGATGGGTGCGAAGCTTTAGGTTCTCTGACTGCACAAGGAGGTTTCCAAGGTCGAGAGCGTGGTTGAGGAAAAGGCACTATTCATAGACGAGGACAGGTCATATGTTACAATTGTGGATAGACTGCGTATTTTGCAAGGGATTTTTAGAATCCTATTGTAGCTTCCGTAACTATTGTCAAGAATTTGGTCATGAAATTGAAGAGTGTCCCATTTTGTTAACTAAAATGCAGGATAAGTGTAGCCAAATTCCAACTCAGAATATCAAAATGATGAGGGATAAAACACGCTAGGGAGATCCAAGCATTAACATAGTAACGTGTAGTCACGTATGAGTACCGGAAGGGATCATAAAGAAGGAGTAAATACTAAGATAGAGACATAGGTAAGGAAAGGAGAAGATACAAATGTTGGATTTAATGTGCAGCATGAGAAATAGACATTCATGGAAGGAAGGAACACATTTATGAATCCTAAAGCTTCACCACCTACGGAGCAAAGACAGTTGTGTCCAGTGAAGAATAATCATGAGGAGAATGTCGAAGTAGAGGAAGATGATCAATCTATCTTCGTGTCCTTTTTAAAAACGTGTATGAAATTGTTTAGGGACCAGAAGGTCATAAAGGGACTGCAGGAGCTGATATATAACTACGTTGGCAAGGAAAATTTGCATCTAGAATAACGCGCAGTAAATAAAGTGTACAAAAACAGGAAGAGGACTGACCAGGAGATGCGATTAACTCCACAGCTCAGAGATTATGAGATGGATCAAGTCATCCTGGATCTAGGGTTAGATGCCAACATTATACCGAAGACGACATGGGAACGGATGGTAAGGCATAATCTGCAATGGTCACCTATTCAGTTGAGGATGGACAATCAACTGAAATCATTCCTATGGGGAGCTTGCAGGGAATCAGCTTAGATATTAAGGGTGCAGTTGTATTGGTTGATTTTGAAGTCATAGAGATCATCTATGATAGTAATCCTTACCTCGCATTATTGGGATTTGATTGGGATTATGACATGGATGTTATAATCAACCTGAATAATAAGGAGATAGCGTTTGAAAAGGATGGCACCCAATTTGCTGTACCATTAGATCCTTCTGAAGGTGCATGATATATAGAGCCTATCCAAATGAGTACAAAGATGTTGTGATTGATCAGATTTATAAGCTCACCGTGCAGGATGAAAACTAGATTAATCCCACTGCAGATGGTAGAATATGTTAGGAGAGCGATAGTTTGTGCATTTCAGATTTGGATGAGGAATTGGAGCACTGGAAGAATCATTTGCATGAAGTGACTAATAATAGGGTGACCAAATCCCTGCATTGTGTCAGATCATAAGTATGTGACTTACCTTGTTATCATGGCATGAGAAATGTTGTCTTTTTTCTGGAAGAATTTGAGAAAAAGGTGCCTGAAGAACAGAGGTACGAAGCTTTGGACTTTGCATTGAGGTCTACTCCATCCCAATGGTGGGGTGAAAATAGAGAAAATTTAGGAAGATGGACAGAATTTTTCAAATTGATAAAGTTGAGGTTTAGACATGTTGATATGAAGATCATGGAGAAGTATGATGGCTATAAGGATCTGCGTGAGAATTTAGCTCCTTGGACTACAACTTGGGGTACATAATATCAACCAGAATGGGCGCACATGTTCTTTCATTCCTTGGAGGTGATACATCAACAATGTTATCTTGAAACATAGCTGCACCATGGAATTATGGATTGGGCAAGATGGTTGACGGGTTATTATTAACATATAGCTTCATTGATGGATGGGAGTGCATTAACGAGGCTCTTCAAGAAGTTAAAGTAGGAGTATTATGTATTACTAGGGAACCAAGGAATATCATACAACTTGATTGGGCTATGTGGTTGAAGAAAACCCAAGTATGTTGTTAACAGTCCTCTTGGAATGACCCAGCCAACAAAATTGTGTTGGGGGAGGAGGATTGCGGATGCCGAGGTGAAAAAAAACAAATGGATTATGGTGAAGGATGGATTTAGCACAATCAAAGTACTACACTGAAGATTGGTTATAGGTGCAGTTGGAGGTTATTATGTCATGGGAGGTAGGGCTGCAACGAAGGGTCAAGCGTTGCAGAGTTCTCCTAGAAAGTGACGTTAGAACAGTAAAAGTTGATTTGACAATGACTTGGCTGTTAGAAGGAGCAGTAAGAGCACATTTAATTGGAATATATACCCAAATCCACCACCAAATTGGAATTTATGAGGAGCATCTAAGGGTGATGTTCAGGTTTGAATTTCAATTTTCTATAAATCAAGGATCCCACCACCAATTCAAACACTTTGTGTGCTAAGTGTTAGAAGAGAGAATCACTATCTGTAAGATTTTCGAGCAAGATGATGCATGTCAAGGAAGAGCTTTGAAGAAATTGAGCAATAATTTCTCAAAAGAGGTTTATGATACATCATGATGGCTATGCCACTTGTGACTTTCATAAGGCCGAGGCCACCCAGGGCGCAAAATTCTACAGGCACGGCTTCATCTATTGATCCAGGTAAATTTAGCTACCATTTTAATCAAGACCTTTTGCTTCGACTGTTGTGTTATAATTTCATTTTATCAAAGCATTAATGAACACAAATGCAGATATAATTAAGATTAAAACATGTTAACAATCACACAACAATACACAAGATGTTTAATAATGGAGTTCATCTAGTGTGGACTACGTCTCCAGGCCTCAGTGTCTCGATGGTGTTGGCCGCTTCATTCAGTTTCATAAATGCCAATGATGTACATGGACATTGTTTACTTGTCATATAAGGAAATGAGCCTTCAAAAAGAGTAACAAAGTCTCTCCATGAGACATTCCGCTATAAGGAACTCTCACTCGTAGAAACCTCCTATCAGCATGAAAACCTCATACATGGTGACAAAGAGTATCCCGCCATCAAGGAAACAAAGGGATATCACAACATAAATCACCATACATGATAAATACAGACCAGATCAAATAAACATAAAGATTGTGCATCATAAATCAAGCAAGAATCGACACGACATAAAACTTCCTATGACAATAATCAATGAAGTACATGGAAAAACACTTCATATACCTCAACTATGATGTTGGTTGAAGAATAGGCTGCTCAATCACTAGATCTGAATGCACCATCGAAAACGTGGCATCGAATGGAAAGAAATCGACTGTCCACACGCTGAAATCTTACACCATCATCCTATTCTAAAAAATGGCTGAAAAATTGAGACTTTTGTTGCATAAATTGACACCGCCATAAAACGCGTGTCACCGAGAGGTATAAAATCCATATGAAATTTGTCCAATTTGGACACTAGTAAAATTTTGGCCCCTCTAGAAATGAGGCTCAATCAGGGTTCCACTGCCCCTACTTCTGGCTCAGGGTTTCATGCCTCGATTGGCGTGCTCGTTCCTCCGGTCTGGCTTCTCTTATACTTGGTCTGCCTGGTGCAGATTCTAAATAGCTGCTTAAGTACATAGGGGTCAGTGAAGTTGACAAAGCCACCATTGGTGGCGCAACGGTGAGGTTGTTCAGGTGGAGGAGGAGAGGTAGCGGAATCAAATCCTAACCCCTAAACATAGTTATCGTTGGTATTTTTTGGGTGTCGGTAATATTTAAAACAAAATCGCATTGAAATTCTTGTTATATAGTTTGGATTTAAATTTTGGTTGGTGCATTTTAAATGTGTTTTTGAATGGTTCATTGTAATTTAATTAAATATCATTTGAATTATTTTAAATATGGGGCCGCCTGGTGGGGGTCAGCTCACATGGGCTGGGCAGGTTCGAGCCCTGTTGGCCCGGTCATGGTCATCATTTAACATAGTTTGATATGACACGTTGGGTGGTCAGGGTCCGCAACCCATGAACCCGACCCAACCTTGATACATATACGTTATATATATGTGGTTATCCCATGGGTGGAGGGTGCAGCGGGGGTCATGGCCTGCCACCCCATATTTGTCATTTTATTTTATTTTTTCGTAATGTTGATCAAGGGTGGCTAGGGTGGAAGCTCGTCACCCTAAATTTAATATATATTTTTTATTTGTTAAAACATAATGGTTATTTTTTATTTTAACGAAAATAAGGGTCATTGGGAAAATTAACGAGGCCACAATTTAACCTATTTTTGAGACCTGCGTTCCTCGCTAGTTGACGATGAATTTGCGGGACAGTGAAACCTGGTCCCTGCCCAACTTTGAAAAAAAAAATTATTTTCTCTAACTTCTCAACGAGTACTTCAGTCTTAACCTAGTTCGAGAGCAATCTGAACAATTTGAATTTTGACCTATCATCAACCCTCATGGTCTCCTGAGGGTGTCTGGAGCCACCTGGATCAATCCTCCCCACAAAGGAGCTTCTGGTCCACCAAAATCATGAACATAATCTACAAATTCTTTGTACATTGTCTGTACCACACGTGTCCTGAAAAGTCACCCTTCATTCTCCTTCACCTTTTTCCTTCAAAGCTTAAGCGATGAGCCAACACCTGCATCCTCTGCAAACCTGTAGTACAATATTTCAAAAATTTTGTGCTTAACTAAGTGACCAATCTATGACCCAAACATGCCATACTTGCCACGATTTTATAACACATACTCGATGGTCAAGCTTACATAAAAATGGAATCAATATCGCAACCATCAATACAAGGCCAAAACATCACTGTTACTTCATAAATGATCGAAAACAAATCATCACTTTTACATTTTAAATTGCAACACATGATTTACAATTGTGGCCAATACATCTAGAAAAACCATTTCTTACTCAACGGAGTTAACCACGATGAATGTGGTGGATTTTCTTGTTGAAGATTTCCACTGACTGGTTTCTGCAAGGATGCTTTGTCCTTCAGACGTTGATTTATATGGAGTCTCCAACATATGGCTCTTTGATGGCCACGTCTGTCGCAATAACTGCAGTGAGTCTTATTCCTCCATACCTGCTTAACCAATTTCTTTTACTGTTGTGGAGAAGGCCATTCACACCTCATACTCTTTCGTGCTTGCTACACAACATTTTTGCACTGTCCCTGCAATCCCCATCTTTCCCATTGGAGGGTTGTTTTTGTGACCAATAAGCAGTGTCATGCCTAGAAAAAACCATCACTACATTCCTTTGCATGAGAGTAACATTCCTTTTGTTGACAATTCCTTAAGCATAACTGTAAAAACCCTTGTTTTTGCCTTGGCACAAGTAGCCAGTTACATTCTCGCACCGAGATGGAAACTTAACACTGAGCCCATGCCAGTTGGCGCTCTGTCCCAGTTAAGCACCCACGCTATTAAAAATAAAGGTGGAGGTTCTATTCCATCCACCTCGAGGATGAGCCATTGGGAGTGGTTGAACTGAAACAACCACAAACTCCCTCCTTTAGTTAGTAGTTTCCATCTCCCTTGGAACTCTCCTAAAGGATAGCACTCCCTCCCACCTTTGTATGGATCCCAACCTCCTCCTTTTCCTCTATAAAATGAGCTATCTCTCTTAGTACAAAATAGCTAAATGGCTGAATAGAAAAAATTGTAGAGCTGATAGTTGAATGACTAGAGAAGATAGAGAGAAGGAATCACATTGAGGAGAGCTTGAATCCATGTCCTCATTCCATTTGAATCCCTCGATAGGTACTGAGATGCGCTTCGACTGAACCCCGCTGGAGGAGACTACGACGTCAAAGCATCGATTGTACCTCTTCCTTCTACTTATATATACATGACTACTGTTTGGTTCCACTATTGTGTTATGATGTTTATGTAATGCAATAGCTTTAGCCCTCTTTGACTGGTTAATAGTTGTGAGTGAAACTATGATTTCGTATGTTGTTTGTTCTTGTTACATGTGTAGGTATCTGGGCATAGCAATGAACGGATTGTGATTTGTGAAGACAGGAGTGAGAGGCTACTACTCTTTTTGCAACGACAACAGCATTGGATTCCAGGTAGGTCGATCTACCGTGTATTTCATTCATTCATTAACTAGGAAGCAACACTTTAGCTTGTCCTTTTGTTTCTAGACCCACCCTAGGGCTAGAGTGATCGTCTCTATCCGTAGAGAGGATTTACCTACGTAACAGTGCTGCCATTCTCTTCTAGCACTCAATAATGACATGGTTATGTAAAGCACAAAAATGACAAGTTTTTCTATGCCATGACTTATGTCCATGATTATCAACATGCTTATAGTCAAAATGAACTTGAGAATATCGATAATTTCTATACCTTTCTTGGTGGTCTCTGGTGCGATCATGGTGACGAGAGCTTGCTTTAGCTCTTTCATTGCAACATGCACTTCTATGGGATGATGGTGAAGTGTTCCCATTAATCTCTTTCCCTAGTGGTTTCAACCATGCATTAGGAGCTTATGAAACCTTTGAGCATTTCCCTTCATTGTATCCCATACCTTCTAATCGAGGTCTATACACGACCTCCAATGGTTGAATCATGCCTTTTCCATTAACCTCAAGTCCTCCTCCCTTATATCCCATCTTGATGAGGAGTCACATGCCAGTTCCTGTAATGGGTATCTCCACATTTACCACAGAAATGATAACATTTGAAGATGAAACTGAAGAAACATCAACATTTTTTACCTCAGATGTTGATGCAGAAACAGGTGATGATGGTTTCCTCAAGTCTCTTTCGTGCTTCACTTCCTCCAAAGCCTCTTATGTGACTTGAAATTGAAGCTATAATCTTTGCTTCTCTATTTTATATTCTTGGAGAAGTGTCTTTAATGCATCATGACATGTTTTAAGACTTTGGTCATTGTGCTTCAATTCTTCCAATGCCTCTCTCGTGGTTTTCAATTGAAGCTGCAATCTCTGCTTGTCCTCCATCTTCTCTTGTAGAAGTGTTTTCAACTTAGCTTTATTTGCTACTTGTTACTTATAAGATTCTTACATCATTTTCATCCTTTCAGACATCCTCAACATGGCCTCGTACATGTCTTTAGCATCCCCCATTGTTGCATGTTTAATGTTTTACGCTTGCAATTCACATTAGAAAGAAGACAACTCTCATACCATCTGATCCAGATAAATTTTTCTACCCTTTTAACCAAGAATTTTTCTTCGGCTAATGTGTTAGAACTGCATTTTATAAAATCATTAACGAAAACACATGTAGATATAATTAAGAGGAAAACATGTCAACAATCACACAACAATACGTAAGACGTTTAATAATGAAGTTTGTCCAGTATGGACTACGTCTCAAGGCCTTGGTGTCTCGATGGTATTGGACGCTTCATTCAGTGTCGTAATTGGAAATGATGTACATGGACATTTTTTACTTTTCATACAAGGAAATGAGCCCCCAACATGAGTGGCAAAGTATCTTCATGAGATGTTCTGCTATAGGGAACTCTCACTCATACAGACCTCCTATCAGCATGACAACCACACAGATAGTGACAAAGGTTATCCCACCATGAAGGAAAAAAAAGGGATATCACAACATAAATCACCATCCATGATAAATACATACCACATCAAATAAACATAAAGATTCTACATCATACATCAAGCAGGAATCGACATGAAATAAAACATTCTACAACAATAACCAATGAAGTACATGGCAACAACACTTGATATACCTCAACTCTAATGCTGGTTGAAGAATAGGTTTCTCAATCACTGGATCCAAATGCATCATTGAAAACATTGTGTCTAATGGTAAGAGATTGATTGTCCACATGCTTAAATCCAACACCATCATCCTATTCTTGAAAATGGTCGAAAAATAGAGAATTGTGTTGTAGAAACTGACACTGCCATGAGAATTGTGTCATGGAGAGATATAAAATCCATAAAAAAATTGTCCAATTTGGACACTAGGAAATTTTTTGCCCCTATGGAAATGAGGCTCAATCGGGGTTCCACTGCCCCTGCATCTGGATCAGGGTTTCATGCCTCGATCTCCATGCTCACTCCTATAGTCTGCCTTCTCCTGGACCTGGTCTGCCTAGCACATATTCTAAGAATATGCTTAAGTAGATACATGCCGACAGAGTTGACAAAGCCACCGTTTGTGGGGAAACATTGAGGCCATTCGGGCAGAGGAGGAGAGGTCGGGGGATCAAATCTCAACCCCTCAACATAGTTACCGTTGGAATTTTTTGGGTTGCTGTAATATTTAAAACACAACCTCATTGCAATGTTTGTTATATATTCTGGATTTAAATGTTGTTTGGTTTGTTTTAAATGCATTTTGGAATGGTTCATTGTAATTTAATTGAATATAGTTTGAATTATATTAAATATGGGGTCACCCGGTGGGGTCCATCCCACGTGGGCCGGGCAGGTTCGAGCCCCGCCGACCTCAGACATGGTCGTCGTTTAACATAGTGTGATATGCGACGTTGGGTGGGTGAGGTCTGCAAACCATGGCCCTGACCCAACGCTGATACATATACGATATATATGTTATTATCCTGTGGGCGGAGGGTGCAGCGGGTGTCAAGGCCCGCCACCCCATATTTGTCATTTTTTTTTTTTTTGTAATGTTGATCAGGGGTGGTGGGGGTGGTAGCCCGTCACCCTAATTTAATATTTATTTTTTATTTTTTAAAGAAAAATGTTTTTTTCAATTTTAATGAAAATAATGGTCATTGGGAGAATTAGCGAGGCCACAATTTCACACCTTTTCAGGAGCTAGGTTCCTCGTCAGTTGACACTAAATTTGTGGGACAATTAAACTTGGCTCCTTCCCAAATTTGACCAAAACTTTGAATCACTCTAAATTCTCCATACGGGCTCAGATTGGAGATCTGTTCACACCGTTTGAATCAAGGTGACAAGTAATTTAGTCTGAATCTGGTTCAAGAGCAATCCGAACACTTTGAATTTTGATCTTTCATCAACCCTCTTAGTCTCTTGAGGGTGTCTGGAGCCACCTAGATCATCTACAAAGCCAGAGAAACCAATCTTAAGGTCATCACCCTAGGATAAATTCTCGAAGGAATAGTAGAGTAAAGGGGCTCAAGATCTGCAGAAAAATGTCATAGTGGTAGAATCACAAGAGGATGAAGAAGAAGAAGCATCTAAGGAGATTGGCATTGAGAAGGTGGCGCCTGTCTCCAGGTTGTTGCCTTATAAAATTTCGTGGAAGCCAGAGGCTAAGCAGTCGGTGAAGGATATCGACGCAGTAAAGTAAAAGGTGTTCACACCACTGATTCCCGATGAAGCGCTAGTTGAAGGTGATTTACTAGCCAAGGTGCTCCAATTGAAAATGGAGGTTTGGGATTTTAATGGCAAGAGAAAATACCCATAATTTGGGCCTAGTATGTATCTGTGCCTGTAGGCCTACCCAGATGAAGTTACGAGATTATATCCAATGAAATGGGTGAAGGGTATCCAACAGTCAGGGATACTCAACATGCTCTATGTGCCACATTTCAGGTGAAGTACTATCTATACTATTTGTGGGCACCAATTTTTGGCCTTGGTACATGACAATTGTATCTAGTTGGGGAAGAATATCCCTATTACCGAGATTCTCATAAGAATAATTACGACCCTTCCTTGTGTTGGGGCAGACTCGGTAGAAGATTTTGTGTGTAAGATCTAGGACAAGCAGTTGGTAGAAAAGATGAAGAATGAGTATGATCTGACCAAAAGGGCTAGGGGTTATCTTATTAACTCTATTTCTAAAAAAAATTTGTGCTTTTCTGTGCACATCCTTGTGGGTAAGATTATGAGGAAGAACCACGTAGAGGAGAATTTTTCATCTATCATCACTTTAGCTGTGGAGTGCACCAAGGGCATTGTATACAACTAGGTTGGCTACTTATGTAGGGATTTCCTCACAAATTCCAAAGCGGTGGAGGAAGAAGGTAAGTAGTACCACTATGCGTGGCTCTTTCTTCTTATTTCCTTAATGGAATGGAGGGAACCTGATGGGTTGTAGTTCAACGGTGCAAACCTTGATCTATGCAAAGTAGCCAGATACGCTTCGTTATGGTATTTGATAGATCCATCAAGGGTTATGTCCAATAAATTATTTTGGGTCAGACTTGAGATGAGCTTACAGACAATGATCAACCAAAATACCTGGTTGTCACCAATTATTGTGGAGCAGTATCGACATGTTGCAGAGTTCAAAGTGGACTTCCATCATATCCACATTTAGGCGAAGAAAGACCTCGCAGGGGTCTAATACAATCTCTCATACTTGTTTGAAAAGGGAGACGTAGAAGACATCATTAGTTGATGGTCAAGGGATTGGAGACCTCTACTGTAGGGAGGTACAAATATGACAGGCACGAGTGGGGCGAAGCCCACTACGCCAATAGGGTAGAAGGACACTGAAGCAGACACTTCAGAGACTGGAGGGGATGATATTATTGATTGTGATTTGGGAACAAATCCATTGGATTCATCCTCCTTGTTTATCACTAAGAAAAGGTAGCCACAGAAGGGTGGTGCAAGAAATAATGTCAAAGTTGACATATCTGTTGTTCCGACAGAAATAGTCCTCACTTAGGGGGACATTGACGAGACAGGAGACGTTGTTTGGAAAGTCAATGAGTATTTTTTGGGAAACATAGAAGAAAATTACAAGAAAGTGTTGGAAGATGTTCACAAGAGGTTGTAGGACGTGCAGATGCAGGCGAGCATATTTCAAGCGAGCGTGAGCCACACGAGAGGATTGCAAGCAAGTGTGGTTCCACCTGGAATGATACAAAAAGGTGAAAGCACTGAAGTGCATGAATTGGCACTAAATTCCAACACCCTTTCAGTGCCTATCCCTGTAGGAACTCTAAATTTTGATACAGTAGAGCAGATGAAGAAAATGGTCAGTTGGTAGAATATAACACTAAATCTTGTTGCGATGCCCTTCCAAGCTCTACATGAGTTCCACCAGAGCATCAATTATGAAATAAATATCAGGGAACAATGGCTCTTATGGTTACTTGGGACACCTGATAGGAAGGAAAGAAAATGGTTCCAGAGAAACAAATCGTTGTCCAATATCAAGAGTCTTAGGCAGAACAACAACAGAAATTGGAGGATTTTATCTCTAAGGCATGTAATGAGCTACTAGAGCTCGAAATTCAGGTTGCAAATGTGCCTAAGGAAAAAGTGGCTAAGGTGCCCATAATTTTCAAAGACTCTAAGGCTAAATTCGACGAAGTCCACATGGAAATGGAGATGAAAATCATCGAGCTACAATTGCACCCTGCCACCCTGCTAGATATTCGAGAGCAATGCACCGTAGAGATGAAAGTGGCCAGATAAAATATTGAGTTCCACTTATAGGAGAGTGAAAATATCTTTGAGAAGGCTCTGGATGTATGGTCCTCACTATAGAAGGAACCTTAGGTGTGAAATATTGAGGCTGAAGTGTGCGAAAAACTTGAACAATTGGATCAGATTAAGGTCACTGCAAAGACCTTAGCATTGACATAGTGGATTAACCACCTCAAAGGAGGTAAATATTTGTGGGAGGAATTTTTTTTGTTGAACAGGAAGGAGGAGATACTTGCAGCCAGGATAAAGACATGGGAATTTGAGTCCAGTCAAATCTCCAAAATTGCAGAGCAGAAACTGAACAAATTTGTGCGAGGTGCAGAAAGGATTGGAGCAGAGGGAAGCTAAGAAGGTCATAGATATGTTGCATAGAGACATTAGTGATTTTGAAAAACAGTGCACCAATAAAATCCCACTATTGAAGGATTCCTTGGATGGAATCATAGTGAAGATCACTGGCACACCACCGTTGTGACTCAAGACGAGTTACAATTTTTTGTTGGGGGCATGTTGGAGTTGGGATCCCCCTAAAGAAAGTAGTATAGAATACTACATGGATCAAGGAGTGTAGCGTGCAACGTGAAGTGTATTTTTATGTCTTAGGGGCTTTGGGGTGGGTCAAATCCCCTCACTATGTAATGGGATGGGACTTTTTGTGAAAGTTGGACTACGTCCATGGTTTTGGAACATGGTATTGTAAATACCAAATCTATATTTAAGGAGTCTAGATATAAGTCATAAAAAGCCATGATAGACTGGAATGATGCATTTGGATGTAAGACTATGCTAGAGTATTTTTTGTGGGTTAGAGAAAAAGGCTCCTTTAGTTGTGTGCACGGAGACCTTAGGAGCTATGTAGTTATGTGCGTGGACCCTTGTAGTTGTGTGCGCAGGGTGGAAAGTGGATGTATAAAAGAGATCTATTTGTTAATGAAATACTATTGAGAAATATTTGAGTTACATTGATGGGTTTTATTTTTACTTGTTGTTTTGAATATCTATGCTAAAAAATGGTTTAGATCTATAACTAAATAGTGAAGTCTTGTTTATGGTTATTTACTGCGTTTAATGTATGAATAAGTAATATCGCACAGTTTGTTCATAAGTTCAACAAATGTGTTGAAAAATGCTTGTGTTCTTGATAGATATGACCTGTGAAATTCTATAAATAAGGAAAAGCCCTAAATCCATAGTTTAGTGTCCCTCTAGATGCAGAAACATGGTTCTAGCATACCCTTATATTGCCTTGCGTGAGACTTCAATTTATGCAAGAAGGTCGTTGCCGAAAGGGCCGGTAATAGTGGGTTTTTTGGACTGCACAGTCACAACAAACCTAGTTATAGGCCCCACCAAGCTAACATGCACAGTTTTTGAGCCACGTATTGTGATTTTCTTAAGGGATTTTAATTTTTCAATGTAGGCTGGTAGAAAAAATTGACTTTCTAGTTGAGTGATTCCAGTAGGGAGAGGGAGCAACAACTCGAGTATTTTTGTTGGGAATATTCCTTGTTTGGGTTCATAGAGTTTTGTAGGAGTTGGGAGTAGAAAAATAAACGTCGGGTGGAAGATAAAGGCACACATAGAGAGAATTTATCTTTGGGAGTTTTTAGTTTTAGAAATATTATTTTCTAGTTGCAGATTGGCAGAAGTTGTGAGCAAAGTTTCTCACTCCAGGAGGGAGTCCATGTAGCAGACTCAACAGTTAAGCAGCGGGAAAGAGGGATATTTTTTACCAGATTCAGAGATGGACACAACTGGGATTAGATATTATGATAGGTTGTAGGGAACTGCCAACTTTGTCATATGGAAGGCTAGGATATCCTTCCTACTTGATGAACATGTCCGGAAAGCCTATGTATAATTTGGTAGCGGTTACTCAAGATGTAGTTCAGTTGAAGGAATAGAGGAAAGAGATGGAAAAGGAAAAATGGATGATCTTAGATGGTAACCGAGACCATATATACTCACATACATCTAGCAAGAACACTTCCAAAGAAATGTGGGATGTTCTCAACCAACTATATCAGAGTTCTTCCGAGCACTGAAATATGTCCCTTTAGGCAAAGCTAAGAAGCATAAATATGTAGAAGGGTGAAGGCATATATCCCTTCCTCCCTGAGATTCAGAAGGTTCATGATCAAATTTCATACATTAGGGAGGAACATCAACCAATAGAGCTTTTGCAGTTGACACTGAGCAGTGTCTCAAAGGGGTGTAAAGTCTTTGTCAAAAGTATTTTGGACCAAGAAAACTTTCCTAGATGGGACAAGATGTGATCATGCCTACAATGGGATTATTTGAGGTGAAATCTATTAAATAGCACAATTAGCTGATGCAGTAGAAAGGGAATGAAAAGTGAGAAGGAAGATGAGAATGTGGCCCTAGCATCAAAGGGTCCCAGCTAGGGATAAGGGGAGAAAAAGAAGAAAAATGACCTATATATGGTAAAGTGCTTCAGGTGTGGCAAGTTTGGGCACTACAGTACTCAGTATCCTCTCAGGAATAAGGAGAAGCAGGAGAATCCGTACCATGCGGTACCATCCATAGAGATAGACAAGTTTTCCTCTAGGATGGAGGAATATTTTTCTATGTTTTCAACTATACCTCCAAGAGAGAGGTGGGGGGATATAGAGCTATAGTCCCAAAGATGCAGAGGATAGGAAGGGTCCATTGAGGTGTTCTCCCTATGCTCATGCATTTAGTGCATGAGTGCGCGAAAAACACCGATGCTTGGTAGGAGTGACTTCTTGCCTACAAGAAATGGTCACTCAAAAAATGGGTTGTTAGATGGTTAGTGAAGCATCATAACGTGTACTAGAGAAAACTAGTTATTGCACATTGCATACTACAAAAAGAGGAGGAAGCAAGAAACAACAAATACACATATAACACAAGATCAATATCAAGTAAATGAAATAATAATAAAAATAGAGAACGAATCCACTTTTATTAGCCGATGGTGGTTAAAAATAGGTAGAATGCTAAAACACTCGTAGTGAGTCCTTAGAGCTATGGAGCTCTAATAATCTAAGCAAGGAGGGCTCTCCCCTTTATTTTTTTGTAGGCCTCTCTCTTCTCCTCGAATGAGTGATCAGATAACGAATAAATGATGCACTTCTCCTTTGGGATTGAGATGTTGGATGGCCAAAAAATGAATCTCTTCACTCTCTTGCTGCTTGGACAACACATTGTTTGTTTTCTCATGGGGAATTGGCCATCATAAAAATGTGTTCTCAATTGTTCTTCTCATGGCGGTATTTTATAGGAAAAATTCAAACCTTCTTCCCTCTCTTGGTACAATTGTGGATAGTGACCTAAGAGTGGTGGTTGATTCCATTATGTGCTCACTTGAGGTCTCAAGGTGGCTCTAGGCAGCTATCCTTGGGCAGCCTCAAGTGGAGAATATTCTTCCTGAAGTGTGAAAATTGGTCTCGGATAGTGTCCTTCCACCATACCCAGGACCACACGGCTTATTGGGAGAAATTCATGGAGATTTGCTCTGTTATCGAAGAAAAATGTGTGCAAAGTGCACTTTTCCTATGTCTTCTATGCACAAGTTGATAATTTTGCCTCTTTACCTTAGAGAAAGTTAAATTTTCCAAATTATCTAATTTTTTTCAACCCTGCAAATCCTTTTGCATGACATTTCATGATGTATTTTTATTTTCCAATTTTCCAGTGATAACATTTTCCCCCTAATATGTGAGGTCTAGGAAGAACTGTATAAAAAAAATACATTATAGTTTTTTTTATGTATAAACCACGTTGAGAGAGAGAGAGAGAGACCTGCGTGTAGCCTAAGGTTGGAGACCTCTTACTATGAGTAAAGGAGGGACCATGTTCTCTCGAAAACCTACAAGAGATAGTATAATACAATAAATACAATATTTCTACAAGGCGGGCATCTCCCATGCTCATGATGCTTTGGCTAGTTAAAGCCTACATTATAGATAAAGGTTCTATATGTGTCACTTATATGGTAGTGATATACTAATTTGGTTAATGATGATGATTGTTGACGCCCTCAGGGGCACTTTTTATTTGATGATAAGTTGAATGTAGTGCCCACATTCATAAGCTTAGTATAGCATATTTTAATATAACAACTCTGTTAGCCACCTATAAATTCTGATATACCTAGTGGTGGCTAAATTTGATGTCAAGCCTTCAAGAGATAATTTATTTCCTTTGAAAATCCATCATCTTTGAAGTCTTATGACGATTCTCTATCCTTTGGATTAATCTTCACTACTGTTTCACTGTAAGCCCTCAAGGACTTGCTGTTTACCAAGAGAAAAAACTGCTTCCAAAACTCCATTTTCCACCATTCACTTCTTCATTTCACTCTCACAAAATATCCTTTTTTCATTCTTGTTTCCCCCATGAAATCCCTCAAAACCCCTTCATTTCACCTCCAAATCATTTCAAAATCCCCTTTAAACCTTATATTTCCCTTTATCTGGTTTAAAACTCCCTCCTTCCTTCTATTGGAACCTCCAAATTGATCAAAAAACCATTCAAAATCCTTAAAAAATCTTCATTTTAGCACTAAGGCACTAAGCCCTTTTTGGACTCTAGCCTGGTCTCTTTCCCCATCATAGGACCACGCACCGCGACCAGGCGCATAAGTCCTCAGCCCTTTTCTTTTTACACCCAGTCACCGTTTTTATCCATGGGACCACGTCTGCACCTTTTTCCCTAAGCCCCATCCTTTTTCCCACAGAACCTCGTTTTCCTTCGTATTTCTCCATTTTCTCATCCTCCCCTGAGCTTTAATCTTAACCATCCAATTGAGTGATCCAACGATCAGGACATAACCCGATCTCACCATTGAACCCACTGCGTGACAAGCAACCTAATGTGACTATTCGGCCCCAAAATTTCTTCCGCCTGTGCACCTTACCCTCCATCACGCTCTACCTGCACCATCTGATCTCCCACCCATCATTCGACAGTCAATATTCCATATTGCATAATTTTTGAACCCATTTTTCAGTGCGCTACTTCCACAGGAAATGGGTGGTTTTATAAATCCATGTGTCAAGAAGTGTATGGAATCGTGTTAAAAAAGTAAATACCATCTTATCCCCATTTTGTCACGCGAAAACCATCTCCGGTTTCTGCCATACCGCCCCCTCCGCAACGTCATTTCGCTTTTAATCCCAGCCGTTGATCTTTGATATCGAACGGCCCACATTAGATCATGATATCAATTCTTTTGTTTCTCATCTATTCTCCCAAACACTCATCGTGAGAACTCGAGCGTTGATTATCCTAATCCAATGGCTCTTGTTCTCTGTCGCACCCAAACACCATCAGACCTGGTTAGCTACTCTGCCAGGGTTTTCTTCACATTTTCTGCTACAATCACGTTTCACCACACTGCTCCTCCACCCTCGCAAGCCTCTGCTGCAGTCATACCCCCTCATAGGATTTATATAACATGTTTAAATTGTCTGTTTGTAGGTTCCACAATGGTGTTTCTTAGGTTTTCTTACAGTCACGGAGGTGACACGAATGATAAAGCACAGCGATCATACAGCGTAAATCAAAGCATATAGGGAAGCACCTAGGTTTAAAGGCTTTTTTTATCAAAGATCAAGGTTATTGACCCTAACATAAAACCCTCCAGTAACCCCTATAACTTGTATATTCACAAACACAAGTTCACAGAAGTTTAAAGTGTATCAGAGCAGAATTAAAGGATTAAATCATGAGATTGAAGATTAATAGTTTAATCCACTGTTTAGAAGGATAGACACAGCCAAAGATCCGAGGACCATGAAGGAAAATTAATAAAGCTCAGATCATAAATATAAACAAGCCATACCAGCAATTCAAAGCATCATTGATTTGATATCCGCGGAGCGTTCTTTTCCCTAAGAAGGACCAATTCACATGGCCTACTCCATTCCTCATCAAGCACTAGAACTGTTATTACTCTGACAGAAGTCCCTAAAATTGTCAGTGCATTAGTTATAAAGTGTGGAAGGCCTGAAAGACAAATATCCACCTTAATTATCTCAGAAGACAGAACAGAGTAACAATAGCCAAAGAGTACTTCAAAGAAACATACCTGAAGTTAATTGTCAATCTGACAAAAACTCCTAATTCTTATAAAAAGTACACAGAGTTAATGTAAACCATTAAGCATAGTGGGCGCTCGAATACTTTCTCCCCTCTGTCTTAATGAATCATTTAAGCTCATATCTACTACTCCACCTCCTCATTCACCTATAAAGACTCTTCGAAGTCTCATTGTAAAAGGTTGGCATTTGGTGATTTCTAAAGTAATACATATTTCTGCTTTGAAGAAGCATTGGTGTTCTGAAGGAGTGTGGAGGTCTTTGTTTTTTCTGTTGATGAAGGAGGCCGGACCATTAGATCCCTGAGCTTGGTTTTGGTGAAGTACTTCTTATTGTTAATGCTGTTTCCTGTTTATCACTCTGTTCCAGTTTGCTTTAACTTACAATAGGATAAAGAGTTTAGGTAGGGAAATGTATCTTAGAAGCACCTCTGGCCTGTTTATCCTTCACTGTTTATATGTTTTCTGCTACTGAACATGACAGGGTAGTCTAATAGCTCTCTTGAATATTCAGTTTGTTTTATTTCAAAAATGGTTAATTCAGTTGTGCTAAGGATTGTTTAGGCGTTCCCTCTTTCTTTGACACTGAATGTTGTATCTGAAATCTTCCTTTAATTATTAATGCTTGCAGTTTGACAGAGAGGTCTATTTCAATCATACCCTCTGCTCCTTACTGTGATTATTGTGTTAAAGGACCCTATAATTGCAGTCCTAGATGTCTAAGGTGTTCCCTCTTCTTTGAATGAAATTGTATGTCTTTGTTGATTAAGCTCTCAATAGTGAACTTATAGGAGGAAATAGGGCATTCCCTGAATCCTATGATTCATTAAGAGGGTTTTAGTCTGAATTTCTCCTTTTATTTGAGTATTTATGTTGATTAAGTCCAAAAGAGTGAGCTTACTGGAGGAAATAGGGCATTCCCCGAATCCTTTAAGTCATTGTGAAAGGGTTTTGGTTTGATTTTCACTCTTAGTCTTAATGTTCATCCCATTTCACCTATATTATTCAATAGATCCTTGACCAAGTTAGATTTTCCCTCTGGTTTCCCTTCCTTCTCAATCAAGACTATTTGGAATTTCACATGATTCCATTGCCCAATGGCTTGTAGATTCCCATGCTCTATCTATACTGCATGAAACATATTTGTCCAACCAAACAAAACAAACAACCCTGCACTTCCTAACTAGCCTAAAATCAACTTATAAATCATTCAAGACATATATTTATAAACATATTAAGAGATCCCTCTCTGAGACTAGGAGGGATAGATCCTAGAGCTCTAAATATTGGTTCTGATGTTGCCTTGTCTTTTGGTTAGCCAATCTAGAAAAACACAGGACCCCAACATAATGGAGATCACAGTGGGAACTATTGAGTATATAGTTGCTTGAAATACCTATTAAAAATCTTTAGGCCCTTAGTTTGACAAAGAATACCCTGGGAATTGTTATCCCACCTCATCACCAACATAATGGCGATCATGGTGGGACCTATTGAGTATATGACAGTCTAGCTAACTTTTGTGCACTCTTTAGTCCTAAAAATCTCTAAAAATCAGTTAGTGGGCCATAGAGTAGACTCTGTTTGTTTGAGCACCTTAGCTAAGTGTTAAGATCAAACACAGGACACTCTCATAACCATTAAAATGTACAAAATCCAAAAATATCTCAGATTGACTTCATAATAATCATGGTGGTGGAACCATAAAACATTTTACCTTCACGAAAAGATAAAAACTTTCCACCTGGCAACTCCATTTAGCCCCAGTAGGCCTATTACCCATCTAGTTCTCCAAACCTCTATACGACTGTGTTAGCAAGCCTTGAAGAAGTTGAGAAGCCTAGTCCCATATTAGATAAGACATTCTGTGAGGGAAAACTTTCAAACAGTTCCTACAAACTTCAACCTCCCTCAATTTTTGAAAAAAAGTCTGGCTTCACATAGGAATAACACTAGATCCCATCCAGACCCTAATCCTCCTACAATAGTTGAAAATCCAGAGAGAATTCTGTGGCAGACTTCTAGAGCTGGAAAATCAACTGCTGATAGGAACATCCCAAGAACAAAATCTCTCCCTGAAAACCTTGCTGTCTTGGAGGATTTACTCTTTGAATCACATCATACCAAGAACATTTTTAGAACCAAATCTCAAAGTGATTTAAACCAAACTGGTCTTGAAACTGCAGGTTTGCAACAAAGCTTTAGTAGAGAAGCTTCAGCTTCTACTCCTCCTGATTCATAGCTTCTTCACCACCTTAGCCTTTTTCATAACCAATCTTCTCAAAACCATTTTGCTGGCCCAAGTGTTTCTTCCACTCCAATCCATACCACCACTGTCCAAAACACTCCTTTTCTGCCTATTTTCCCTCTTGTCAATCCACCCACTATAAACCCACCTTTCTTTCCAGCCATGGTAGCATTAGTGTTACCCCAACCTATGGTTCCCTTACCAAATGAATATTAGTCTAAAATTCCCCATTTCACTGGAAAAGAATCTACCACAGCTCAAAAACATGTAGATAGGATGGAAGATGCTTTTGATTATATGGAAATAAAATATGAGACCATAAAGATGAGAATATTTGCTCAAATTTTAGGAGGAGAAGTAAAGAAGTGGTTTAAAGGCTTAACTCCTAATAACATCAATGACCTTCCCTCTTTACATCAAACATTCATAAACAAATGGGAGATCAAAAGCAACCCTCTCCAAATATTAGCAGAGTACAAGAGTCTTAAAAGGAATCAGGGAGAGAGTGTTCATGAGTACTCCACCAGGTTCAACAGTGTCTACAATGCTCTTCCACCTCACATGAAACCTCCCCAAGGCATGGCCTTACTGAAATATCTTGAAGGTTTCGATGCTGATATGGCTTATTAGCTAAGGGAGAGAGACTATTTAACTCTATAAGACATGCAGAAGGGAGCTGAGAGCGTAGAAGCAAAATTAATTGAGAAAAGAGCTAGGTTAAGATCAGAGAAGAGGGTAACTTATAAAGATGATACTACACCCTCAACCTCATCCTATGATGCCAAAATTGACAACCTAGTGAAGAAAATGGAGAGAATGCATGAAAAAATAAACTTGAATGATAGAGTCCCACCAAGAGAACACCAAAACAACCTCCAAAATAAAAATAGAAATCATAATTTTAGAAAATAAAACAATGAATAAAGGTAAAGAGATAATGACCAACAAATTAAGCCTCCCTTCCAACAAAACTATGTAGATCAAGAGGAAGAAAGGGAGATTGAAGGGTTGGGAGAAAACCATGTAAACTTGATTAGATCGGACAGTGGGGATGATGTTTTCCTCACTGAAGAAGAACAAGGTTTCTTCTCCTCAGAACCAAAAGAAGATACAAATGAGGAGTCTGAATATTATAGATTGGGGTTTGAGAATGAAATCATGGAGGTACACAAACACTATGATCTAAGAAGCAAAGGGAACATAGAGAATCCAAATGAAAAAAACACTAGCTCTGCTGTTAGGAGGAATACAGAAAATCAACCTAAAAAGACAACAAACAAAACCATCACAATAGCCAAAAGAGCTGATTCAAACAAAGACAAAAATAACCAACAAGGGATTGAAGAAAGTTGCCCTAGTACCTCTGCTAGTGGCCCTATTAAAACAACTCAGATTGACAGTCCTAATAAAACTTAGCAAGTCAAAATTGCTGAAAGAAACATGAGTGAGAAAACATAAATACAACAAAATCAATGGTTCCTTTCAGCCTTGAGGGAGAGATTGCAAAGATCAAAATTAACAAACCTCTGGCTGAATTAGTGACCCAGGACGTGTACAAAAACCAGGTGCTAAAATCTTTGAATATAAATGTTGAAACTGATACTTTGAACCTGACAGATGAAAAGCCAGAGCTATTGTTTGGTCCTAAAATTGAAGGAAAATACCAAGAAGGGGTTGTGTCCCCCTTCTATGTCAGTCTAAACATACATGAAAAAATCTTACACAATGCCATGCTAGATTCAGGAGCATCACACAACCTTATGCCCAAGGTAATAATGGAAAGCTTAGGCTTAGAGATTACTAGACCATATAAAGACTTGTATTCCTTTGATTCTAGAAGGGTCAAATGCTTGGGGTTAATTAAATATTTGTATGTTAACTTGTCTCAAATTCCTGCCAAGAACCTTGTTATGGATGTAGTAGTAGCTGACATTCCCCCAAAATATGGTATGCTTTTGTCTAGATCATGGGGAGCTAAAATTTAGGGCACCCTTTAAATGAATATGTCTTATGCCACCATACCAATGTTTGGTCAAACTAGAAGATTATATAGGGAAACCCTCATGAAATACATGTTGAGCAATAAGGAAAAACCTCACAACACTCCTGTTTATTCCACCCATTCAGATCTAGACTCCTTTATTTTATACAATGAAGATGAAGTCACCCAAACAAAGAAACAAAATGAGCAGGACATTAGTGCACCAGAGCATTTGGAATTGTCTTCCTCTCAACCTCTAGATATCTCAACTCCTAGTAGATTTGAGCAACACAAAACAGAAGAGAATGAAACAGAAGCAATTTGAAGGATGAGCTTTGATGGCTCTTGCAACAAAAAAAGTGTAGGGGTTGGTGTATGGATACACAACACAAACAAGGGACATGCCTACGAATTAGAATTTTCATGCACAAACAACATTGCAGAATATGAAGCCCTTCTCCTTGGCCTGCACATACTTAAATATTTAAAGGCCAAAAAGATATCAGTGCATGAAGACTCTGAGATAATCATCAGAAAAATCAAAGGGGAATATGCAACCAAAAACCCCAGACTCAGAGAATATAGAAACACTGTTTTAGACCTCCTAAAATTTTTTGAAATATATGAACTCATGTCCATACCAAGAGCCCAAAATCACCTGGAAAACTAACTTGATTTTGCTACTATTAATTTCCAAATACCACAAATTGATGAAAAACTGATTATAAAGGTAAAAAACAGACCAGCAATGCCTGATAACGAGGATCATTGGCAGGTTTTTAACAATGATAAACATATAGAGGATTTCATGCAATCAAAAAATGAGTTTTCCACAGCATCACCAAGTTTCAGCCATGAAAAAGAATGTTTAAATGTTGAACTAATTCCTGAAACAAAGTCTTCCTCTCCTACTGATATAAATCAGTTTGATCATCTTTTCAAAGAAAATTTATCTGATGATCCAAACCAAAAGGACCTCGAAGTTCTAAAGTGTAAAGAGGATACCATACCCAAAGGCCTAGCCCCATTAGAACAACTCTTTGATTTCAATGATGTGGCTAAGGAACCGAAGGCAGAAGCCATGTAAACTAATGTGGAAGAAGACAACAAAGGCAGCCCAATTGAGCCTAAAATGATTAAGTTATCTAGCACCCTTCCTGTTCACATCAAACAAAAATACATAGCACTCTTCAAAGAGTTCATGGATGTTTTTGCATGGGACTATAAAGATTTGAAATCATATGACACTAGCATCATTCAACACAAGATTCCTCTTAAGGAAAATCAGAAACCTTTCATACACAAATTAAGGAGGATAAACCCTGTTTTACTACCTACAGTAGAAAAAGAAATTAGGAAGATGTATGATGCAGGGATCATTGTTCCTCTCAGATACTCAGATTGGTTTTCCAATCTAGTATCTGTCAGGAAAAATACAGGGGAGATCAGGCTGTGTATTGACTTCAGGAACCTGAATAGAGCCTCTCTGAAAGATAACTACCCTTTGCCAAAAATGGACCACTTTCTTCAAAGGGTAGTTGGGTCAAAAATAATATCATTGTTGGATGGGTTCTCGGGTTATAATCAAGTGTTAGTCCTCCCAAGTGATCAACATAAAAAAACCTTTACCACACCTTGGGGAACATTCATGTATGTCAAAATTCCATTTGGTTTAATGAATACAGGGGCCACCTTTTAGAGGGCCATGGACATAGCTTCCTCAGAAGACATAGGCTATTTTATAATCATTTACCTTGATGATATTACTATCTTTTCCAAAACTAATGAAGAACATTTGAAACATCTAAGAAAAGTTTTTGAGAAATGTAGAAGATTTGGCTTGTCTTTAAATCCCAAAAAGACACACTTTGGCCTCCATGAAGGAAATCTTCTTGGTCACATAATCTCTGAAGAAGGGATCAAAATAGCTCCTAAAATAATTGATGGCATATTGAATATCAGCCACCCTAGAAACCTCAAAGAATTACAGTCTTTCATTGGAAAGATAAATTTTTTGAGGAGGTTCATCCCCAACCTTGCTAAGACATTAAGAAACATCACTAACATGCTCAGGAAAGAAGTAGGTGTTAAATGGACAATGCAAGCTAAACAATCATTTGAATTGGTAAAGCAAGCCCTTACTCAAGCACTAGTCCTTATCAGTCCTAATTTCATCAAATATTTCTATATTTTTTCCTTTGCATCTGAACATACAATAGCTGCAGTATTGTTGCAAAAGAACAGCTTGGGGCAAGAACAACCTATATCCTTCTTTAGTAAAGCCTTAAGAGATTCCCCACTCAAATACAATATCATGGAAAAGCAAGCCTTGGCACTGGTAAAAGCATTAAAGGACTTTAGGGTGTACATTTTACATTCACATATCATTTCCTTTATGCCACACAACATAGTTAAAGATATTCTAAGTCAGGAACCCGATGGTAAAAGGGAAAAATGGATTGCCATTATTCTAGAATATGACTTAGAAATCATGCCTACTAAACTCATCAAGGGACAAGGATTAGCAAAACTCATGGCTGAGTCTGATTTCAAAGCTTTAGATATGAACATGGTTGATGCCTTGGAAGAAATAGAAGAGTTCCCAACACCATTTACTGTAGAAAAATTCATGAACTCTCCATGGTATGCGGACATCATTTATGTGTTTCTTTATTTAAATGCTCCTCCTTCTTTGTCAAAAACAAAGGCCAGATTTTTAAAACAAAAGGCTTTAAATTATTGTATGATAGATGGAGTTTTATATTGGAAAAATGTTTTTGGGATACTACTAAAATGTTTACTTGAGGTTGATGTAGGAAAAATCATGCATGAAATGCATGAATGAGAATGTGGAGGGCACTTAAATTGGAAGACCACTGCAAACAAGATACTTAGATCTGGTTACTATTGGCCCACCTTTTTTCCAGACACCCACAAACTAGTGATTTCTTGCCACAAGTGCCAAATCTTTGATGGTAGAAGAAAAATCTTACCCTTACCCTTGCAACCTATTAGTGTTGAAGCACCTTTTCATAAATGGGGTTTGGACTTCATAGGAGAAATCCATCCATCCTCCTCAGCCCAGCACAAATGGATCCTCACAGCCACTGATTATTTTACCAAATGGATAGAGGCCATACCCACTAGGAATGCTACTGACTCTGTCATCATTAAATTCCTTGAGACCAACATATTGTCCAGATTTGGTTGTCTTAGGAAAATAATCACAGACAATGTTGCTACCTTTAAATCCAAGAGGATGGTTGATTTCTGTCATAAATATCAGATCACCTTGGGCCACTCCACTACCTATTACCCCCAAGGAAATGGACTTGTTGAATCCTCAAATAAGAGCCTGATAAACATCATAAAAAATTTGTTGGAGCAGAATCAGAAAGCATGGCATAGTAAGCTTGTTCATGCCTTATGGGCTAATAGATTAGCCACCAAAAAGTCAATCAACATGTCCCCCTATCAGCTGGTCTATGGCATGGATGCTATTTTCCCAACATCCCTAGGAGTTATAGTCATGACTCTCCTTCAGGAAGTCCAAGATGAAGAAAATGATATGCAGAGAAGGATCAATCAGATCATCCATTTGCAGCAAACTAGAGAGGAAGTTTACCAGAGAACTCAAGCATTCCAAGAAAACATCAAAAGGAAATTTGACAAAAGGACTAAAGCAAATGATTTCCAAGCTGGAAATGTGGTTCTAAAATGGGATTCAAGGAGGGAAGAGAAAGGAAAACATGGTAAGTTTGAAAATCTGTGGAAAGGGCCCTACATCATTCATTCCATAAGAGGGCATAATGCATTTTTTCTACAAGAACTGAATGGTGAAGAAGTGTTGGGAGGTCCTGTCAAAGGCAGGATGCTTAAACACTTTTTCTATCAAGAGTCTTAGTTTCAGAGTTTTTATCCATTGTACATACCATTTGCATAAAGAAAAATGGAAAGAAATATACAAAAACAATAAAAAAAAAATAGAAAAGAGGGCAGTAATAAAACAAGAAAGGTATAGCCCCATACCAAAAGGAAAATAAAATATGAAAGTGTGCAAGTTCAAATGCCACTACTTTAAGGAGCACTACTATCCAATCATACAGCCTAATCATGATTGGGAAAATTTTAGTTTAATGCTAATAGGATAGTGAAGAAAATCTGCCAAACTGTCTAATCTTGGATGATCAGTAGAATAGATTAGGATAGAAGAAAGAAAGGTTCAAACATGCTGAAAATCTGAACCTGGAATCATAAGGAAATATGGCTCTAATTCTCTCAAAACTTGAGTCAAAGAAGAAGGAAGAGAACTGGTTCTAATATGTTGAAAAATTGAACCAACAAAGAAAAAGGAGACAACTCTAACAAGATCAAAACCAGAGTTGAAATGAAGAAAAAGATGACTCTAAAAAGCTCAAAATCTGAGTCACAACAAGAAGGAAGAATGTTGTTGGATTTCAGATCCTTAGCCTTCAAAATTTTGGTTTATGAATCTCTGCAAGTTTCAGTTCATGTGCAACTTGTCTTTATGCCTTGAACCCACAGCAAATCAGACAATCTAATCCTGGTTTGGATGTGTTTCAATTTCTATTTTAGAATATAGAGAATGAAAATCTATCAAACTATTTAATCCTGATAGATATTAGTTTAGGTAGTGAATTTATGAGTTCAACTGCTTAATCTGAACTCATGGAGAAATAAGGGTAGCATTAGATAGGTTTATTTTTCTATTTGCAAAATAATATGTAAAGAGATGCTAGTCCAAGTGCAATCAAAGAGGAAGCAATGCTAGGACAAATAGTTTGGGGTAGGTAGAAGTGTTGATAAAATGGATTTCTTGTTGTAGGACATTGAAAAGTGTCAAATGAAGAATTCTTCCCAATGGAATGGCACTAGTCTGCTAAATACAGAGATTACCGAGGTTCTGGACACCTAAAGGGAAAGGTATCCTCCCCAAGTGGAGCCACTATTAGCCACCTATAAATTCTGATATACCTAGTGGTGGCTAAATTTGTTGTCAAGCTTTCAAGAGATTTATTTCCCTTGAAAATCCATCATATTTGAAGTCTTATGAGGATTCTATGTCCTTTGGATTAATATTCACTGCTATTTCACTGTAAGCCCTCAACGACCTGCTGTTTACCAAGAGAAAAAACTGCTTCCAAAACTCCATTTTCCACCATTCACTTCTTCATTTCACTCTCACAAAATCTCCTTTTTTCCCCCATGAAATCCCTCAAAACCCCTTCATTTCACCTCCAAATCATTTCAAAATCCCCTCTAAACCTTATATTTCCATTTATCTGGTTTAAAAATCCCTCCTTCCTTCTATCGGAACCTCCAAATTGCTCAAAAAACCCTTCAAAATCCTTAAAAAATATTCATTTTAGCACTAACGCACTAAGCCCTTTTTGGACTCTAGCCTGGCCTCTTTCCCAATCACAAGACCATGCGCCACGACCAAGTGCATAAGTCCTCAGCCCTTTATTTTTATACATGTTCACCATTTTTATCCATGGGACCACATCTATGCCTTTTTCACTAAGCCCCTGCCTTTTTCCCGCAGAACCTTGTTTTCCTTCATATTTCTCCATTTTCTCATCCTCTCCCGAGCTTTAATCTTAACCGTTCGATCGAGTGATCTAAAGATCAGGACATAACCCGATCTTGCCATTGAACCCACTGCGTGACAAGCAACCTGACGTGACTATTGGGCCCCACCATTTTTTCCGCCTGTGCACCTTACCCCCCATCGCACTCTACCTACACCATCCAATCTCCTGCCCATCATCCGACGGTCAATATTCCATATCGCGTAATTTTTGAACCCATTCTGCAGTGCACTACTTCCACGCGAAATGGGTGGTTTTAGAAATCCACATGTCAAGCCATGTATGGAATTGCGTTCCAAAAGTAAATACCACCTCCCCCCCATTTTTTCACGCGAAAACCATCTCCGGTTTCTGCCATACCGCCCCCTCCGCAACGTCATTTCACTTTTAATCCCGGATGTCGATCTCTAAGATCGAATGGCCCACATTAGATCACGATATCACTTCTTTTATTTCTCATCTATTCTCCCAAATGCTCATCGTGAGATCTCAAGCGTTAATTATCCTAATCCAATGGCTCCTATTTGCCGTCACACCCAAACCCCATTAGACCTGGTTAGCTGCTTTGACAGGGTTTTCTTCACATTTTACACTGTAATCACGTTCCGCCTCACTTCTCCTCTACCCTCGCAAGCCTTTGCTTCAGTCATACCCCCTCATAGGATTTACATAACATGGTTAAATTTTCTATTTGCAGGTTCCATAATGGTGTTTCTTAGGTTTTCTTACAGTCATAGAGGTGACACGAATGATAAAGCGCAACGATCATACAACATGAATCAAAGCATATAGGGAAGCGCTTGGGTTTAAAGGCTTGTTTGATCAAAGATTAGGGTTATTGACCCTAACATAAAACCCTCCAGTAACCCCTATAACCTGTATATTCACAAACATAGGTTTGCAGAAGTTTAAAGTGTATCAAAGAAGAATTAAAGGATTAAATCATGAGATTGAAGATTAATAGTTTAATCCACTGTTTAGAAGGATAAACACAGCCAAAGATCCGAGGACCATGAAGGAAACTTAATAAAGCTCAGATCATAAATTTAAGCAAGCCATACCAACAATTCAAAGCATCAGTGATTTGATATGAGTAGAGCGTTCTTTTCCCTAAGAAGGACCAATTCACACGGCCTACTCCATTCCTCATCAAGCACTAGAACAGTTATTACTTTGACAGAAGTCCCTAAAATTTTCAGTGCATTAGTTATAAAGCATGGAAGACCTGAAAGACAAATATCCACCTTACTTATCTCAGAAGACAAAACAGAGTACCAACAGCTAGAGAGTACTTCAAAGAAACATACCTGAACTTAATTGTCAATCTCACAAAAACTCCTAATTCATCTAAAAAGTACACAGAGTTAATGTAAACCATTAAGCAGAGTGGGCATTCGAATACTTTCTCCCCTCTGTCTTAATGAATCATTTAAGCTCATATCTACTACTCCACCTCCTCATTCACCTATAAAGACTCTTCGAAGTCTCATTATAAAAGGTTGGCATTTGGTGATTTCTAAAGCAATACATATTGCTACTTTGAAGAAGCATTGGTGTTCTGAAGGAGTGTGGAGGTATTTGTTTTTTCTGTTTATGAAGGTGGCTGGACCATTGGATCCCTGAGCCTAGTTTTGGTGAAGTACTTCTTATTTTTAATGTTGTTTCATGTTTATCACTCTGTTCCAGTTTTCTTTAACTTCCAGTAGGATAAAGAGTTTAGGCAGAGAAATGTATCTTAGAAGCACCTCTGACCTATTTATCCTTCATCATTTATATGTTTTCTGCTACCAAAAATGACAGGGTACTCTAATAGAGCTCTTGAATATTCAGTTTGTTTTATTTCAGAAATGGTTAATTCAGTTGTGCTAAGGATTGTTTAGGCGTTCCCTCTTTCTTTGACATTGAATGTTGTATCTGAAATATCCCTTTAATTATTAATTCTTGTAGTTTGACAGAGAGGTCTGTTTCAATCATACCCTCTATTCCTACTACGATTATTGTGTTAAAGGACCCTATAATTGCAGTCCTAGATGTCTAAGGCGTTCCCTCTTCTTTGAATGCAATTGTATGTCTTTGTTGATTAAGCTCTCAATAGTGAACTTATAGGAGGAAATATGGTGTTCCCCGAATCCTATGATTCATTAAGAGCGTTTTAGTCTGCATTTCTCCTTTTCTTTTAGTATTTGTGTTTATTAAGTCCAAAACAGTGAGCTTACTGGAGGAAATAGGGTGTTCCCCAAATTCTTTAAGTCATTGTGAAAGGGTTTAGTTTGCTTTTCACTCTTATTCTTAATGTTCATCCTATTTCACCTATATTATTCAACAGATCCTTGACCAAGTTAGATTTTCCCTCTGGTTTCCCTTCCTTCTCAATCAAAACTATTTGGACTTTCACATGACTCCATTGCCCATTGGCTTGTAGATTCCCATGCTCTATCTATACTGCATGAAACATATTTTTCCAACCAAACAAAAAAAACAACCCTACACTTCCTAACTAGCCTAAAATCAACTTCTAGATCATTCAAGACATATCTTTATAAACATATTGAGAGATCCCTCTCTGAGACTAGGAGGGCTAGATCCTAGAGCTCTAAAGATTGGTTCTGATGTTGCCTTGTCTTTTGGTTAGCCAATCTACCAAAATACAGGACCCCAACAAGCTCATTGTATGCATGGGTGTACGGTGGGACCTTCCTGTGTAAGAATATTTGAAATATATTCTTATAATGGTAGGGGTCTTTGACGAATTATGACAAAGTGCAATGGTTGTGAAGTACGATACCATCTTGAAATGAAAGCTCGTGATGTAGTCAAATGTCAGGAGGATAGATGAAATAAATGGGCCATGATGATTCCCATAGTGCCATATGAGGATGTCGCTATTGAGCTGAGGAGCTATCGAAGGTACTGCTTCCTTTTTGGAAATTGTTTGTTGAAGTCGACAAGAAGGAAGCCTCAACTGATCGAGAGAAATACTAATGCAAGGGACCAGGGTATCTGATATGATAGGTTAATGTAGTGTTGTGGCCAGCAACAACCCCCATTTTTTATTTAAGTATTAGTAATAATACTAAATATGAGGGGACCCTTAGTCAAAAAATCCAAAAAATTAATTAGTGCTTGTTTCCTTTCTCAAATAAAATTTACTGTCATAACTTATGGAAATTCCTTAGAAAATCATTAAATATACTTAAGTTTATGATAAATTATAATAAAATATTTTCTTTGAAGAAAATATCGCATCCATCGCAATAAGTAGACATCCTTTGTAAGGCAGAATCTTTTAAATTGCGATTTCACGATATTGCGATCCCCAAAAAAAAAACTATACATTAAAATATTGATCGCAAACTGCATATCGCAGAAAATATGTTTAACAAATACTTTTCATATATTATATTTTGCGATATTGCAATATTGCGATTTCGCGATGATATGAGACTACGATTCGTGAATATTGCAATTTGCGATAATTGCAATCTTGCGATGATTTCGATTTGAGAAAACTGCGATATGCGATATTGCGATATTGCGATATTGCACAGCAAATCGTAGATCGCAATGTCGCAGATTCTTAAAAGCTTGTTGTCCAAAGAAAATCTTTTCATAAATCAATATCCGTTATGCGCTTTAATGATTGAATTAATGAATGGATTGTCAATTATCGATAAAAAGGATTTTGTTTTGATTGAAAGGTTGTTTCATGTTAAAATAATATATTTCATCCACCTTCAGCATTTAAAACTATCCCGTCACCTTTCTCATGTCATTACTCTCACTTAATTCATAAAACCGTAGGCACGAAGGAGTAGAAGACTATACAAAGCATTCACAGAGTATTATGGGAAAGAAAGAGAAAAATCCAAGTTCTGAAAACAAAGAGATGGCTTCCCTGTATGCAGATACTGCTTGCAACAAGGATGTTGGTATCACCACCTGGGAGGGAACGCATAATCTGCTCGAAGAAGAAAATCCCAGGGTAATGGAAGTCGCAACTACTGCAGGTTCAAGTAATTCATCTGAAGCATCTCTTACAGAATTGGCTTGTTCATTTTTGCACCGGATAGCAGCAAGACCGAGAATTATTCTGTATACAGATATGGTAAAATGGGTGCTAAATAGCACCGATATTTCAGACATGAAATTTAGAACTCCATATCAAGAGCTCATCAGGTTATTCACTACAGAATATTTGAGGCTTATGTATCACTTGTCGGAGCCTCAGGCGACTTACAACAAACAATTTATGGAGAAATTTGCCAGGGAAAATGCAAATTTGGCGGAATGTACAAAGGAATGGACCAAAAGAGATGAACCATTGAAGAAAGACAAACATGGTATGTACAGTACTGGTTCACTCACCTCTCCCTATTGTTTTACTGCTGCTATGTTATGTAGGCTTTTTGGAAAGCCTGACATAAATAAGGTCTTGCCTGAATGGCTTCCGTTATTAAATGCTGCTGTTAACGCTACCATTGTAGACTGGGCCAAAATACTGTCTGCTAATTTAGCCACTGCTATTTTCAATTACCGGTCTAAACGCACTGTTTCTCAGAGGATTTATCCTCCTTTTTATCTATCTGCCTATGTTAAGGATTCTATCTGCTTTGTTTCTAAATTCCCTTTAATGGGCTGGCAATGGAAAATTCATGATCCTTTGCCTATTCATGTGTATCACAAAGAAATGTGGGAATCAAAATTTTTTCCTCATTTTTACAAGATTTTCCATGGCATAATGTTGCTGCTGTATAGAATATTGTATAATAAGGATGCTCCAAGGTTTTCTCCGGAAGCAGAAGTCGACATTCTCCCCGTCGCACGGTGGTTTGGAGAAGAGTTTTTTACCTATGTAAGGGTTTTTGGAAGCTCTTCTTATCCTCATGTTTTACCCTTGTATGTTCTGGATAAACTTATAGCTCGGTAAATTGCATACCAAACCTGTGGTGAAGGAGGTTTGACAAAGGAACTAAAGGATAAGAAGAAGGCCATCTGGCCACAATTTCTCGTAGCCTGTGGAGCATTTTCATTGTTTGATGTTGGTCATGAATTCAAAGAGGTAAGCAATATTACATGCTTACAATTGTTCAAGTTTTCGAGAAGGCTATTTGATCCATATGATGTTGTCAAAGATTTCACCGCTGCAGTTAAGGTGAGAGTATTTTCTGGAGAAGAAGATCCTTTTGATGATATGTTTCAAGGAAAATGTTCATTTAAAGAAATTTTGCATTTAGCTCAAACACATTTTTCCCCAAAAGTATTTCAGGAATTTAAAATCTATAGAGAAAGAAGATTGACTACTATCCCTTTGAATAATTTACGCTTGGAACCAGCAAGGGAACCAACTCCTAGTGTCAGTCTCAATGATATCTCAGATACTGACAGGTCTAAATCAAAGTCTGACAAAGAAACTTCTGAACGTTCTCAAAATTCTGATAAAGATGAAGGCTAAATAAAAGATATATCTCAGTCAAAAGAGCTTTCACAACTACAGACTTCAACCACTCCACAGTTGAATCTTCCACCTCCCACTGTACAACAACCATCCACCAGCATTCAATTAGATAAATAATGGGAATCGTTTAATGAATTTCTTAATGTTGAAGGACAAAATATACAAACCCTTGTACAGACAACAAAAGTTTTGAGCAAGGGAATAAGTGGCAATGTCACAGAGACTAAGCATATACCTATCACTCCCTCTTCTGAAATTGTACTTAATATAGAGGACATTCCTCCTCTGGATGTATTCTACAGCCCGCAGTATAAAGCAGTAGTGAGGAAGCAAAGGAAAAAGAGAAAGTTAGAGAGCGCAATCTCTACTAATGCAGAACAATTAGATGTCTTATGGAAAGATCCTACTACGAATCCTACTGAGAATCTTACCAAGCTATCTCAGATTACAGGAGCTTATGCCTCCGCAACTATTGACAAAGCATCTGAGGTACGGCTATTATTAAATGAAAAAGAAGATCAGATACAAGTTCTGCAATAGCAATTGCAACAATCTCATGCTAGCATTGAAGCACAAATAAAACTTGAAAAGTTACAGCAAGAGCTTCAAGAGATGCAAATCGGATATCAAAAAAGTTTGGTCGATAAAGAGAAACAAATACAGATTATCCGAGAAGAGCACAAAGATGATCCCAAACTTCCAGAGTTTATTTTAGAATCTATTTCTTTAAACAGCCAACTACTGCAACAATAAGATGTATTATGCCAGAAAATCTCGCAATGGAACTCTTTTTGTCTAGAAAGTGATAAAATCACTAATCATGTTGTATAATTACAACATGATTATGATTTAACTAATGAAAGAGTTACTAATTACTTGGCACGGCAAAAGACAGAGGAAGGAAAAAGAGCTGGTGCACCAATTATCAATAACAGTCATAAAGAAATACTTTTCAATAATTGGGATGCACAGATCAGAGAAGCAGAGAAGGCGGCAGAGGAGTCAGCTACAGCAGTAGGCAATATTACTGATTGTGTAAATGAAAATTTGCACAAGGCTAATTTGATTTCAGAAACTATTCCGGGATATCTTCCACAGGCACAACAATTGCAAACAGAATGGAAATAAAAGGCAGAAGAAAAATCAAAATCAATTCAAGGATTGACAAGATTAAATTGGGATTCTTACTGGACATATCTAGTAAAACCACACAGTCAATGCAGCACTCCTAATTGCATCATTAATTCCGCTGAGAAGATTGCGCCTACACTTGCCGATTCTGTCTTTTCAGGGCAGTTGAAATCTGAAGTCGGCCAACCACCTCTTCTCAAAACAATTCTGGATGCTTGCAAATTCAGAGATCAAATTCATAAGTAGTTAGTTAATAGTTTTCAATTTTAGATTTAAGTTTTACTGTATTTTTCCCTAGAAAAAGGACAGTCATTTAAACCGAATCCTAAATTTTTGTAATAAACTATTTTTAGATTTAGTTAGTAATATTTAAAACCTTCTCATGCATTTAGAGAAGGGTCTTGAAATTTGTCAAAAAATTATCCTCAGAATATGCACTTCTGCAACCTCAGAGGAGGTTTTGATGAATGAATGGAATGAGATTTATTGATATCTGTGTCTAATATCTGTTACTGATGTTGCATTTCTGTACTCTTAATGTATGTTGGATTAGGAAGAGATAAATCATTATTTCTTCTAGCTCATGAGTAGAACCAGTTATAAATGGTACTTTTATCTCTTAACTGTTTCTGTTTCTGCGTTAAAAGTGATATTTATGTTTAGTTATTTATATATTGATGTTTGAATATTTGAGTTATCATTTGGCATTTTTGTACGGTGATAGCTATTTATTTGTACTTGATGTATGAATAGCTTATTATGCGATATGTTTCTCACAACTATTTCATCTAACTTTTTATATGAAATGGTTTATCGTTATTGAATTCTTTTCTCATGATAATTGAATGATCTTTATTATCGATTGTTATCTAAAATCATTTTAGATCGCATAAATAGAAAGGTTTACATCCCGGGTTAGTTTAGAGTTAGATATTTCTTAGAATATAGTTTGCATATGAATAGATTAGGAATAGATTAAAAGCATTTTACTTAGGAATTTTAGAAAATAAATATCAAATCTCAAACACACACACACATATTGGGAAACTGGTCCCATTATCCCTAGTCGGACCCACTACACCAAATGGAAAAGGAGCTTCTAACCAAGGTCCGGACCGGGTGGGTATCCCCCTTGTTGTAGACCCGATTTTCGGGGCTTCAACACGTAGGCATGATAGCGAGAAATGGATGGAAAATGACGACGGGAGTTCAGTGGTTCGAGGTCGGAGCTTGAAAAAAGCAGTTGGGTGGAACTTATAATGATTTCTGAGGAGGAAAGCCTCGAGTCGATAGAACATCTAGGGTGGGTATATGTTGGTTATGAATGTCGTGGTAATTTTGCATGAAAGGTATGAATCTCCAACCAAGGGTGATTAGGGGATGATGCCATGGGAGAAAAACATATGGATGGGTAGGGGATGTTCTCCTAAAAAATATTTTTACACTTTCCAAAATAATATAAAATGGGTTTGGATTATACAGAAATGGAGACAGGTGCCCTAAAAAACATGAAAAATGATCACTCACTGATGGTGTGAGGAAGGTGTTTTTGCTGAGGGTGGGGGCCCCATTGGTTAGTATCGGTGTGGGGGTGATGAAGCATATGGAAAATATCACAGATGGGCTATGTTGATGGAGAGATGACAAGAAAAATGCGAGACACAGTGGTGCACATTCGATCTGCTTACGAAAATGGTAGTCTGAGAAAGGGGTTTTATCGTGATGTTGTAAAAATTTACTTGATGCATGGTGGATGAATGATCATAAAGTGTTTTTAGACTCGCTGATATGGCCATGGCATTATATTATTTGATGCATGGTCTACTTGAGTAATGGACACCATGGAGCTGGAGGCTCTACTGACTGAAGAGGATGTTTATTCTGTGAAAGGTGGGAGATGATAAACATGGTCGGGTGTTTGGAACCTATGGTTGATTTCTTGTGGAAAAATGATGTCAGGATATGCGAAGCTTATTTGGGGCTCTATCATGTTGAGGATAGAATGATACCTACTTTGGAACCTTCAGTCACTGAGGAGATAGGTGGTTGGTCTTACGGTATGATACCTGCAACTAATACCTCAAGTGAAAACATATTTTTCATTCAAATATATTGACAAAATGTGCTTAATTAAAAAAATATAAGAGTGGGCATACCTGTTGGAGCAGAAAAATTTATTTTTCGAAGGTGTGAATCTATGATGCCTCCTTGGGGCATTATGAGGTGTTGATCACTATGTTTATTTCAGTTTCATAATTGGGCTTTCTAAGCTCTCGTTATGGTCCCTCAAATAATTTGAAAAGAGTGATATATAGGTCAATATGGCTCATTTTGGATCATTTTTGTCATTTGAGAGTTTGAGAGTTTCAGAGGCCAAAGATTATTGCTGAGCTTTTATTGCTGTTGCAGTCAGCCTATGCACCAGGGATTTTCATTTTTAGTGTCAGGTAGGCCCCTGAACATCCAACATTTCAATTTTTTTAGTGTTACTAGGTAGGGTTCATATAAATTAGGTTTGTAAGGGCCCCTGCCCATTTTTGGCCTTGACCACACGGGTGATCAAGGCACAGGCACAGAATCTCCACGTGAAACTGAGGATTTCCGCAGAGATTTCATGCCTATTGGAGTTTTTGCGCGTGGCTTCCATTTGTTTCTGAGATATAGACGCACGGTTAGCGCATCTATTTGAGAAACATGCATGTTGAAAATCCAAGGGGAATTTTTTGGAAAGTTTTTTGGAAAATGTTTAATGTCATTGATGTGTTTATTTCTGGTGATAGGATGCTCTGCAAAGAGACAGACTGGCTAGATTTGTGCATATTCGTGGCACAAGATGCCAATTCCTGTCAGAATCTAGCTCAGTGGGGTCTACTCAATTTCTTTGAGAATGACCTCCTAAGGTAACAATATCGCTTACTCCGCTACCTGGTCCATTGTTGGAACATGCGGTGCAAGGTGATGGTGTTGCGAGGTTATGACGTCCGTATCCTTCCTAAGATAGACATATATTTTGTGACTAGTTTGCTGCCTCAAGGCGAGGCACTCCCCAATCCACTCCCTCCTAGGAGGGTAGTGCTTAAGGGATGGTCTGACCATCATTTTGGTGGGGTGTATCCTTATATCATCAATGATTGATCTAGGCGAGCAATGTGAGATGGCTATAATCGTGAGATTGACTGGGTTGTCATCACTGCATTGAGCGTCAAGACCTCAGATTGTTCTTCTGTGCTAGCTTTGGCCCAGACATTTCTTTGAATTTTCCCATCATTGCTATGATAGTTTGGTGTCATAGATAGCGAAGGTCCAAGAAGGATCTAAGATATTTACATAAGTTGAGTTCTATGTAGTAACATGTATGAGAGAGTGGTGTTGTTGCAGCCTGTGGTGGTCGTTCCTATGGGGTTTCACTGGGACCCTCGGATGAGGCGATGGGTGCCAGTGATGCCTCGCAGTGGTGGAAGAGATGTGGGTCATTATTGGAATAATACCACCGAGGCCTAGTTCGAGGCCAATACTCAGATGTTCCTTGAGTTTCCATACTTTGGGATGGACTATCAAGGAGATCTAGATATGGTTCTTACTGCTGGGTATGCGTGGGGACCAATAGGTATGATTTTTTGTGCCTTTTTCTACATTTTGTTGAATATTTATGATTTGTATATTATCACATGTTTTATGGTGACACTGACACTATCTTTGTTTCTAGTGCATATGTGGGAGCTGCTGGGAGAACTACTGCTCAGTTGGTTGGACAGTGGCCTATTTAGAGAGTTCTGGGTGGCAGAGATCTGCCCTAGGCTAGGGGGTAGGGTGAAGATCTAGGGCAGCCTCGAGATGGAGGACATGGTGACGGTGAGGGTCCTTCTGGGGAGGGTAGCAGCTCGACTACTGCCAAGTGTGCTATAGTGATATTAAGGCAGCTGAGGCACGAAGATGGGGGAGCGACTAGCTGCATTTGAGGGTCGAGTCACTGACTTCATAGATGCTTGGGATTGAGTGGATAGGTTGACCCAGGGTATGCCAAATCATGGGTTCTTCGATGGTCTATATGATGTTTGGCTGGAGACATTGATGGCCCAGGAGAGGGGATGTCATCCGAATTTGCGTCGTGCAGCGACTTTGGTTTTGGCGGCTGCCCCATTGTTGGCACCGGAAGCAGTTGTGGATCCAGGTGGCCCACCTAGTGGGGCTTAGCCCTAGAGACACTTTGTATTTAGGGAAAGCACTCATTATGAGGATGCTTCCCTTATTTTTTATGAAATGTGTATATGTATTTTTTTTCTAACCTAGGGGTTAGATACATGACTTGTTAGTTGTACTCACCCATATTTTTTGGTCTATATTCGAGATGTAGTTTTTGTGGCTCTTGATGATGTTTCTATGGTTTATATTATTTAATGGATGTTATGTATCGATGATGGATATCTGTATTTTTTATGTTTTTGGTTTTATGTATGATGTTTTATACGAGATGCATTCTAGTCTAGGATGTGGTTAGCTATGTGATGTGTTGTCTGGTTTTGATTTCTTGGTACATGTGTGAATGTAATATGATAAAATTTATGGCTTAATACTTTTGCAAGAAAATATTTTCTAAACAGTTATGAATCTTTTACATCAAATTCTTGGTTTAACTGCGAAACCACTAACTGGGAATCAAGGTAGATATCCAGGTGGAGGATACCTTGGTTGAAGGCATCTCTTGTGAGCTCGATGATGGCATCATATTATGCATCATTTTTTTTAGCTGATCCGATGCATACTTTGTTGGTGAATAATGGCGATCGGTCAGGGTAGTAGATAACCCAAGTGGCTGCTGCTAAATTTTGAGACCATCGAGATACTCCATCACCTAATCCGAAATAATGGTTGGGGGGACGATCCATTTTTGTGACACCAAAGAACTTTTTGAACAAGTCTGTGATGTCTGTGGTAAAAAAAAAAAGTTATATATATGCATGTTATCTCCAGGGCTAAAGCCTCCTGACCCTTATGGGTAAAATATCTTGAGATATAGCCCATTGATGGGATTTCTTAGGCATGTTCCGTCGGGAACAGACAAGATGTATGCCCCCTTGAGGAGACAATATTTTAGAACATAGGGACCTTTCCACAAGGTTTCGAACTTTCCAGGCCCTAGGGCTTCTTTTGCAACATCGTAGAGAAGGAGTAACTCCCCATCAGTAAATGATCTAGGGGTGATGTTGCAGTTGAACGATGCTTTCACCCGTTATTTATGGGCCTCGTTGTGTTGGAGTGACTGTCGTTGAATTTCGTCAATGGGTTCTAATTTTACTAAGCATTACTCTACAGGTTGGGTGTCAACGAGGAGTTCGATGGTGGCATGCAAGTTTGGGATCTCACGTTCTATGGGAATCATAGCTTCGACCATGTACACCAAGTGGAAGGGTGTGAACTGCGTTGATGTTTTCACTGCCATGCGGTACACCCACAGGGCAGAGAAAAACATGTGGTGTAAATTTGTTTTGTGGTTATTCACCATGCACTGTAACATTGATTTGATTACTTTGTTTACAAATTATACCTTTCCATTGGATTCGGGGTAGTATGGTGAAGTGAATTCATGTGTTAATATGAGGTGATGAGATAGCTCCTGGAAAACCTCATTTTCAAATTTTTTTCCATGGTAAGACACTAGCTCTTTTTGTACACCAAACTGGGCAATGACATGGTTGAAAAAAAACCATGTAGCAGTTTCTGTCATGTTGTCGTATGTGGGCATGGAATCTACCCATTTGGTGAAGTAGTTGACGACCACAATAATGTATCTATGGTTGCCTGACGATGTGGGTTTGCAAGTCATGAAGTCGATCCCCCATTTGCAGAAGGGACCAGCAACTATGACGAGGTGCAGGGGAGTGAGAAGCACTCTTGCCTTGAAGCGTTGACATCACTCGCACCTTTTGACTGTTGAGATGCTATCGCAGAATAATGTGGGCCTAAAAAACTCTTCCCTCATAAATTTTTTGGCAGTGGCCATTCTGTAGAGGTGGCCACTGTAAGCTCTCTTGCGATAGTCATTAAGGGCTTCCTCAGCTTAGTCGTGAGTGAGGCATCGATGTAAAATGGTTTTGATGCCCCGCCGATAAAGGACATCTCCCATGAGGAGGTATCTGGGGGCCTGGTGGCGAATGCACCTACGGTCGTCATGGGTGAGCTTTGGTTTGAAATTTTGGGTTCATAGGAATAAGAGGATATCTCTGTACCAAGGGTCATCGGTCATCACTAGGAAGAGATGTTCGTCGGGTAGTGAATCATTGATTGGTGATCCTTTGGTCTGACTTGGGAGGCTAGCGATGAACTCAACAAAAATTAAATTATTCTTTCTCTTGGGGGATCTAAACTGTAAGTATAACTCTTGCAATATAACTCTCAAGCAAGCGTATTTATGGTTCATAAAACAACGGGTGAGAAGATATCTCATGGGGTTGGTATTCGCAATGATTTTTATAGTCCTTAAGATAATGTAATGGCTAAGTTTTTGGAATGTGTGTATTAATGCTAGGGTAGTATTTTCTTTGGTAACATATCTTAATTTGGGGCCTAATAATTTTTTACTAACATAATAAATTATGCGTTCTCTCCCATTGGGGCCTTCCTAGATTAACACCCAGGCCAAATCAGTCTTAGATGCTAATAGATACAAGGTGTAATCTGTGTCGTATTTTGGGGGACTAGTCAACGATGTTGAAGATAAAGTGTATGTCAATACCTCAAATGATAGTTGGGCTTGATCGTACCATTTTAATGGGATGTCCTGATAGAGGAGGTGCAGGAATCCCTGAGCACAAGTGGCATAGTCTGGGATGAAGCGTCTGTAATATTCCCATTTAGCTTTAAGCTAGTTGGAATATTAAATTTTGTTTTTGCTTCTAAGTTAAAAGAATAAAAGGGTATGGAGACCCATAAATCTCCTTAGTAGGAATAAAATCACTCCTAACGTGAATGGATATCATTTTAGTAGCTTGATTAAGTACCCTTGTGTGCGGAAAGGGGCTAGAGCATGTAAATTGGGTCAACTTTGACCAAATCAACAACGCTGGTATGGAGGACTGGACATTCATTGAGGGATAATGCAGTTTTGGAGGGATATTTCATGCAGATTATTAGAGGCTTTAATGAGTGGGGCCAAAAGTGGGAAGGCTCAAAAATCATACAAGGAAGGGGATGACAACCATAGAGGGTATGGTTTTGATTATTATTTTGTCTATGGTTTGTATCACTTATTGCTCTCTTCAGCTGTTTAGCCGAGACTGTAGTGTTGTTTAGCACAAGGGTGTTCCCAAGTGGGAATTACACCCTCACTCTCAGGGGACTTCGAGTTCCCACTTAGGAGAGGTGATTGAATTGCAATTCCACATTCCAACATCAGGTCAAAGCTTCAGTCTTACTATACAGCACAGTTTCTTCCAGATTTTGTTGTGTTGCAAGGTAGAAGTTGTGGAGAGTTTGTAGGGCCATTTTCTGAGCTTGTGTTTCAGTGGAGAGGTGGCCTTTCCATGGGAGATCCAGAAAGAAATTTCCTTGAGAATTTTATCATTATTTTGCACCAGGCCAAGCTATCACCACCACCTACTACGCAGTTTCAGTCCATGACTTCGTAATTTCAGAGATCAACTATAGGGGTAGTTTCTATGCACGATTTGGGGAGTTGGTTCTTCAGTGGAGGGATCATCCTTGCACCTTGAGAGTATATTGGAGGAGAGCCACATATTTCTATATCATCTTTAGCCATATCTCCCAGTCATCTTGTTGCAGTGAATCCTAAGCCCTAGGGCTTTGGTTCACCATTTGTATTTTTGGGTGTATCGCTGGAAACCCTCTTGGGTTGGCTATGCAAAGTGATATAGAGCCTTTTTATTTATGTATGGCATATCTACAGTCATATATCAGTTATTTTATGTCATTTTATGATCTCATGCTATAGATATTATCATCATGACTACGCTGTAGCAGCTTTCTAACATTATATATATTAGCAACACCTCACTTTTGAGGGGGTTTATTCATTGGAGGCTTGTTGGCCCATTTTGTATGATTTGTGCCTCATTATATTGTAATATTTTGCTACTATTATGACTAATAAAATGTCTCCATCTTGGTATTTTATATTTTTGCATTGATTTGCACTATTATTCCCATAATTTTGTTCTATATTCATGTCTTTTCCATTTTGGAATATTACAGTGGTATCAGAACATAATCTTGGCTCAGATTGTGCATCTTAAGCCAATATGTTGCAGAAGAAGGAGATCCTCTCATAGATAAAGAGAAGAGGTATCTCAGAAGAAGAAACCAGAGATATGATTACACAGATGATAAAGAAGACAAGGGAAAAACTCCCATATTAGGTGAGGAGGATGAATACAAGTTCTCTAAGCTTCTTCTTCGAACTATGAAATACATTGCAATAGAAATAAAGGATATGAGGATGGCTAGACACAAAGAATCCTCTAAATTGTTTCTACATGGAGAAGGCTCTGACATTTCTCATCACTGGAGTGATCAACCAGTGAAGAAGCATGTTTCCCAATGCTCCACAATGCCTACATTTTTAGTAGTGGGAAATGGAGGGGTTCAAGAACAAAATACTCTTTAAGACTACTTTCTTGAGTATGAGTCTCAATCTTATAGATTCAATGACCATTTGAGCTTTCAAGAGTTTATTCAGATCAATTAAAATAGGAGACCCCAACATCACAATAGAGGTGGAGGATTCATACAACACAATGATCTTCAACAGAATATGGGCAGATTTTTCTTACCCACTTTTGATAGGTCATAAAAATGCACTGCCAAATCATGGGTAGAGAAGCTAGACATATACTTCCAGTTGAACCAAGTACCAGAGATGGAGGCCATCAAGATAACAATGCTACACCTTGAGGGTGAATCACATGATTGGTGGTTTCATGGACTTTCTACATTGGGTCATGCCAATGTGACTACATATTCAAAGTTCAAAATGAGGTTGGTGGAGAGGTGTGATTGAAGAGACCCAGAGGCACCTTTCATTGGGTTAGCTAATCTCAAACAATTAGGTAATCCATAAACTTATATTTCTAAATTTCTAAAACTTTCTGATATGGTTCTTTATTTATCTAGAGTAAGAAGGGTTTATATGTTTATTTATGGGCTAGCAGAACTTCTACATGGGTTGGTTAAATCTACCAAGCCCACTACCATTTAAGATGCCATCGAGAGGGCTAGAGATCTACAAGATGCCTTGCCAAGAGAAAAGGCAAAATTTCAGCAAAATCCCACTTTTCCATCAAAGGGAAAAGATGAGAAGGCTCATCCTTCAAAGGAGGGCCAAAACAAAGTACCTCTTAGTGATGATGTCTAAAGAGAATTGAGGAGAAGGAAGCTTTGCTTCATATGCCAAGAATCATGGGCACCCATACATAGATGTGCAGCAGGAAAGGCACACTATATAGAGGTATTTTTAGATGATGAGGAGGAAGAAGAAGAGGAACCAGAAGGAGGTCACAGAGCTAGGATAATAGGAGAGGATCCACCACCACCAGGAGGTGGGAATGGAGCATTTTGTCCAATTGGAGGGGCCGTTGCATCATTTAGAGGAGTACCCAAGTACTTGACCTTGAGGGTTTGAGGTTTCTTTCAGGATCAAAGGGTTTCAATTTTTATTGACAGTGGGGCTACCCACAAATTTATTGATGCCCAAATAGTGAAGAGGAGCGAAATACCCACTGATGGTTTTGAAGGATTTTTATTTTTGGTCCCAGGAGCTAGAACTATGCAATGCATGCATTATTTTCCATCTTTGTCTGTCACCATGGGGACTTATACATCGAATGATCACTTTTTTGTGGTTGACAAACCTGACACCAATGTGATATTGGGTGTGTAGTTGTTGATTACTTTGGGGAAGGCCACCACATATTGGGAGACTTTACAAATGGAGTGGATGGACAAAAAGAGTGGCACACATCAGATTATTAAGGGCATGCACACATATCCCTCACAAAAAGCTTCTACACAGAAAAAAGAGTTGGATTTGCACAGTGGAAGCAAGGTCCTAACAGTCCTATCAGTTTTGCAGATGACTTTGGCCCATCAGACATTACTGTTTAATGTCATTCCACCTAGGAGGCCACCTAATCAAGAGTTGGTGAGAAATGTCTCACAACAAGTTGTATGTAATATTCCCAAATTTTCAACTGATATTTGGAATATTAGAGTTCTTAATTTTCTTAATGAATTAAGTAAATAAAAGGGTGGAGGGACCCATAATCCTCAAGATGAATGAATATCCACTTTTTATGCATGAATGTGGATTAGTTAAGCTTATATCTACATAAAGGAGGTAGCAGAGCAACTACTAATGTGAATGGATTTGAGATCATGTATCATTAATGAGATAGATCATGGAGGTTGATACAATCAACTAAGATCTTGGAAGGAATCAAACAGAAGACCATGAAGCATTCATGATGAGATGATGGAGGAAGTTGTGAAATTAATGCACACATGATGGAGAGGGTGTACATTGCACCTAGACATGATGGATGACTTGGAAAGACAACACAGTCAAACATGGAGGATCTTGTCCACATGCACAATGCAGTTTAGATGAGGTCCAAGGCATGGGAAGGCTCATAAACTATATAAAAGAGATGAAGAGAACAATGAAGGGACGCTATTGATTATTGATTTTGATGTCTGTTTAGATTTGGAATTGTCATGTGACATTCCATTTCTTTCTTGGGTTGTTTAGCAAAGATTGCAAGTGTTCTTTAGCACAGGGTGTTCCTGATTGGGAATCCCACCTTTTACTTTGAGTAGCTTTGGAGAGAGGATTGTATTTCATTCTACATCAGGAACTGGTGCCACATAACTTTTCCTACTTTCTGTAGAACATACATATTCATAAATTGAACATTTTTCGAAGATCAGTTTGGAAGGTGGAGGTTGTCTTCAGTATTTCAGCTAGAGAACTAGTGAAGGTTTATTCCTATCACCTTGGGCTTAAAGATCAACATTCCCAGAGATTCATATCAGAGCTGGAATCAGGCCAAAATTTATTGACCTCCTAGCAGCAATAATTCCATCTAGAATTACGGTATCCATTATTATAGATCCGAAGGAGGAAGGAAGTTGCTAGCATTTCAGCTAGTAATCTTGTGAGGGATCATCCCCTCACCTTTCCATCAGTATTTACATTAGCCTAGTGTTTATTGCAGCATATTTCGGTAGGCATAGATCCTCTCTTCCCCTTACAACGTAGTTTTTATGAGAATTTCTGTAGTTGCAGCTATAATCATTATTAGAGGATTGAGAAGTTAGATCTAGAGCTTCTAGCTTGTAGATCTGAGGGAGGGATCAACCCTTTAAGATTAGATATGATATTGTTACATATTTTAGCCATATATTTTTTAGATCTAGCTTCAGATCTGTAATCCCAATAGATAAAGGATCAAACCCTAGGAAAGTGATTTTCCAAAGTTGTAGATCTGGAAAATCCTTTCTGGGTTATCTTGGGTTCCCATCACACTAGCCAGATCTTGAATCTTGGCATCATCAGAGCTCTTGAGCTCCCTATATCTACATTTTATTTTGTAGGAGTTCATGGATATCTTTAGCAGAAGGGACTACGTAGTACTGCTTCCTGTAAGCTCACCAGTTACATAGTGCTAGTTGCAACATCATGGCATGGTGATTCTAGGCCATCTCTTGGGCTAGATCTACTCATTTTCTATACATTGTGTAACTGATTCATCTCCATATAATAAGATAGCTCAAGTTATCTGTATATTCTGATTTTTTCTCTAGAATTATTGTTTACTTAGTTGTAGTTATTATATTGTGTTTAAGTATTATTGCATTCTCCCTTTTGGGATATTACAGTGGTATTAGAGCATGATATTTGGCTCAGCTTGTGGACACTTCATCTTTTGCATCAAAGAAGAAGAAGATAGATGAGATCTATCATGAAGGAGGAAAGTTTTTCCACTCCTCTCTTTAGATCCAAGCAAGATATCTCTAAGGAGGTCTATCAAATGAAGAAGGAAAGACAAAAAGAAGATCCAAGAAGAATATTTGATAAGGAAGGTCCAAGCACTTCCTATCAGCAGAAAAGAAGACTGGAGAATCATAGATCTACTCATAGATCTAATATGCCCATTTCCTCTGAAGAGGGTGAGAGGTATAGAAATGAAGAAAGAAGAGAACCTGAGACTCATGAGACTCTCAGTTTGTATCTTTAAGAGTACAAGGAACAGTGTAGAGCCTTGAAAGAGAGTCTAATTGTCCAAGAATTCTTTGAACTCAAAGAATAAAGAAGATCCTATAGTGATCAGGAGATCATGCCCAAGTTATGCAAATTGCTCAAAAATGAAAGTGTTCAAAACTTATTGCAATCTAAACAGCTAGAAAGGTCTCGTCACTTCGATTCTAGGGCTGTGAACAGTTCACAAAACAGAGGTCGTATGCGAAAGTTATTAAGGTTTGAAGTCTCCATTAAATTCCAAAATTTAGTTGACTAAGTTTGACTTTATTAAATTTGGAAAAATTTAAAAAGAATATTTCGAGAATATTCCCTAAAATATTCCCTGGAGGGCATATCAGACTTCCACATTTGGTAGGCTGTGATTTTTTAATGGTTTGACTTTTGGATATTTTGGCCAATCACGGGTTGCCATGTGGCAGTCCCAGAGGCCGCCACGTGGCCCCAGGCCAAGGAGGTTTGGAATTTTAAAATATTTTATGAGTTCACGAGATTTGTACCACAGACTTCCCCGCAAGCAACACCAGTGCCCGACCATTCGGGATACATGTATTTCTTAACATATATTGAGAGCAGTTAATATATGAAGTTTTAAGAACGTTCATTTGCTAGGAGGAAGGGCTAGCCCCATTGTATTCACGATCCCATGTAACCACAGCCAAGAATCGAAGGTTTCAAACTACCGGTTAAACTATCACCTGGAAACTGTGTCATGTGGCCATGTTCCAAAAATTATGGCTACAGTTTTTAAACAGTTATGATAATAGTTATCTCCAGTGGTTCAAATGGGAATCACATGTGACTGCCCCCTATCAACAATCAATTCCAGCAGTTAGCGGTTACTGCCAGTTATGGTGCCAGTCTGACAATTTTGCAGTTCGGCCAGTTTTAGTCAGATTATCTACAATTACTCCACATTTAGTGGGGTTTTTGGGGGACATTGGGCATTTGTTTTGGAGAGGTCATAACTTCTTCATTATTGAACCAAATTGGATCAAATTGTGGTCAATTTTGGGTCTCTTCAAACTTTTGAAGAGTTTGGATTAGGTTTCAGGTCGAACAGAGGTGATCTTCAGTAATATTTCCTTCACGGAAGATGAAGGAACCATCATGGCCATCATGAACAAGGCACTGTTTTGGGTAATATTTAACTATTTATTGTAAATGAAAAGGCATTTTTAGCTATTTCATGTCTTCTAAAACTTTATTTATAGTTATTTTTCCGATTGAAGCATATTTACACTTGTATTCTCATTTTGGAGCAATTTAATACAAGAGGGACATGCCATTTGGGAGGCATGGACCAGCAGACGTAGCCCAGGAGGGGTGAAATGCTAAAAAAATAGCTGAGTAATGTGTTTGTGAGTTTATTTTCTATTTATTGCTGTTGTACAATGTTAAACATTAAAATGAATTAATCAATTCCTCACATAGAAACTTGAATAACAAAGCCTGAAAGATTTTTTTAACCTGCAACTTAAGGAGAACCATTTGCACACTAAATTATATATGTTTGGGTACTTTGCATAGAATAACAAATACAATCCAATTTCAGAACTGGATGGTATCAGAGCTGGTGTTTTTTTGAAAAAAGGATTTTTTTAAAAAGTCTACATTATAACCCTTGCAAGTAGTGTTTAGCCATTTTGGGGCAGCATTTGTTGTAATTTTTTTTGGCTTACTTGGATGTAGTTTAAGAGATGATAAAAAATCCCTAAGCATGTCTTCAAGGAAAGGTGTTTAAACAGTGTAAAAGATTGATTGTTTTACTGTTTTGAAACTTATTGTTGTTTGAGTTTGCTTGAGATTTGGGGATAGCTACTGATTAGCTAAGTCTTGGAGACAACAAAAAGGAAGAAAGACTTGAAGGCTTCTTCCTTACCCCAAAGTACCTTATGGTCAACATTGAAACACAAACCCTCTTGAATATTTTTTGTTATGAAGCTCTTGGAGTTTGTTTCTTGTTTGGATGATTGAATAAGAGTTTGTCTTTACAACAATTTGGTTAAAAATCTTGTTATTTGTTTTGAAAGCTTTGAGAACTTTGTTGAAGTTCCTTTTGTTCATTGACATCATAATTACAACTTCTACAAGTGAATTTTCCTCCTTTACAAGATTCTTTGATGATGATATGAAGCGTGACTTTATTATATTGAAGGACATGGCGTAGATTTTATTTCAGGATAAACTATAAAGCATTGAACTTTGTGAACAGTTGTTTTCCATGAAGGAAGAGACAGAATAAATTCTTCAAAAATTGCATGATATGGAGAGGAAACTCCATCAATCCCAAGAGGCTTCGACCAAGAAAATGCATGAGGAAGAGGTAATCCATTCTAATTTTTTTTCAGTTTCCTCATTAGAAAGATGTGTTGGTTCTTTCAAAAAGCACTCAAGAGGTATAAGGTCCAAGTTAATGATTAAAATGGGCTATGAAGGCAAATTGTTATGCAAGCATGCACAACGCATGGTTGATCCCATTTTATTTGAGGAACGATCCAAGAATCTTGGTCTTGGTTATGTGCAGTTTAATGGTGAAGACTCCAAAAACATGAAAGCATGTGAGGCTAATTTAAAGAGAACCTTTGTTCCAAGTTCTAAGATGCAAATATGTAAAATTTATTTCAAAGATGATTTCCATTGCTTTAAGCATCTGTTGCATCAAGAAGATGGTAAACATGTAGCTTATGGTGAACATGCAAGTTTAGATAGTTTTCAAGACAAAAATGGTGATGTTAGTCTACAAATGAAAGCTATAGCCTCTTCTACTTCATCTTCTCATGAAGACAAAAAGGATGAAAATTCAAAGTAGCACAAGAGGTATAAATATTCTCATGATCAGTTTGATTGTTTTTCTTTAAGGCATGTTAATTTTTCATGCTTAAATGGAAGAAAGTTTTGCTGTACATATTGTGGTGGATTTAGCCATGTTGTTTCGAGATGCTGGATGAGGAAGAAAGCATACAAGAAGCAGATGAGGCAAAGACAACTTTCAACGAAGGTGCATAAGTTTTGTACGTATTTCCAAAAGAAGGGACATGAAGTCTCTCATTGTTGGACTTTGCATCCAACTATTCGTCCAAAGCACATGCACCAAGGGGACAGGAAGATTGTGCAAGTGGAACTGCGGATTCCATTATTGATGTGAAAATGGAAGATTCACATGAGGAAGAGTTGCAGCAGAAAAAGTCGTGATGGAAGTGGCTTGGTAAGAAGTGGATGTACTTCTTAGTACAGTAAGACATACTCATTTTTACATATACAAATTTCAGTCGTATACATGTATTTTATGCTGTAATATCTTGTTTGTTTGAGCCACCTTGGATCATTGATCAGGGCAGTGATGTACAGTTTATTTCTGCAAATTTCTCGCCATAAATTTTCTAAGTGAGTGCAAGAAAGATAGCTCTTGATAGGAGGATAAACGCATCAAGGAAGGGAAGTGTGAATTGCTTTCTGGTTGTGGTTCAACGTCACTTTCCATGTAAGGAAAATGTTTGGAGGCTGAAGAGAAAAGGGTGCACTATTCTTATTTGTTGTACAGATCAGTTTTAGTAGTCGAGAGAGCTTTTGGGGTACAAAAGCTTCTCATTTGGGAGGTGTGATCAAGATATCATGCCCAAGTTATGCAAATTTCTCAAAAATGTAAGTTTTCAAAACTTGTTGCAATCTAAACGACTGGAAAGGTCTCGTCGTTGCGATTCTAGTGCCGCAAACGGTTTGCAAAACATAGGTCATATGCGAAAGTTATTCAGGTTTGAAGTCTTCAGTAAACTCCAAAATTTAGTTGACCAAGTTTGACTTGATTAAATTTGGAAAAATTTTAAAAAGAATATTCCTAGAACATTCCTCAAAATATTCCCTAGAATATTCCTTGGAGAGCGTATCAAACTTCGACATTTGGCAAGCTGTGATTTGTTAATGGTTTGACTTTTGGAGATTTTGGCCAATCACGAGCTTCCATATGGCAGGCTCGGAGGCCGCCACGTGGCCCTAGGCCAAGGAGGTTTGGCATTTTAAAATATTTTATGAGTTCATGAGAGTTGAACCATGGGCTTCCCCGCAAGCAACACCAGTTCTCGACCATTTGGGATACATGTATTTCTTAACATGTATTAAGGGCGGTTAATATATGAAATTTTAAGAATTTTCATTTGGCGAGAGGAAGGGATAGCCCCATGTGTATTGATGACCCCATATAACAACAGCTGAGAACCAAAGGTTTAAAATTGGTGGTTAAATTTTCACTCGGAAACTGCGTCATGTGGCCACGTGCCAAAAATTATGGCTACGGTTTTGAAATAGTTATGATAACAATTATCTCTGGCGGTTTGAAAGAGAATCACATGTGACTGCCCCCTATCAATAATTAATGCCAATGGTTAGCAATTACCACCAGTTATGGCGCTATTCTGACAATTTCACAGTTTGGCTAGTTTTAGTTGGATTATCTGTAGCTACTCCACAGTTAGTGGGGTTTTTGGGAGACATTGGGCATCGTTTTTGGAGAGGTCATATTGTCTTCATTATTGAACCAAATTGGATGAAATTTTGGTCAATTTTGGGTCTTTTCGACCTTATAAAGAGTTTGGAATAGGTTTCAGGTCGAACAGAGGTGATATTCAACACATTTTCCTTCGAGGAAGATGAAGGAGCCATCAGAGCCATCATGGACGAGGCACTATTTTGGGTAATATTTCACTGTTTAGTGTAAATGAAAAGGAATTTTTAGCTATTTCATGTCTTCTAAAACTATATTTATAGTTATTTTTTCCTATTGAGACTTATTTACGCTTGTATTCACATTTTGGAGCAATTTAATACAAGAGGGACAAGCCATTTGGGAGGCATGGACCAACAGACGTAGCCCAGGAGGGGTGAACTGCTCAAAAAATAGTTGAGTAATGTGTTTGTGAGTTTATTTGATGTTTATTTCTATTGTAAAATGTTAAATAGTAAAATTAATTAATCAATTCCTCACACAGAAACTTGAATGACAAAGCTTGAAAGATTTGTTTAACCTACAACTTAAGGAGAACCATTTGCATACTAAATTATATCTGTTTGGATACTTTTCATAGCATAACAAATACAATCCAAATTCAGATCATATAGTAGCAATAGAAGGAAGAGGCACAATAGATTTTATTTTCCTACATTTGATGGGTCTTCCTCAAGCACTGTTAAGGCTTGGAGGAAAGAGTTAGATACATTTTTCATGCTACATCCTGTGGCTGAAAAATAGGTTGTCCAAATTGCAACACTTCATCTTGTAGATGAAGCCAATGATTGGTGGTTTAGTCACATGGAGCATTCAAAGGTGACTAAATATTCATATTTCTTTCACAAATTGAGGAATAAGTTTGATATGAAGAAGACAGAGATGTGCTACAAAGAGACATTCCCTAAGGAAACAAAGGAGGATGTCAATCTTGTCACTCTGGACAAGAAGTCACTGCATTCACCACCAGCTACAAAAGTACTTACATCCAGAGAAGAGACACTTGAAACTATGCAAGATATTTTTGAGCTCTTGACACATAGAGTCCCATGCATGATTCAGGAGATGCATGAGGAAGAGGAGGAAGATTCCAGTGCTAGTATATTGGTAGAAGAGCAACCATCTCTCTTACCAGCAGTTGGAGACACCATTGTCCTGGTTGGAGGAACACTTTTTCTCTTGCAAGAGGTTCCCACACATCAGTTGATCCGAGGTATGCATACATTTTCATCACATATTAAAACTTATGGGGACATGCCATTAGGGCCAATGCATAACCAAGGGTTAGAACAAAATGATGATTTGAAGCAGCAACATATCACAATACAGAGGACCCTTGATCTAATCAAGGAGGAGATGAAAAGTGTTGAGTCCCAAACTTGCATCTTTCCTATACACCTTTCTAGACTTTTTCCATTTACCTGGACCTCCTAAGTCATCAACATCATTGCATATTAATCATAAAAGAGCATTTAAAGTGGTTTTTAACTATGTTTTGTGTCTGCTGTTTGAATTATATTTTTGCTCATTGAGCTGTGGAATCTTGTCACTTTCCGCAGCCATTTTGTTAAAGTCTATATTGCAGGTGTCTTCAGGAAAATCAAGCCACATGGGCAAGTTGGAAATGACATGGATATGGACCGAGTCCTATTGGCTCAGTTGAATTCACCAAAGAAGGCCATCGTCAAAGGTACTTAAGCGGTGGTCAACCTAAGAGTCCTACAGTGATAGAAATTCGTTTTTCACCACGTGAAGACTTGCGTGGCCGTTCCTAAATCTCAGGGGACATATCAACACCTGTGAACTGCTCCATAAGCCGAATCCAACGGCCACCCTCCATAGATTTAATCTTCACAGCAGCCATAATGCTAGATTTTTGTACGTGGTTGTTCATGTGTCTTTTATTAGCGCAGATTGTAGGAAAGTAGTTATGTCATCCTCTGTTATAAATAATGCGTTCTCATACGCATAGTAGCTAGCTTTTGTAATGTAATTTTGCTGAAAAGAAATCCCACTGTGCCGTGACATTATTTCCTTGTTATGACTGCGTTTTGAATACATGAGAAGACTCTGTTCATAAGCATAATTCGTGGTTGATAGCTGTTGCCCGGGGATTGTGCAAAGGGCCCCTGCACAGGCCGAGGTTTTGTTTATTGCTGTATAGTTTCATGCTTTATTTCCTTACGTTCATTATGCCATAGTTATTCACGTGTATATATTACATCTCTTATGGTATTAAATTTTTATTTCTGTCCATAATTTTTCATGCTTTATACTGTTGTTAACTGATCAGTGTCTTTGTTCCAGATTACAGTAGGCAGCCCGGGCATTTGCACATAGTTTTACAATGACTAATGACATGGAATCAGTCTTGTCCTTCTGTTGATTTATTTTTCTTAGCTTTTAATTCCAGCACTGTTTTATTTATTTCAATTTTGTACATTTTCTTTATTAGTTAGATTAGATATTAAATTACTCATGTCATTATCAGTTACCTCTGAAAGCCATAGCGAGACTAATGGTGAGGGATTGAAGTATGAGTGTGTAGTTTGATATTATTTTATTTTTCTGCAAGTTAGATATTAAATTGCTCATGTCATTATCAGTTACCTCTGAAAGCCATAGCGAGACTAATGGTGAGGGATTGAAGTATGAGTGTGTAATTTGATATTAGTTTATTTTTCTTCAAATTAGATATCAGATTTCTCAAGTTGTTTATGATTACCTCCGAAAGCCATAGCGAGACTAATGGTGAGGGGTCAGAATATGAGTTGATGTAATTTGATTTTAGCTTTACTTTGCTTGCAATTCTTGGATTTCTTTTAGCACAGTTTCTTTTGTATTTAGACAGCAGCAAGGGTAATGGGTTTCATGATCAATAGTTCATTGTTTGTTTGACTAGTATAGTGGCACATTTTCATTTAGGAATTAATTTTGTCATTGCATGTTTTAAAACCCTTTTGAAGTTTGAAGTTTGGGAAATCATTATAAAGGACATCATTGCCTTGAACATTTATATACATACTTGTCTTTTAGAATTTCCATCTCACATCAGGAAACCAACCAAGATAAAAACCCCCAAGATAAATAAAAAACCCAAAAACGACAAAAAGTAAGAGATAGGTTATCTTGCACATATAGTGCGCCACACTTCGTCAGCTTACAAATCCCAGATTAACAAATTAATGTAGCAATTTAGGACACACTAAATTGACCAAACATTTTGGCGCCGTTGCCGGGGAAGTGTAACTAGGTAGCCAATTTCTTAAAAAAAAAAAACAATAAAAAGAAGGGAAAAATTGATAACTTCTTGAAGTATGCTCTCCTGTTTCACCTAGTGTGATCTGGAGGATCAGAAAAGAGAGTTATTGGTTCAATAATTTCTTAAGTGTGCTCTCTTCTTGCACCTAGTGTGACCTGGAAGATCAGAAAGAGAATTATTAGCCCAACTTAAAAATAAAAAAAATGACATGCATAGAGCAAGAGATTCTAGGGGAAGGTTTATAGCTAGAGCCAAGAGTTCAATTTTCACAACTCCATCTTCTTCAAGGCATAGACAAGATTCACCACCATCTACCCCTAGCCTTAAGATTCCTAGAATTCAAGGAGCAGCTGAATTAGAGGATTCTCCTACACCATCTACCAAATCTCATTTAGAAGAAGACCCTTTCTTTACTTCTACAGGAGAGCATATTGTAATTAAAGAAGTAGAATCACCTGAAGAAGAAAAGGAAGAAACTCCCTCTCATCCTCCCTTGATAGAAGAACCAGAGGACTCTGAGGACTCTGAAGAAACTACCATGATAGAGGAAGTAGTAGATGGATTCGGAGGTAGAGGTAGAGGTAGAGGAGGAGGAAATAATGGAGGCAACAATGGTGGAGGTGGAGGTAATAATGGAAGAAATAGGGAAGGAGAAAACTCGTTTGGATTCCCTATAGTTGATGAGGAAACTCATACAATGATGAAAAACATCTCACCATCTGTCCTCCCCAACTTTTATGGATTGCGAAGTGAGGATCTTGAAACATTTCTGTTTGAGTTTGAAGTCGTGTGCCGAACCTATTACTATTTGGAAGACTCTCAAAAACTCAAATTGTTTCCTTCAACATTGAAGGGAGCCGCTTTGAAATGGTTCATGGGATTAGTCACCCAATCTATTAGGACTTGTAATGATATGAAACAAACATTTTTGGATAGATACCTGGACTATTGCATGCCCACCAATCACAAGGATGAGGTATTCAAAATGGTGCAAAAAGAAGATGAAAAGTTGGAGGATTTACTTGAAAGATTTCAATACAACTTAAAAAGAGCAAAGATGAGAAACTTAGATGAGGAAACTTTGAAAGCCCTTCTATTAAAAGCCATCATATATGAATGGATAGATATTTTAAACATGATGGGGAAAGGAGACATTTCTCAACTTCCACTTCGTGACATAGCAGAACTATGTGTCCATCTCTCAAGGGGAAAATCTAAAACGGGAAAAGGGCCTAGAGATCCTTCTCTTATCAGGGCAAACAAATCTGCAACTGGATCATAAAGTAGGGCAGAGATTGGCAATATGCTTGATGAATTCAAAACTGATATCTTAGGGAGCCTTAGTGAACAACTAGACACCCTTAAAATTCAAAACAAGTAGAAATCAGAAATTGATGCTCTAGCCATATTTTGTCCGTAATGTAGGAAGAAACAAGTTTTAAGGGAATGCCCCTTGGATGCAAAAGTTGTAGAAACATGTATGACTTGCTCAGAGAATCATGAGACGAAGGATTGTCCTTCAATTCATGGACTCAAAGTTGTCTTTCAAGAAGATCCAAATTCAGTAGAATCTCTCTGTTTTGTTGCAAGAAGACCTTGGCAGGGGCAACAAACTCAAGGGTTTAACAACCCTATGAATTTTCAACCCCCACCAAATTGGAATCCTTGGCAACAACCTTGGCCCCAACCTCAAAATTCATATCAGCCATGGGTACAAGGTATGCAAAATCCTTATGGGAGATTTGCTCAATTTTATCAATATCCTCCATCTTTTCAAAATCAACAAGCTCCACAACTTCCAAACCCAAATCTACAACTTTCATTGCCATTTCCACAAAAACAACCTTCTCAACAAAATCCAAATCCTCAACTCATGCTTCCATTCCAACAAAAGACAAATCAACTTCCAGCCCAGCCATTGCCAAATCCTAACAATTAAAATCCTTAGAATACTTACATGATAGAAGGGCAACAATTTCCTACCTATATGATTGTTCCTCTCAATGATGTACAACTCAGGTCTGGTATAGTTTTAGAAAAACCTTCTATAGATGTCCAAGAGCAAGATACCTCTAAGGAGGACTCTCTTAAAGTCAATAAGGGTTCTGAGGAAGCATCTCTTCAAAACTCAAACATTCAAAAAGAGAAAGAAAATTTAACCCCCACAACTCCTATAGTTGAGCAACCTACATCTTCATCCACACCTCCTTTCCCTGAAAGATTACAAATTGATAAAGGGGTGGAAAAACAAATCTTGTTGCCTAACTATGATTTTCTAGATGAATTAAAGAATTTTTGTATCAAGATTCCCTTGCTACAAGCCATTCGAGAGATTCCTATTCTAGCAAAAACAATAAAGGAGTTGAGTTTCAAAAGACCAGGAAGGAAACTAAAAGACACAAGAAGAATCCACCTGGTAGGAAAAATTGCAGATATCATGATGGGAAAAAATACCATGCAGAAGTATGTAGATCCAGGAAGTCCAATTGTCAAGACACATATAAATGGGATAGAAATTCCAAACACATTGATTGACTTAAGGGCTGCTATCAACATTATGAGTAGACAGACTATGGAACAGCTAAAACTTCCTAACCTTCTTTTTACACCTACTTTACTGCAACTTGCAGATCGATCAATTATTAAACCAGATGGTGTATTAGAAGATATTTCAGTCTCCTTTGATTCTTGGGAATATCCAGTAGATTTTATGATTTTGACTCCCAAGAGTAATCTAGGAGGGCACCCACTTATCTTAGGAAGACCTTGGCTAGCCACAACTGATGCTTTCATTAGTTGTAGATCTGGAGATATGTACATTTCTAATGGTAATTCGACAAAGAAATTCAATTTGTATCCTCCAGCAAAAGCAATCACAGAAGTAGGAGACAATGAATGGGTCGATGATGAGGACACTATACAACTTGTCTTTACCATTTCTGAAATCAGTGAGGATAGTCAAATTCTGAACACATTAGAAAATTTTGAGACATCTTCAGAATATGACCCCACACAATTTCAGTTGGAATCTGACATTGAATATTTATCATCAAGACAAATGTCTCTTTACTCTATGGAAGAGTTCAGTAGTTCTACCATTGAGATTTTTCTAGAAAAAACATTGAATATCAACAAAAATTTGGAAAAGTCACAAGAGGAAGAACTAACCAAAATCTTGCAAAAACATTCTACTGCATTTTCATGGGAGTATACTGATATGAAAGGTATTGATCCTAAGACTTGCATCCATCATATCTATATTGAGGAAAACAGTAGACCAATCAGACAACCTCAGAGAAGGATGAATCCAAACCTTAGGGAGATAGTGAAAGAAAAGCTCCAAAAACTACTCAATGTAAACTTCATTTATTCAATTTCAGATAGCTGATGGGATTCTCCTTTGGTTATAGTACCTAAAAATAATGGTAAATGGAGGGTATGCATTGATTACAGGGAATTGAACAAAGCAACTTTGAAGGATCACTTTCCTTTGCCCTTTATCGATCAGGTATTAGACACATTAGCAGGCAAAAAGTACTTTTCATTTTTGAATGGTTTTAGTGGCTATAATCAAATTCAGGTAGCACCTGAAGATCAAGATAAGACCACATTTACTTTTCCATGGGGAACTTTTGCCTACCGAGTGCTTCCTTTTGGGTTATGTAATGCACCAGCAACATTCCAAAGAGCAGTACTAGGAATTTTTTCTGATCTAATCCATGATTGTGTAGAGGTTTATATGGATGATTTTACGGTTTATGGTAATTCATTTGAAGAGGCATTAGAAAATTTGGAAAAAGTTCTTATAAGATGTAAAGAAACAAACCTTTCATTAAGCCATGAAAAATGCTTTATGATGTTTACTGAAGGGATTGTTTTGGGGCATCATATTTCGGGAGATGGGATTAAGGTTGATAGATCAAAATTTGAAGTCATCTCCAAGTTACCTATTCCAAATTGTCAAAGAGATGTTAGAAGTTTTCTGGGATTTACTGGTTACTATAGAAGATTTATAGAAAACTTCACTAAAATAACATCTCCACTCTTCAAATTGCTTACAAAAGACTGTGAATTTAAATGGGATCCTGATTGTCAATCAACCTTTGAAACTTTGAAAACAAGAATATCTGAAGCATCTATCTTGAGAGGACCAAATTGGAAACTCCCTTTCCATATTTCTACAGATGCTTCAGATACAGCTCTAGGAGCTGTGTTGGGTCAAAAGG